>VCII01000025.1:3600000-4200000 GCA_006030095.1 Triplophysa siluroides | reverse complement strand
AAACAGTTCATAAAGAGTTGTGTGGTTTATGGATTTTTGCTTATTTTCCTTGCTTATCCCAAACACAGCATCAGAAACATGAAGGCAACTGTCACAGTGTTCTTCATGGCACATATTACAAAATCATCTTTGTGATCACATGGTTGGCTCCAGATACAAAAGAGCAAGAACAAATACGTTTTTTAGGCCAGTGTAAACACTATTACTTTGTAGCACAGATTGCTTTAGCATCCTGACCAGCCCGACATCACAATATTAGTTCAGCCAATAGCGTGAGTTTGCGGTGTGTCTGTCCAATAGAAGTAATATTTTTTACAATAACATTCGGTGTACTTTGTAGCACAGATATTATCATTAATGTTGTTATGGGGTCACGATTTGTATCAAATATGTAAATGTATGTGTTCAGGTCTTCAGATACAGGCCCGATGGATGACCGAACCCCATGTAAAGGCAAAGTAGCCATTTCAGGTATGTTCATAAACGGCAATGCAGCGTTTTCCATGTAAGAGGTTATGGGTTTATGTATTTTAAAAGTAATGGGCTCTATGCACGCGTGACTTCTGCGTTTCAGAGGAAGAACCCTCAGTCGTTTCCTGTTGGGGAGACTTAAAGCAGAGAGAAACGGGAAACTAAGAAAATAGTTATACGGTAGAAACCAGAGCATGTGAGCGGAGCGTGCAAAACATAATGTACAGCATCTGCTAAATTGAACTATTTTCACAGTTTCCCATTTCTCTCTGCTTTAAGTCTCCCCAACACGGAAACTGCCGCGGGTTCTTCCCGTGAAACACGTAAGAAACGCATGCATATAGTTCATTCATAACTCCTGCATACGCTTCAGGTGTTACAACGATACACAATAGGGTGTGTGTGAAAAAAAAAATAATGTACCAAAAAAAAAACAATCAAAGGGAAAAAAAAAAATAAATATAGGTAAGAAGACCATTATTGCAGTTGTTGCGTATGTTGTTCCAATTGCTTCCATTGTTTACCTCATTTGTGAGTCGCTTTGGATGAAAGCGTCTGCTGAATGACTAAATGTGTAGTGTGTTTCAGTCTGTTGGGCTGTAAGCCCCCTCCTTAATGTCTATATGTTTTAGTGGAACCCCCTCCCTCTTAACACCCCATTGTATTAACTCCCACTTGAGACCTCTTGACTGTACCCATGGCAATTTTGTCGAAGATACGCATTGAGACGCCTGAATTTGTATCCTGTAATTATGACGGTATAACAAAGATGCCCATTGATGAGGGTTAATAATGACTTTGTACTCTTACAGTGCAGATACAGAGCATCCCACACATGCACATCACCTTTATTTCTCTTCTACTCACCTTCTGTTGTCATTGTTGCATTAATTGTTCCCTAACGGCTCTTTCCTGTTAATTCAACAAAGTGACGCTGTTAACAAGTGTAATTACACAGATCTTGAGGAGTGTCTTCCAGGTGGTCTTGATGCATGTGGTGTTAATGTAGTGGGTCCGGTGATAATGGGGATTTATATTGACTGGCAGCATGGCATAACATTAGAGATGTGTGTGTGTGTGTGTGTGTGTGTGTGAGGTGCATTTCGATCTTGATTGACATTGAGTGACAGTCAGCTTCGGTTGCCTGCAGCTCTGTGTGATGCTGTGCGTATGTGTATGTGTGTTTAATAACCCTGTCTGATTCTCTGACCTCTTTCCGCAGATCTTCGGATACCTCTAATGTGGAAAGACACTGAGTATTTTAAGAATAAAGGAGGTAATGACCTGTTGTGTTTAGTATGTATTGAATCTTAACCGTATGCAAGCACTTGTTTGCTTATTTTGCTTAAGAACACACGTGCACACGCACACAGAAAACTAAATGCTGTACAAACACATCGCTCATATAATTTGTGCTTAAGCCGAGATGGCAAAACCCACATTTATCAACCATTCAGGCCCTCTGGGTAAATAGAATATTAATAATGGCGTTGAAAACCTTTATCCAGACATCTGTGACTGATGTAATTTAACACTAGGATGAATGTGAAAAAGAAATCCGCATGGATGTGTAATGTGGACGAGCATTCATGTGTATACTCTCCTGTTATTTATGTCTGAAAAAACCCAGGGCCAGTATGTATAAAATTGATGTCGCTCCTGAGGTTTAATTTGTAAAATTTAAGAGACCCTTGACTGGAATTGTCACAATACATCTATAAACGCTTATTAAAGGGACATTTGGAATGGTCTCTTAATTTTTTGAGTGGCTGTATTGTTACAGTGAAACTTGTTGAATATATATTTTTGTAGATGCCAGATCAAAAATGATGTGTGAACCTACAGAAGAAGGGAATGAGGGACTTGAATAATCTGAATATCCATATCATATCTGAATGAACTCTTTTTGAAAGGAAATAACTGCTTTAGAAAAAAGTCAACAGAGACAGGGGTGGATACTGGTGTAAAGCTGGGCATCACAAACACAGATGCCGCAATATATGTTTAAAACAGCTGATCTGGTGAAAACATTCAAACTGGCTTTACAAACCATGTTAATATCTTTCTCTCTTTCCCTCAGAACTGCATCGATGTGCCGTCTTCTGCTTGCTACAGTTGGGAGGTGAGATCTTTGACACAGACATGGTCATGGTGGACAGGACCCTGACAGACATCTGCTTTGACAACACGATTGTCTTGTAAGTATTTACATGCATCATGTAAATGTACATCAGCGCTGTTTAAGCAGATGTTTCGTGTCAGTGTGTTATGATGAATCTGTGTTTCTGGTGTGCAGTAATGAGGCAGCCCCAGGGTTCGAGCTGCGGGTGGAGCTGTACAGCTGTTGTTCTGAGGAGGACTACTCGGCAGGCAGCACACCACGGAAGCTGGCTAGCAAACTGAGCTCGTCTCTGGGTAGGTCATCGGGAAAGAAATTAAGGGCAGCCATTGAGCCCGGAGCCTGCAGTCCCACCAGCAATGGAGGAGGGGCGACAATCCTGCTACCTGTTCCCTCTGTACCGTAAGTGTGGTGAAACAGACAGTACATGTGCACAGCTATTACACATGATGCCGATACAGGTTCTTGTAGCGTACACAACATTAGAAGTGCATAGGGATAGTTTACACAAAAATTTTACTTTTGTCATGAATGACTGTCTAGTTGTTCTAAATCTGTATAAATGTCTTTGTTTGGTTGAACACAGAGAAAGATATTTGGTCGAATGCTAGTAACAAAACAGTTCTTGGTACCCATTGACTACCATAGTAGATACAATTACAATGGTAGTCAAAAGTGCCCCTGAACTGTTTGCTGTCCTACATTCTTCAAAATATCTTCTTTTCTGTTCAACAAGTAATTTGTCCTACTATGGTAGTCAATGGGTTCCAAGAACTGGTGTCTTACGTTAAAACTATAATTTAAAATGACATTCGGTAAAATGACATTCAACACGACTACTTGTTTTTAAAATCCAAAATATAAAAAAATATATAATATTAATATATAATATAATAATAAATCAACCTATATATGTGATTATCTGATTCAGTTGTTTTCTAACACAAGAAATGTGATGATACATTTAAATCTTTAGAGTAGAATTCATTTATAAGATTTTTAACTTTTTATTAAAATTGCAGCTAAAATGAACCAACCCACTTCTTTTAATACTACAGACCCAATTTACTTTACCATTTAGAAAATAAAGCAATGTTAGTTTCATGAACAGGAACAGACAAGAATAAAGTTAGGCTTGTGATCTTAGACTTTTGTGAGATGAGTACAAAATAGAAAAGGGTCAATTAAGTGACATTTGTTTAGTTATATATATTTTTTTCAACTTTTCAGAGTTCTTCAATTTCAGAGTTGTTTAGGTGAGAGAAAATCCTGTATGTAGCTTTGAGAATTGGATTTAGGGAAATTGTTATTTGTGTTATGAAAACTACTTTTGTTATTATAAAAATATGTGCATTGAAGAAAAGTAAATATGGTTTCATATACTGTCAGTTATAGGTTGTGGATAGTAAATCGGAATCGGCAGGTTTCACTTATAATAAATAATAAATAAATCGGCCAAGAAAATTGCAATCGGTGCATCTCTGGTAAACACTGGTCCATAAGCACTTACGGTTTCAGTTTATATTTATTTAATATCATTATTTAATTTGACATATATATTAAATTCTTAAAGATATTTGTTTAACATTTTTTGCAGATTGTATTTTGTTTAAATGTTTTGGTAATGTTTAAAAACGGAAAAAAGTTTTTCTGGACCAGCTGGACCAACGTTGTTTATGTCCATATGGGGCAAGTTGTCACAAAAAACCTACCAGTTATGGGGCTGAATTAAAAAATAATACAATATTAATGAAACAATAATGTTTAAGTTAACATAAACCAGATTAAGGAATTTTATGAAATTGAAGAAACATTAACAAATTTACACTTTTCTTTAAAATCTCCCTTGCCTGAATGTATATGGTTTTTTTGTGTTCCCTAGAGCAACTGGAAAAATATGTAGAAAGTTGCGTTTCAGGATAGAGTTTACAAAAATATTTTTCTTTAAGACAGTTTTAAATTGTTAAATAAAAACACATAAAAAACACTGCTATATTAAAACAAACCCAGGTCTCCACCTTTCTTTTATTTTGTTGTTTCTGTTTGTATTTGCAGGGGGCCCAAATATCATCTTTTGGCTCACACCACCCTTAATCTCTCTCATGTCCAAGACAGCTTCCGCACACATGACCTCACCATCACAGGAAACGGTGAGCTGCCAAACCCTCTGATCTCTTCTCGTCTCATCCGACTACTTCTAAAGCACTCTGTTTAATAACTTGAATGAAATGATTGCCAAAGCACTGTATAGATTATAATTTTATCTATGATATGAAGTAAAATGCTTATCTGGTGAATAGATGGATAGTACCACTTATATTCACCCGTGTCAAGTGCCTTTGAGATTTCATTTATAGCACATCAGTTTAATGACGTGCTAGTTTTCGTCACTGTGGAGGGAATCAATTTCAGACAGGCCTATAGAGTGATTTATTGTGTTTAAAGTCATGCTCATAAACTTCTCTGAATGACCAGCAATGGTGTCTAAAAGGCCAATAAGAGGCACTTACAGCTTTCTGTACAGTATGTCTGCAGACAGTCTTAGTTACGGTCTCGGTGTGGGCTGGTCTGCCTCGCAGATGATAATTCAGTCTGCTGTACTAAAAACGTTGTGTGCAAAACATGACATCTTGGTTTTGCAAAACGGTTTCTAGCTTTGTAAGATCATACAACTTACTTCGTTCTCACATTTTTCTCTCTCCTTCTTCAGAGGAGTGTTCATACTGGTTGCCTCTTTATGGCAGTGTATGTTGTCGTCTGGCTGCTCAACCTCATTGTATGACACAACAGATGATGAGTGGCTGTCTAAGAGTCAAGGTGAATAAAATGCTTCCATGTTTAGTTTAGCTTCAAACAGTAGTTTCTAAATGTTGGTTGTTTATGCCCTTTGTAGATGACCCTAGTAAAACTGCAATGTTTAGAATATTTTTTATAGAAAAACGAATATCTTAAAATAAAAAAAAATTCAGATTTGCTTACTTGCAAGAGGCAAAATTGTCAGTAAAATGTACACAGATGCAAATGAACCTATGATGCATTTCCCCAGTTTTCCTTTTCTTTAACTAAGATTTACTTTGCTTCTCTTTTAAGCTGGGAGGCGAGCCACAAGGCTGGACAAATGTCTACGGTGTTCTAAAAGGGACAAATCTCTTCAGTTATCATCAAAAAGAAGACATGGAAGCTAATGTGGAGCCTGTATTAACTATGTGTATTAATAAAGTAAGTCACATTTAGTATTACTAGTTATTTTTAGCATTCATTTATGCACCAGGATATTAGAGTAAACCTTTTTAAAACTAAAATGGATAGTTCACCCAAAAATGAACATTCTGTCATCATTTACTCGCCCTCAAGTTGTTCCAACCCTGTATATATTTCTTTGTTTGGTTGAACACAAAGAACGATATTTGGAAGAATGTTAGCAAGTGAGATTTCTATGGCTACATCGACTTCTCTGAGTGAACTGTCCCTTTGAAATGTTTTACATAATAAAACATTGTTTCAAATCATGGATTCTCTTGAGAAAAGAATGACAAAAAAAACACATGCACTAAGATTCCTTATTGTGTCAAAAGACTTTTTGTTCGTCATGTACTGGGTCTGGATCCTTCAGTGCCCTTTAGATAGCTGCATGTCATCACGAGCACAAAGAGTTTGTTTTAACATCTGAGAGCCGCATTGTGACTGCACATTCCTCAAATCTCAGGTGACCGCTGTTCACTGAACTCATTTACTTGTGCTCTGCTGCCACCGGTTGGTCAATGACATATTGCATGTGGAAGAGATTGTATCACAGTTGAGATATTGCTTGATTATATCATATAATTTACACAAAAACTACATACTGGAGAACCGCAGTTCACATACAGTTTTATTTCTAGGACCCATCTAGACATGTATCGTCTATCTGGACACCCACTAATATTCTCTTAGTAGAGAGTAGTTTAGTTTTTTACATTTAGCCATTTAGTAGATGCTTTTATCCAAAGCGACATCCAAAGAAGATAAATAAAACAGTAAAGCGATTTTTCAATAGGAGGTAACAATACAATAAGTGCTTATACCAAGATACTAGTTTTTACAAAGACAGAACTACACCTCTTGTGTGTGAGAGAGAGAGAGAGATTTATGTTTTATTGTGTGTGTGGGTGTTTTTTTGGTTGGTTTTATTTCCCTTTGTCTTTGTATGTATAACATTTAGGTTTTATTGCAATACCAAAATACTCCATGGTGAGATATAAAAACTGGACTAAACTTTTTTGTGTCATTCAAATGACTTTCTGGGACCCACCTCGTGGATCTCGACCTACAGTTTGAAAACCCCTCGCTGTAGAAAAATAGAAATAAAAAGTAGAAATAGAAAACCTAATATCTTGAATCTGTATGTTAAAGGACTCATGATGATCTCGGTGACTATTAAAAGGAAGATGATCATTATTGCAATAATGTTACCTCTCATACTGTACATCTCTTATTCATTTAAATACAACTATTTGCACATTTATTGAAACTTTTGTTTGTGTGCTTGTGTCTCAGGAGACGAGAATCCGAGCAGAGAAGGACCCTCACAGTAAGACACAGAATATCTGTATCACAAACCAGTATGGAGGAGAGGAGGTCATGCACACACTAGGGGCAGACAGCAGAGAAGACACACAGCACTGGATGGAAGCATTCTGGCAACAGTTCTATGATATGAGTAAGCAGATGAATTTATAAAATAGTGACTTTATAGATGTCTTTATAAAACTTAACAAGTCCATTCAGCCAATGACAGGACATATTAACCCCATGAGCCAGGAGGTATATGCTACAAGAAACTATGTTAATATTGATAAATACATTCATTTTCTTAATAGCAATAAATATGGTAAAAATGTATCTGCCAAGAAATATAGTTACTTAGCCAAGGTATTGACTGTTAACATTTGCAAAGCAATTTGGCTCAGTTGGTGTCAGCTTTGTTGAGTGAGCTGCCAGCCAATCAAAAGACAGCTTATCATGACTACTATAGTATAATGGAAAGTATATTGTGCCTAGCCTTAAATGTAACCAATCCGCTCCTGCCCCCTGCAGGTCAATGGAGGCAGTGCTGTGATGACCTGATGAAGATTGAGCAGCCGTCACCACGGAAACCTGCCATAGTCACACCAAAACAGGGCTCTCTGTATCATGAGATGGGTGAGTGCTTCAGCCGACTTATCTACACATTTATAGAGACTGCAAGAAAGTGCTGGGGAAACGTTTTGGGTACATTTTCACAACACCAGCAGCTCTATAAACACTAGACACTGAATATGTATTTTTTTGATTGTTTTTCAACCAATGGCAGATTGTGGGAGTTTTAGGGTGTTTAATATTCTGTTTGGTGACACAGTGGAGCAGAAATGACACACTTCACATTTAACCTCCTAAATGACAAAGTTGGTGTTTCTGACATATTGACTTTCTCTTTCCTTTTCTGTTTCCTCTGTGGTTTGTATGTCTGTCTCCTTACTGTTCTGATGGTTTTTTCTGTTCTTTTTTCCCTTCCCTTCCTTCCACACTATGATTTTTTTTTACACTCTTGTACCTGATCCTGTATATTCCTGGTTTTCATGCCTTTATTCCAAACATCTGTCCCATATATTTTCCTCATTTCACATTATTTGGTTATTACGTAAACACCCATCGGCTGTGCCCTCCACTCAACCCTGCATTTGTTGCCCCTCATTCATTTTGCCACACCCCACCACCCCTTCAGTGGCCCCTCTCTCGGCCCCCACGTCCTGTGAGGGGCTTTTGCTGCAGGATAACGCTGTCTCTGCTGAGATCCGAGCCTTGCTCTCCTCCTATTACAGTGACAGGTGAAGTAACTGTGATGAGAGGTTACGAAAACTTCAACCCCTGCTCGCATAAGCTGCTGCTGTTGGGTCTCAGTCGTCGCAGTTTTTATTCGTCATTTGACCCTAAATAGTTCTTAATGTGCCCCTAAGTGGTTCTCAAACTTTTTCGTTGTAAAGCCCCCTTTGTGTAGACGCTTCGCGGCCCCCCAAAATAAAAACATTTATATTCTTAAACTTCGATTTTTTATTAAACCAAAAACATATTCAGTTCACTTTGGGTGCGTGGTCTTATTTTTCTGATGTTTGAATGCTTAAAAGCTACAGTATATATTTCTATATTTCATAAAATGGCACAACATTTGTGGCCTCCCTTGATCCATCTTGGGGTCCCCCAGTTTGAGAACCACCGTCTTATAGTAATGTTCAAAACACTTAAGCTGCAATCCAACTTTTTTGGTTAAAAGTAAACAAAATAGTTGAGCAAGTACATGAAAATCAGTGTTCAACACTGTCAGTTACCCCAACTTACAAAGAGTTAAAAATTGTGATTTTTAAGATGTGTTTGGCTATGATTTTGCAGGAAAGTCAAGTCAACAATCCAATGTAATTTCCTTTCTCTTCGTTCACAGTTATTGACACCTCAGACGACATCGGAACAGTCACTGACATCCTCACACGTCGTATCGATGACTTCGAACTGAGGTCCCAGCTTGGAGCTCCACCTCACTGGGTGAACTTGTTTGAAGAAGAGACCCCAAGAACCCCCCACAACTATCAGCACCGCCCTACCACTCACCTGCCTCCCCACTCGCCCAGCCCCCGTCTGCACAGCCGTCAACCCCGCAGTCCACGCTGCCACCGTTCCCCCGGCCTTCTCTCCTCCAACGCCAGTTTAATCTCAGACGGCTACAGCTCTGCCAGCGTCAGCCCCTGTTTCCGCCCGGCATGGTCCCCCGACACCCCTTCCTCCTCCGGTCGTTTCCGTCCTCGTACCCTTTCCCTGGACGCTAAGCTTTCCACTCTGCGCGGTCGAGGCTACGGGGGCTTCCAGTGCACCTGTCAGTCGTCCGCCGCTGGCGTGGTATCCCCTCGACCCTCCCAGACTGCTCTGTCCTGCTCAAGTTCAACTTCTAGCAACAGCTCCAGTGAAGGAAGCAACAGCCAAGAGTCTGACGTGGGCTTCTCTAGGCGGTCCGGTGCACGGCGGAGCCTGAAAAATCTGAGAGCCAAACTAGACCCGAGGAACTGGCTGCAGAGTCAGGTGTAGCTCGTACATTCTGATTTAAGTTAAAGGAATCTTTTTGTTTTCACCCTGGAAATGAGTGGAAGTCCTAAGGTCATAGATGCTTGACAACCCCTTACATGGAAGTGGGGAGAACATTGTGCTAAATAACTTCATACTTCGCTTTTTTGCTGCATTTCAGTGCAGTTAACAAAATGGGAATCTGATCTATTTATATAATATACTACTATACTGTACAGTATGTACGTGAAATGTCCATTACTGTCTATTTACAATGAACAGAATACTGGTGCAGTGGATCTCCTGGTGTTTTGTGCATGGCATTGCAGTCTGTGTGGCTCAGAAAAAGAGAATAATCCACTTAGGTTCTGAATATTTATCATCGCTAACATTAATTGCCTACAAATATTTCATTATCAGTTTTTAATGACGCATCGTATTAGTATATGAATAAACCTAACAAGTGTGAAAGTTAACACTGATATAACTTCCAGTTTGTTAATGAGAGACACTTATGCACATCATTAGCAGACATGCACGGAAAAACAGAATTGGAACAGTCATCGTTCATAAACCGCACATCCCCTACCTGTCAGATGTCAATATTGTGTATAACAACATTCACATCGTATGAGAGTCTGTTACTCTTCTGGAAGGCTCTTTGCATGGCTTCAAATAATGTATAGGCAAAGCGCAAACGTCTCAATTTTCTGTATTCAGGTTTGAAACATGGGATATAATGTGACTGTGTTTATTACCTGACTGTGATGACCTCAGGATTACTGTACATAGATGATTTCACTCTGCAAATGTGAACCCTATTGTGAAGGCCTTCCCATGAGTCTCATCTAAGATTAAAAATCACAATACAAGTACAAACCAGGACCCAACTCAAGCTATTTTGGAGGTGGGTTGGACTTTTTGAGTTCTGTATTATGATGGTGCTTTGTTTTGATCCAGTAACCGAGAAGGGTTACAAAGGCACTACTATGCAAATCTGCAACAGCCTAACATTCATTAAGCGGTACATGTATTATTTTGAGGTTGCGTTATTTTGTGTGGCAAGAAATTTTGGCATCCTGGTTGGTCAGGTTTTCTCAAGCCCAGCGTGTCGGTGTGAAATCATAACACTGGTATCTTCCAACACTGGTCTGATAAAGTGTATCGGTTGGTGTGGTTTTATTAGTGTAAGATTAATGTTAAAATATTATGAACAAGGAAAGACAAATAACTGTTGTTATGAATTCATTATAACCTCAGGGGAGAAGTCGTTCTTGCCATAACAATAAGGTTTCTGATACAAGTCAATATAGTTGTTTAATACAGAAATTACATTGTATTATATTATGTCCAAGCCTTGTTATATGTTGGTTTTTAATTTCAGACAAAAATATAAGATGGAGGCTATTTTATTTACATGATTACATGTATAGTGTACTATAAATGTCTAAAAGTATAGAAATATGGACCCAGCTAAACTCTAAAATTCTAAAAGCAGTAAAGGTTTTGTTCTAGAACTAATAAGCAGTGCTTAAAAGTCAAAGGGCCACTGACCTGTATTTAATAACCTGTAAATTCATTCAAACATTTTTTGTAAAGTTAAAAAAAAAACATTTTTATTTTGTGCTTTTATTAAAGTTGTATTTTACCATATTCATTTTTGTTATTTGTTATTAATCAAATAATATCAACATTATCAGCTGAAGTTAAGGTCTAGATTATGATGGTAATAAACATTGAACGTTAACCTGGAAGCTCCGTTTCAGCAGGCCGTCTGCATGCACATTGTCTTTGATGGAAAAAACCTTTTCATGTACAATAACATGGTATATAATTACATTGAAATTAAAAGTAAAAAAAAAAATGTTTGTGTATTTTTTCATTCTTCCTGTGCTATTGCAAATGATTTTAAAAATAAATATAAACAGCAATGTACATACGCAACTAAATGTAAAAGATGGTGAACATAAACTTTATTTTGACCCGGTAAAGTGAATCCCTTTAATGTGATCTCATGCATTAACAAACATGTACTGGATACGGTTCCTTGACGATAATGACATTGCAAACATTGTATTGGCTGTGCAAGAAACTAAGAATATGAAGCATTACTGTTGCTGTGGAAAAAGAAAAACTATGATGTTAAATGTTTTGTGATAGTTGTATTATTTTATATAGTGTTCATACAAAGAAAATGTGTTAGTTTAAAAAACAACCTTTTACTGAAAGCCACAAAAGTTATAAAAAAAGTTATAAAGACCGATCCTCACTTGGAGGAAATATTTATATTTTCATAGTCGGAGATAAATAAATTACATAGAAAAACCATGTGTAGTCTGAAGTATTTACATAACAGTGGACATCCTCTGTTTTATTGTTTATGGAGACATTCTGGAAGAAAAAATATGCAATGGCTGGCAGGTTCAGCCTGAAGTATACTCAGTTTAAATGTCAAGCGTTTTCATTTACACAGACATCAAGGAGACCTAAAGTGCCTTGAGGGCAACATTTTGGGAGTAGCATTAGCATTAGTAGCACACTAGTAGTGGTTTAGTAAAACCATTAGGCTATTTTCTGTCAATGAACTACAATTTCACAGGTTTGGTTATTGCTTTCTGTTTATATCAGATTTGAAAAGCAAATTTGTTGAAAAATGACAAAATATTAACATACTGGTCTCTGGCAATGACTTACATCTGTGAAAGTTAAAAGTGTGTAGGCAACATTATTAATACGTCTCATATAACAGATAAGGGCTAGTTGATAGGTTAGATGCAGTTTTGCCTAAAGGCCACAAAATCGCTTGAATAGAAATCTGCTCTTCAGCAGACACTACAACGTTTTGGTATGATTTAGCATCTCGGTAAAAATGTGTAATCATATTTGATGTAATGTACAAATAAAATGATGCTAAACGTATACATTTCTAACAGAAATTGTACTGAATTCAAATCTAATCCCATGATGTGAGAATTACCCTCAGTTTTGCAGTTCATTATCGAATACTTTTTTTGGTTGGTTTGTTGGCCAAGTTCGGTCTGTTAACATTTTCTTCCCAAACATTTTTGATGTGTTTTTAGTCTCAGAGTGCTTTGTCTATCCTCATAGACTGGGTTGTGAGGTTTCGTCCCTGAGAATCAGTAGGAAGAAAAGGGCGGCGATGAACCGTCTTAAAAGAAAAAGTCTTTCAGATGGTCTCTACGTAGTTGGCAGGGAAAAGACCCTGACGTCCATCTTCGCTGGAACCCCTCCACCAGGCTTTGTCAATCGTTTCCACATCACTAATGATGTCACCAGGTTCAAAAGAGAGTTCGGTTTCATCCTCTGTGTGGAGCAAAACATTTTTTACAAATACATATAAAATAAACAATCCCGCAGCAAATTATGAATTATACAGCACTGACTCTAATAAAGAAAACCAACCTGCTTGGTAGTCATATAAAGCTCTTACACGCAGAAGTCTATCAGGTGATGACTGTTCAAAGAGAAAACAAAACTTTAGTCATTTTCACATTAAAGGAAATAGTCATGCAGACAATATCTTTTATACTTTGTGCTTTTGATTCTGTTTAACCCTTGTGGTGTTTATGTGGTTGTTTCTCAGCCAGTGGTATGGTGTATAAAGGTAAATGTTTCTAGTTTAGTTCTAGTTTGTTAAATCACATTTATGTAAAAAGATGCTATTTGTTTTTATTTTCACTTATTTTGTGAAATAAAATGTTAATTTTTAAATATAAACAACTGAGGGTAAACAAAGACAATGGCAGAATTTTGGTGAAGGGGTTACGGCTTTAACTCTCTTTTGCACATTCGTTATAATCTCAAGGAAAGCCAGAATTGACATTTTCTCAGTGTTTCAGAAAAACATCAGGACAAGCAAAATGATGACACTTAGGAGAAATATCCTAATAATAGTTTCCCCTCAAAAATAAAAATATGTCATTATTTACACACCCTCTTGTCATTTTAAACCGGTATGACATTCCTTTTTCTGCAAAACACAAAAGAAGATATTTAGAAAAATGTTGGTAACAGAAAACCGTTGGACCCACTGATCTGTATAAATGACTGAATTGCTCATGACGTCATAACACTGAAGCTACCGCGCCGCCATGTTGGTATGCCCGAACGAGCCATTAAATGAATAGGGAGTTATCCCACAATGATAAAACAGTAACTTACCAGTCCCCGTTTTTATATCGAAAGTCTCTCAGTGCATTCTTACAACGCAAATGTCTTAAGCATGTAACTGGTTTATTATTTAAAGTCAGGAATTTTCCTGTTTTATTAGATTGATCAATTAGATTGATTTAAAGTGAGTTACGTTCATTTTCATTACAGTAGCATACATATCAGATCGTACATATCTAACGAGACACCTCAACATATGACAAATGTGTTTATTCTGAAATCTAAATACAGATAAATACAGACTGTATATGTTCTTTAAGCCAAGAAGCTTTATTTCTAAACATTTCTGCCATTACAACAGTGTGCAATACACACTCGCACACTGTACACACTGCAAAAAATGACTTTCTTACTTGGTCATTTTTTCTTGTTTTCCAGTAAAATTGTCTACAAATTCTTGAATCAAGATGGATTTTCTTGATGAGCAACATGACCTAAGAAAATAAGTCTTGTTTTAAGTAAAAAAAAATATGAAATTTCAGTGAATTTGTGCTTAAAACAAGCAAAAAAATCTGCCAATGGGGTAAGAAAAATAATCTTGAATTAAGGTTTACCTTTTTCATAGTCACTCAATTCAAGATTATTTTTCTTACCCCATTGGCAGATTTTTTTGCTTGTTTTAAGCACAAATTCACTGAAATTTCATATTTTTTTACTTAAAACAAGACTTATTTTCTAAGGTCAGTTTTCTCATCAAGAAAATGCTTCTTGATTCAATTTCACATTTTTACCGGAAAAAAAGTAATTTTTTGCAGTGCATTATATTACATATACTATACATTGATTTCTATATGTCGCTATTCTGCCCAAAATAAGCATAAACATTGGAAAAAACCATCAGAAGTAACAATTCATTTAAACACATATGAACTACAAACGTGTTGCGCGCCTAATAAACTGAAAAACGGGTCGTCGTTTTGACTGAGTCAGTGGCGCTCTATGTCAGTTGGGCATATCAAGATGGCGGCGCGATCGCTTCCGGTGGCTTCACCTCCTGCCGTTGGTTTAGCGTTCTAGGCACAATCCAGTCATTTATATACGTAGATCAGTGGTTGGACATTGGTTTTGTCCATACGATAGAAGTCAATGGGGACCAATGTTTTTGGCTACCATTTTTCAAAATATGTTCTTTTGTGTTTTGCAGAAGAAAGAAAATCACACAGTTGTAAAATAACAACAGACTGAGTAAATTATGACAGAATTTTCATTTTGAAGGTGAACTATTCCTTTAACATACTGTAGATGGTTGACTGTAAATATTGTGCATTATGTTGTCCGGTTTCGTATGTACTTCTCCGTTTTCTTTCAGATCTTCATCTGTCTCCTCATGAGTCACTGTGTAACTGCACCTCTCAGGTGTGCTGTGCTCAGATTCATCAACATGCTCTACTGAAAACAAAAAAAAAAGAGACAGTATACTGTAATTCTACAGCATATAACATAACTATATACTGTAACACTCAAACCTTACTAGCTCCTTACCTGTACCATTCAGTGGTCTTTCACATTCTGTTTCATCTTCGTCAGCCATCAGATTATATTCTGCTACTTTCACATATTGCTCTGTAACACAGAAACAGCATGACAATGACATCTCAACTATAAGAACATGTTTGCATCTTCATATTATGTTTCAGTGGTCCCATCACCTTGGTTTTCTGGCAGGTCATCGTCAACCTTGTTTTTCTCTGAGAGCTTTACTAATGTTGGTATCACCGTTCTGGGCAGGGCAGGTCCTGACTGGTCCACAGACGGTTGTAATTCCTCAGACTCTTCAGCGGGCTGGTCTTCAGAGCCTTGTTCATCTTGAAATTCTGCATCCGATTCTTGCTCCTCAAGGACATTTTCATAGTTTGCAAGCATCTTGGTTTCTGAAGGTGCAGGTGACATGGCTGAAGGTTCTTCTGGTTCCTCCACCTCTTCTTCATCTTCTTCAACCAGCACAGCTTTAGCAATGAAGTTTGTTTCTGACTGAAGTTCAGGAAGCATTGGAGAGCCTGTTACAACCTCTGTGACAGAAGATGTGTGGATTAAGTCGATTTACAATCAAAGCAAAAAATGCATAAGAGTGAGTAAAATGACTCACCCTTAATGTGCAGTGTTTTACCAGACTCTTGAGCTGTAGGATCTGATTCAGTAACCTGTTGCTCTCTGATAATATCATTGGTGAATGACTCATCTTGACTCTCTGGCAGCTTTGGTGATGCGGGGGAAGCTGAATGGTGGACTGGCAGTTGAGGAGGTGGCTGGCTAGGTGGTGATGACTGGGCTGGAGAGGGTCTGGAGACAGGCAGACTGGGTAATGGTGATACGGGTGGAACAGAGCATTGAGCAGGTGGTGTTGGAGGAGATGTTTCATGCTGCTGTGGTGAAGGGATTGTACGGTAGGATGGACTAAGTGGAGATGCAGGACGCCTTTGGGATGTGTTTGGGGTTCGAGAGAACGGAGACCTTACAGTGGGACTGAGAGGAGAACTGGGACCTGAACTGGAATTGGTCCTCTCAAAGATGAAGGCCGTGTCTGTCAAACTACGCTGGTAGCGGCGGAATGGAGATTTGACTGCAAAATAGGAAAATAGACTGTAAGTATTGTATAAGCAACATTTTTAGTAAATGTTGAATAGAAATCACTACCTGAACGTGGTGATCCAGGGCTGGAGGAATTTTGTGAGGACGCTGATAACTGTCTGAAGAACTCCCTGGGATTGAGGGAACGCTGGGAAACAAGTGCTGCTGCCTCCTGTTGGTCAAAAGAAGAACTATTGTTACAAAACGTAAGAACATTTAAAGTTAAAAATGTTAATAAAGTCAAATGTTTATTTTATTTTATTTAATATACTTATGTCAAATTGAAGTAAAATTAAAGTATTATTTGTGTAATAAGTATACTTATATTTATTGGTAATATAGGTGTATTAGTTCAATGCTGCTTGGGACAAAAAACAGCACAGTTTATAAAAGTACACTTAACATACACTTTAAGTGTTGTACACAAGTTAGTTGTTAGTTACACAAAGCTAGTAATTGTTTTCCCTTTTTGTGCAATATAAAACAGTAGGCTGTAGGCTACTCTGTGTAATAGTATTCAGGTGGTCATGTGACCTCAACCTGCTTAATGTAAAATGAACAGCTTTTCTACACCACTGATATGTCTTATGTTAGCGAACGTGATTTTAAACATATTTCAATTCAGTTCTGCTTATTTCTTTTTGGGTTCAACTTTTAACAGAGAAAATAATCCAATGAAAACTCACTGCTGCTTTCTCGATGGATTCGCTGCGTCTGAGGCGTGCTCTCATGTCCTCCTCGTGTTCTCTCTGCTGCTGATCCTGTACATTACACAAAGAAATGTGTTAACCCTTTACTATTTCATCAAAATAGTACAGTAACAACTAACGTTCATAGCTTCAGTTTAAGCAAAGGAATATCAAGAGCACACCCATCTCGATTTCTCTTCCTTTTTAGCTTCTTCTTCAAGCTCTGCTTGGGTTCTCCTGTAAGCAGAAAAACGAAAAGTTTAAATAATTTATTTAGAATCCATCTAAAACATGCGGGTATTCAACGGTGTTGATCTCAGGTGTACAATACAAACCTTTCCTCTTCAATCATTTTGAGCTTTTCTTCCATCTTTCTGTCTCTTTCGTCTGCCTCTCTTTTTTCCTTCAGAATTCTCTCTCTCTCCCAGCGGCGTCTGTCTTCTACAGCCCGCCGACGTTCTTCTTCCTTTCTCTTCTCTTCCTCACGCTGTGACACATGATATTAAACAGAATACATCACGATAAAAAATCTCGATCTGTTACCACCACTATTAGATGCTTAATCCAGACTTTTGTTCAAATTAATTGATATAATGTATAGCATTGATGTTAGTACACAGCTTTCTAGAATACAGAATTCTTGGTCAGTCTCTCTCACCAATCATTCTGCAGTCAAATATTTTATTTTTGTAAAATGGTTGTTATTTTGTATAACTGACCCTTGTCCCAGGCAATATTTCTTACATTCTTGTGCTATTTTTATGTCACTTTGAGTCTATTTATTACACCTATTGAGTCCCCTTGTCTAAGATAATTTCATGTAAAACCATTTTTAGTGCATTCAAATATTTTGACAAGTAGCCTTGTAATGTAGCATTTTGCATTTTGTAAGTAGTTTTGGATAAATGCGTCTACGAAATGACTTAATGTAAAATGCAATAAAATGACAATTCACTGGATCACACCAAAAACCCCTTTCTGGGTAATGCGAGATCCCCTCTGTTCCAACTGCGTCTTCTAGTATGGCTTCACATTGCAATAATGACCAGCTAATTATACATTATGGCTTCTTACATCGCTGGCACATTTTCTTTTTAACATTTTAAATTAACCTCTAGAGAACAATGATGTATAAAACACTTAACACAGCATGGCTGTACCTCTGCTCGTGCCCAGAAGGAGTCTCTGTTAATCCGTCTCATCTCCATGGCTGCATTTGTCTTCTTGTAGTTTGTACCCTATGGGTGTGGCACAGCAAACAAAAGATTCAAAATAACCCAAAAACACGTATCTGAGATCAGTAAATCGACTCTCAAATGTGCTTACTAAATGATTTCCTGAAGCGTACATTTTTTTTATATTTATGAAAGAAACCCTTTTACACAGCCAAGTTTGTGGTAGTTTTGTGGTAACTTACCACAGTCTCCTCCTTATCCATTGCCCTTGAGGGTCTCCTTGATCTCTCTACTGGTGGTCGAATCATTTCAGTGGCAGATTTTATCTTCTCCTCTGTCACCTCATCTTGGTTTGAGGCTGTAATAAATACTTGGGCCTCCTGTTATGACAGAAGCATTAAGAGATAAAAACATTTTAGAAAATTCCCTAAGTTAACTTTTCCTGAAAGAAAATTATCAAACAGATTTTTCAATTTTTCTTGATGTACAAAATTCGACATTTTTTTACGAATGACTCCATTTAAAGACGGCATGAAATCAAAACTGAAAAATCTTTTCTTTTATGGAATAGTGCAGTGTTTTTTAATAATTTATCTGTGCACTTCATTATATATTTTTTTAATTCATAATCTTTAATCAAAAACGTTGACTTCTCATCACTTCCTGTTCCTCATTTTGTTAGCAATGCCCATCTTCCAACTATCCAATCAGTTCTCGATGTGGAAAATCAAGTCCCGCCCTATATTTTCTTTCATTTCAATATGATCGTTACTTCCGTTTTATTTGTTATCCTGGACTCCATTTCATCTGTTTAAACTTTGTTGAAACATTTGTTGTATATCGCAACAATTGTTGTTACTTTATTAACTGTGTGTATTATTGAATAATTATTTAATTGACAAATGGAAATGAGAATAAGTTATAAGTAATTATAACTAGTAATTAGTACCAAACATTTTTTTTAATTGCATATAATGCGAAAAATGCATCTGAATCAGAATACTATATGATGCTGGGCCAAACATATCTGCCTACTACAATTTCCTTTAAAGGGCATTTTTCCTGCATTTATAGGTCTGGGTTAACTTAAACAATAGTAAGCTCAACAAAATACACACTATATCAATAACCAAATGTAGCCAGTGTAAGTCAAGATAGAGTGATGTGGTTTATGGGAGCGAAGAGAGCAGAAGACTCATGAAACTGAGACAATGCACCTTCCAGACAGTCTCATAAGAGCTGATCTCAAACTCAGCAAACCCCACAGATCTAGAGGGAATTATTATGCTGTCATTAGGCAGGCTGCTACATAACATTTTCTCTGAAATGTACTGCACAATAACTCCAACATGTCAGAACCAATACGCTTACATCTCATTGTGACTAAAATGACTTTATCTTCAGTACATTAGGTTAAAACTGTGGCTAATTTTCCCTTCCCTTCTATCCCTGTTTCTGCCTGGGAGGAGTTGAATGACTTAGCTCTGTTATTACTTGTTTTGGATGAGCCCCTGACATGCAGTTGGCCCAGGGCTTTAGTGGTAATGACACTATTAACAGTACTGATGGCAGATTCTCTCCCATACACACCCCAACCCTGAAGCTGACTGTCAAACTAGAATGCAATTTACAGTTCTTATCTCATATCAGATCATAACCACACATTAAATATGTTATGTTCATGATAAATTAGTTCAAAGAATGGTCTTACGCAGTATTTCATAACGTTTTATTGATCCATCATAGCCATCATACTTCTACATGGTTTTAATAGGTAATAAACCACTGTGAGAACATTTGTGATTAATTCTCATTAATATTGACTAATGCAAAAAGAAAAGATCCACCTTGATGACTTAATAAACATAATTTTAAAAAGCAAAGTGCTGTTGAAGTCATTTTTGGGAAACCAAGACCTGACAAGTCAATCTGGCAATCTCGACTGAGCCTTTACCAGCACAGACTCGCATGAGGAGACAATAAAGAGGGAGTAACAGAGAGAGAAAGCACCGAGGAGTGGCTGAGGGGGATTTAACCTCATTGTGGCTCATACTCAATCTGTAATCATGTTGCTGATACTTTAAAGGAAGATCTCAGAAGCCAACATATGCGCTGTGATAAATGAGGTGCTTTTAACAGTGGGTTTGCTTTTTTGGGTTCAGCTTTTTATCTGTCTAAATGTCTTTAGTAGCCACTGTAGGCCAAGAGCGCTGAACATGAAGTTTAAAGAATCGCAGATGTAGCCCAGTCATTATTTAAAATAACACAGTTGTAACAATGTTCTTATAAATGTTGTGAATGCACCGTAAATGCATCTTTATCACGGTCCATCCAGACAAAAGTCAATCCCTGCACAGTGTTTACTTCAGCTGGAAATTTACACTATGGACTGGGGGCACAACCTCTCCCACGCTATAAAACATGGTTCCCGCCACTTTTGTCACCCATTAATGTTCATACGTGTGAGAACAACCATCAATCAACACAGAAATCACCCAACAACATTTGAACCCAAATATAACCGCTACATATACACTCACTGTAGATTCAAGGTCATAAAGGTCGTCGACCTCAAAAGAGAGAGAGAGGAACTCTGAGAATTAAATAAACAACATTCTTGGCATGCCTGAGACGCTGACCAGGCAATGTCTTTATAAGGCATTAAAAACTGAGACGTGTGTTTAACAATCTCATGCAACCGTCCAAAATTAAAAAAATATGGAAATAGTAAACCAACATCGCCTGGGTGGCGAAGTCATCAAAACGGCTTCAACAGACTGACATAGAGTATATCACAATATAAACCACATAGAATACTTTCTAAGCACATTGATTTTTTTCTTTATCACACAAAAGCTTAAAATAAAAATGTTCTATTACAAATATTTAACCATCTTTTTCTTGCTTGCTTTCTTTCATTTCTGTCTGTCAGTGGCATTCTCGTTGGTTGTGCGAAACAATAGGCCTATAACAGAGGAAGAGCCCTTTACAAAAAGACCTGGCACCAAGCAACTAACCATCACTTAACAGATGAAGAAAGGAAACCATTTAAATCTGGGAAACTTTTTTACATACTCCTCCTATTTATTCAAATAGAGGCAAAATGTGTTAAATTCCATTGGTTCAAGCAAAGCAGCAATGTCCTGTGAGGTAAGAAAGATCAAACAATCTTAAGCAGACAGAGTCTGAAGAAGAACTGTGATGTCACAAGACAACATTTTAACACTTATACAAATACTGTTGTCTGATTGTTTGAAGATTTTTTTTATTAACAGCAGTACATGCACTCTGCAAAAGTTCTGTTGAATGGAATAAATGTGTATCTAAACAGCAGTACATGAGTGTGTTTGTGACTTGACTTCCTATCAGAATTATTCTGTATAGCAGAACACTAACACAAAGAACATTCCACAGTGACACAAACACAGGATGTATGAGAATGAGACAAATGTGTGCATGTGGGAAAGACACACGCTTTTTGTTCGCTCTATTTGTGAATGTTTCCAAATGTAGCCACAGGAGTAAATACTAGTAGATTAATGACAGCTTAAACTGGTAGTACCTTCTATTCTGTAACACAATATAGGGATAAATCTCATGCTTACAATTCCTAAGGAGTGATATAGATGCCAGTAGAGAAACAGTTTGTTACCTTGAAGAAAGTCTTGATGGCAGGCACGTGGCTGGTACATTCTTCTTTGCGGAGCTCATCCACACTGTCACCAAACTGTGTGATGTAGTCAGAAAAGATTGCAATGTTCTTAAAGGGATAGTTCACCCAAATGATCGTTCCAACCCTTTATACATTTCTTCATTCTGTTTAACACAAGATATTTTGAAGAATGTGGGAACCAAACAGTTCTGAGACACCATAGACAACCATATAATAGTTGTTAGTTTTTCCTCCTAGGCTTAGTGCCCCAGAAATATTTGGTTACAAATTATATTTATAAAAGTAAACTTGAGGGTGAGTAAATGATGACAGTACTTTCATTTTGGGGTGGACTTTCCCTTTAATATTATTGTTATTAATCTATATATTGTATTGCATAAGAATAAAATGATTCCAATAAATGCAACATGGATATGGTTACATGTCTTAATTTAGGAATGATTCAGCTTTTGAATGGTCCTATAAATGTTTCCTCATCTAAATATATCCAACAAAGTTCATGATCACTATGTGTGGTGTGTGTTTGTGTCTGAGTACCAGTCCAAAGAATTTTTCTTCAGCAGTTAACAGGTCAGTGAATCCACATCCCCCTCCTTCTACACAATGCCTGACTGGCTACAGATGGCACCTCTGACCCTAAAAACAACATTCCCACTTGTTGCCTTAGCAACCAGAGCCATGATGGATATTAGAACGCTTCCCAGAATCCCTGTATTTGTCTGTATTTGAGCTCCTTCGGTTAGACTTCTGAAGGTCAAAGCCCTTTTGTGAAGTGAAACCATTGACAAGTCTCATCGACAGGAACTTTGCATCCTTTGGTTAAACATGGGCTGTTTAATGCTGTGCCAGCTCCATCCAATGAGGAATCATATCAGACTCACACCCCACGACAACACCCAATAGAAGCTACTCAAAAAGGTTTAGTAACCAATCAGAACAAGGCAAAATGACCTCATTCAGATGTATTTGTTAAAAGAGCAACAAATGTTTGAAGCACACCAAGAAAAAAAGATGAAATACTTCCCATCTAAAGTTTAGGACAGTATATATGCAATCCTGACTAAACTTCTATTTTCTAAAATCTATTTTTATTTGTTGTGGCTTATGTTATGTAAAAGTGTCAATTGCACGTATGAACTTACCCAGCAGACCATGATAATCTGCGGTTGTCCTGTTTCTGTCAATCCCATCCTGCACAGGCCATACATGGCTGTGCTGTTGTGAAATTTCCCAACAAGTTCTGTCAAACCTCCAGCTGGCAGAATGGAGAGGGAGAGAGAGAGAAAATAACTGGAAGGAACCAAATGCAAGGATTTCCAAGTCTTCTGCATGTAATAATGACCACACAAAAAGTCTTGACCTGTCTGTCATCATAAACTCCAGAAGAGAGTGTCAGTAAACTTGGTATTACAGGAGCAGTTTACCCAAAAATGAATATTCTGTCCTCATTTACTAAGCCTCAAATAGAGTGTAAAACTAAGTCACCAACAAGTTTTAAGTAGGAACGTAAGAGAGAACAATTCCAGAAGATTTTCTTTCACTACAGACATAAAAGTATTCAATAAAGAGATCCAATAATTGAACCAAACTGGCTGCAAGACTGTTATTCTGAGAGAAAGAGTTTTTAAAATCATTAAATGTTTATGACTGGGAATTTTATTTTATTTCTGAGGATTTTTTTGTCATACATTCATGAATTATATTTACATATATGCCACAGATGCTATCCACAGCAATTTGAAAATAATATTATAGTTTTGTTGGTTCCCTGGTAATAGGTCATGCCCTTGGCATTAGTAGCAAAATGATATAATGCATGACACCCAACTAGTTATACATTTGAGAAACTTCAGGATATTGCAGTTCCTTTGCAGTTATATGGATCTGGAGCAATTCAGACAATAAAAAGAAGGCAATTTATGTTCTGAAGACATTGGACATTTTAGTACAAGTAACTAGGACATTGGAAAATGGTTTGTACATTAATGCCCTAACATAAAAATTTGAATATTGTTAAAAAAAATAAAACACTTTACCTCCTGAATCAGAGAGTTTAAGATTGTTGGTCAGTCCATCATATGTAAATAATGCCCTAGAAAAGACGAAAAGAAAACAACATCAGTCAATTACTCAAAACACATTTCAGTCCATACTGAAGTATTCTTCAGAAAGTGAACATGTATAGTGCATACCACACACTGACCCCAATAAACCTACCAAACCCTGCATAAGAATGAATACACCAAACGTCCTCACATAACATCCAACCCAAGCCATCTTTACCACCTGACCTGCACTATTTGGTATTTACTTTGATTTTTCAACAAGAGCTTCTCAGGATCTGCTTAACTTGCCCTCAAAGGACTTAGTGAACATTTGTTGAGGCTCTAATTTTGACAGGATCAAGTCAGAGCTTGTAAGCAAATGTTCTCAGGGCTTCTAGCTTTAATAACAACTGCAACTGCAGAATATGAAATCGCACTGACACATTTGAACCCGGGTCACAGCTGTTTATGGTTATTTGTCAGTCATAACTTGGAACTGAGGCGAAGAGAAAATAATGCATTTTGCATTGGGTGTGCACATGTAGATGTAAGCACATGTAGGGTGCTCGGATTGTGAGATTTATAAGATTTCACTCTGATTTATCAGATGTTGGCTGCAGTAAAAGAGAGCACTTGCTCCTATAGAGTCCAACCAGTATTATGTTCACCAAAAACCACTTAAACATACCAGGATGTGTGTTAGAGTACAAAATAACTCAAGAATTGGTCCACTTTCAAGTGGGTCATCCCTATAGCCTTGACTAGATTCAGGAAACAGGAATGACAGTTCGGGCACACGTGTTTCTTTCTTCACTAACAAACAAATCTTTTTATTAAAATATTCACAATAGCTGGGGTGACCTCATTAAAATGTGTCTTTAGCTCAATTTGAGCTTAAGAAACAAAAGTTATGGAACAGTTGATGTCAGGTTTAATTGTTGATCACCAAGTGCCACAACTTCTCAAAAGGAACTTGTCAAAACGGAAGTCTTTTCATTTTTTGGGGAACTTAAACGTATTGCCACTTCAAGGGGACTGTTTAAACCCTGTTTGCAATCTATGTAAATGTATGTCTGTTCTGTAAAGGCCAGTTATGAGCTTCATGACATCTGACCGTTTTCCACTAGGTTTTTGCCTCTGCTATAAGTATCCCAAGTCCCAAGAATATTGGGTTTCACTATGCTGAAGCCAGAACTCCATAGTTTGTTCTGTCTTTGACTTCCGGTAGCAATCTATAAGCTTGAGTGAGTCTATAAATCTACTGTATCAGTTGACCCTCTGCTGAACTTGCTTCGGCATGACAGAGTGACATCATAAACAGGTTAATAACTGTAAAAACTTATTTTTAAACAATTTGTAAATGTGAAGCAAATCCTATAACTACATAATGTCAACTTAATAAATAGATGAAACTGGTCTAATAATAGCAGAGCACCTTGTATCATTGTCAGGTACAGTACGCCTAACCTTTGACAATCCCCTCATGTGTGATGATGATCAATTAATCGACAATCGTTCAACTAATGACAAGTCAAATAGTGAGGTCTAGTGAGAACTGGATTAACTGTTTTTCAGGTTTCATTTTTAGTGCTTTTTAATCAAATTAGACTATTTGCATTATTGGAACAACTGAATCTTCATATATAATCCTCCTAAGACGCCGTTGGCAGTTTCAAAGTGAAATATGCTTATGTATAATAATAGTGCAGTTTTGCGAATAATAACAAAGCTCCCACATTCCTTTTCAATCTGTTGTGTTTCCTTCAACTTTTTCTAAATGCGTCTTATGTAAACATGTCAGTTCGGGCCTTCGGGGTCAGGTGACCTTGAAACCGGTCTAATTATACAGGACTTTCTTCACACTGATTATTCAAGTAGTCAATCTGCCAATCTATTGATTTAGCAAATATGCAGTTTTGCCTACATGCAAGTTTATGTATATTTGACAAGCTATGAAATTCATTTAAACACCTCCTATGCAGAATTCTCTACTCGTATGTATACTGTATGAGGTTAAACTATAGAGCGGCCTGTCGTCATCATTTTCCTATTGTCTTTAAAGCCTCTGATCTCTGAAGCGACCCAGACTGTGACCTCTGGGCTTTTGACTCAGAGCTCAAACACAAGCAACAATAACAGCCTGTTTCCCTTCATCAGGGTCTGTGTTTAACAAACCCCAGCAAACCAACCTATCAACAGTCTGCAATTAACATGCAGTGACACCATTGTTTCAGATCTTACAACCAGAATGGGAATAAAAAGGGGGAGAATGAGAATGCGCGATGTTATGTCTGTTCACTCCACTAATACGTCCTATTACTCAATGAAGCAAGCTAGAGTTAAGAGATTAACGCTAGCATTACCAATAATGCTACCATGCTCATTAAATTCTATATAAGCAATAGTCTAATCTTTCCAGAGTCCAAGTGATTAAAGATGTTGAGTTAACTTTTTAAAGGGTCACTAAAAGGTCAAACAAAACTATGATGTCATACTGTGCTAGACTATTCTGACCTGTATCCATGTCAAATTAAAAGCATGGTGCCTTATGGACAGCAGACCTGGTTGGTTATTCAAGGTTCATCTAGGGGTCAAATCATGTCATGCTGTAATCTACGGAAAGCTACAGGGAAAAGTCGCGGTATATTACTGTATTTGTATAGTATGTACAGACCACACACATTCCCATTGACATGGTAAAATGAGCACAAACAGTCAGCACATCACTCATTGTTTTGCAGGCATGCTTTGTATCCCCATGGCGTATTTGACGCTATGACCTTAAATTCACATGCACCTACAGGTGATTTGCATGAACTAAAAAGAAAAGCTTTTGTTTTGTTTATTCAGTTGTCACATGAATCAGTCTCAGAAATCTTATGTTGTGAGCAGTAATTATTATTTTTGTTTAAAGGCAATTAAAAGAAACCGTGTGTTAGCTGCACTAGGAGCTTTCCAAGACAAGCACTCACAACACAATGCCTATTATCTGTCACCTCCCAAAATTCCTTGTTTGAGCTAAATTCTCAGATTGCACTGCAATGAGCGCGGCAGAAAAGTAAATGCAAAAGGATGATAAATGTTTCATTTACAAAAACAGATAAAATCATGTTTTTGTTGTGCATTTCAATGATTTATAAATCAAACTGCAGTTGGGTTGTTTTGATTAAGTAGTAATAACTCAATTAAGAATACAGCTAACTAACACAATAAGACACAATAAAAACATGATAAAACAATAGAAAAACATGATCGACAAGATCTGTTTTTGCAAATAAACTTCAAGTATAGATAACATTTGTGCACTCTAGACTTTGTGTTAATACTTATAAGAATGGTGTACCATTAGCTTAGCAGCATGCTAATTTTAATAGTTTTTAAACTATTAAAATGACCTGCATTTTATGTCTATGCAGCTAAAGTTAGGTATTTCCATGTACACAACATACAGTGAAGCACACTAAGGAGTAGAGAGGTTGCATTTGTCTGGATTTCATTCAAAAGAGCTTGTCAGAAAAACACACAAAGCAGAGAAACCCAGAGGGACCAATATACATCCAGCAGCAGCACTGACTGCAGTAATACTGTTTGCGGGCCTGGCCTGTTTGTGTTGTTTGTATATTAAATTACAACAAACTACAACTACAAATTTAACTTAAAAACTATTAACTGTTTCCATTACTAAATAAATTCAAATCAAAAGCTGCATTAGACATTTCCTGCAATCTGCTGTGTGTACAGAGAGGTGTTGTCTGGAAGTCGTCTGGCCCTTTCTCACCTCACACATACACACTTCCTGTGACAAGAGACTGATGAGAAAAACACAAGAAGCTCTGTTCCGCAGTCCATGTCTGAGTCAGCCAGTTATGAGGGCAAGATGAAGAAAGGGGCCATACACACCATAAAGGATAAAGAAAAAAACATTTGTAGTAGCTTTAGGGGGAAATGTAAAAATAGTATATGTCTCAAATTCTAAAAATGTTACTTTTGTGTACTGGCACAGTTGGCTTGCAAGTTTCATTAGTTGTGGTTCCAAAAAGATGTGGGTTTATGAGACAAAATGTCTATAGCTTGAGATTTCCTTATTCATTTCCAAATACGTTTAGTTTTTGATATTCAACAACACTCATGTCTTCTGATATCTATAAAGTCAACTACTCATTCTTTACTTGCTCAATAAATAAAAACCACATTCAATTATAAATAACCAACTGCACCTACTGAAAACTTCAAGACAACATTGAAGACTAAATTCTACACTTTCTCATGTAACTACTGTAGATTAGGTAACTGTCCACCTTTTTTACCAAAGTGCTGTTGCCTTAATGTTAAGCACAATGTTTACCCAAGTGAACGTCTCCAACATCTTGACTATGTCCGATGGGCCGTTCACTGAAAGTGATGTTGATACACTTATTATAAACTCCCCAGCCAAATCTACTTGGATGTCCACCTTGCCTGAGATGGCCACATTCCATCTGTAGTGCGTAAAGCTGGAAAACAGCTGTGCGGAGGAGTATTCTTGTGCACAATGGCTAAAAAGAAATGGAGGAGTTTTACCTCCATGGTTGAGCAACCGACTGGCATAGAGGAGAGGGTTTTCTCCTAAAAGCAATATGAAAAGTTTCAAGTGTCGTCTGTGGCGTGTTTTACGGTTGCAGAAAAGAAATCCTGGAAGGCCTCTTATTTTGAATGAACTTAATGACTAATATTCCTTTGCCAATCCAGTTTTTGTGCCCACGAGTCTGTTAGGCTCTGTTCACAAATATTCTTAGGTCTGTTTGAAGATGATCATAAATCGAAAGCAGACGCACTGCCTCGCGTCACTCCCTATAAAACTGCTCCAAATGTCACTGGACTGAAATCGATGGAAAAAGGAAGCTGGTAGTGTTTATATAGTTATGAGCCAGAGGAAGGCGATAAGAACTAAATAACTGTGTCCAAAATACTCAAAGAAAAAGGTTTGTGCCAGAAGCATCATGTGTGCTACAACAATATCTGCATTAACTTTCCTGAACCATGATACAGTTTAATATGTTTTTGGAATAACCCATGGCAGGAACTGGTGCAAAAGAAAAGTCTTTCATTAGAATGAGCTTTTCTGAGAAAATGGGACCTGTGTCGGAGATCATTAAAGCCACTGCAGATTCAGACAGAAGCTACTGCCTGGCTGAGCTGGCCCGGAGCTCAGTGGTGGAGATCTCAACGGTGGGCTCTCTTAACAACCTTTGCAGAAACAACTCTGAGCACATTGCCATCTGGCACAGTAACCTTGTCATACTGAATACGCTGCGCCAAGAGCTATTCACTTCAGTGTACGCTGGCCTGGAACAGACACAGCCAAACTGCTCAACACACTCAAATGAGTTCAGCAGCCAAGAGAGGTGAAAAGTAGACCTAAACCGTCTAATGAAGACGTATAATAACAATAGCTATTAAATTAACTTTACAGCTTTAGCTTGCTTAACTGCAATTCTATGCAACTTTATAAGGCATCTGCGTGAGAGTCAAACTAATGCTGTCTAAGGGGGAACAGTTTTGTCCCCTGGGTGGCAATTTTGTGCTTTTGGGCACTTTTCGACGAGAAAAGAGGATTGCTGGGATTTTGCGGAGATTCTCGGTAGATACATAAAGGATGGAGAAGAAGAGTTTTTAATAAAGAGTGAAGGAGAGAGGAGGGAGGATGGGAAAATAAAAAGGAGTATGGGAGACTGAATTTAAGAGGACGGGGGATGGGAATAAGAAAACAGACTGAGGAGGTTGGCATTCATGTTTGATATATGGTTGCAAAATAAAAAGTATGAGAACAGCTACGGAAACAGTGCACTTTTAGCTCAACTATGACAGCGTTGTTGTATCAAGGTCTATGGGCTCAGTTCAAAGGGAACACGTGTAGTGATAAAAAGTACCCTGTGTGAATTTGCTTTGAATAAAAGCATCCGCTCTGCCAGATGAGTAAGTGTGAACAGGAGAACAAATAAATGTGAATGGAGAATGAAAAAGGAGAAGAGAGAGAGGTGAAACAAAGACCCAAATATTATGGCATAAGGTACAGTCAGTACAGATAACAGTTACATCGCATAATGGAAAGTTAGGTGAATGGGCATGACTTGAGTTGTGTCAAAATTGTGATGTTTTGCTGTAAACAGTAATGAAAGTAAAAAAAACGGTCTAATTATTAATTTTGTGATTTTTTAGATTACATATGTCTCTTTCGGTGATACCATGCAAATGGTGAGTATCTAAATGAACAGCTTCAAAATATAGTTCACCCAAAAATAAAAATTCTGTCGTCATTTCACACTCTTGTCATTTCAAACCTGTATGACTTTCTTTCTTCTGCACAACACAAAATAAGACATTTTAGAGGATGTTAACTGGCACCCACTCACTTGCATTGGTTTTGTGTCCATACAATAGAAGTGAATGCGGGCCAGTGCTGTTGGGTTACCAGCTTTCTTCAAAAGTTTCATTTTTGGGTGAATTATCACTTTAATGTAGTTGATGTTGGTGGATACATTGTTAATGGTAAACTTAGCCCTTTTGTGAGACAATTTAACAAGCTCCAAGATAGACATTTCAATGAAGATCCAAAGATTTTACAAGCTAGCTGTTGTGGTCAGGCTTTCAGCCAATGTAAAATTCAAGAGCCTTGCAATTAAACTAAACTACAAAACTAAAATGATCAGCAAAAACGTTGTATTGTTGATTGTTTGTCAACAATATTAAAATACACAAATCAACAGGTCAACAGACGTGCCCAAGTTCGTGGCAACAACTATCATGATAATGACCAGCCCTGAACTAACACAAATAGAAACAATAAGTCTAGTGTTTCAACAAAGATTAAAGCTGCAAGTTAAGTAACTATTGTGTAACGTGAACCCAACTCTGTAACCCCATCTTACATGTAGAAACCTTTCATCAGGAACCTTATATGACAGCTGCTATATAAATAGATGTCTACTGAAAACAAGCTGGTTATCTGACACATATACATCCAGTCCTGTTGCGTATGCCATTCTCTGTGCAGGAAGTCCACAAAGCGTATCGTTCAATAAGGCATTAAAGCTAGAAAGGTTAAAACTGTTATCAGAATGGCAGGAACTGACTCTGGGTTTTCCATCAACACTGCTGCTATTACCCTTTAAAGGAAATGTAATGTAAGCCCCCAAACAAACAATGTGCTGTTATTCATTATGGGGCAGCTCATTATTTAAAGCTAGAGTAGGCAATGTTTTTCATTAAAAAAACATTACTACTAGTTAAGTTTCTTTACATCATGATCGCAAACAATAATTGGTGTAAACATTTAAAGAAAAATAGTGGAAGTCTCAGGGCCATAAATGTTCACCCATTCATTGGATTCGGTCTAAATGCAATGATAGGATGTTTTACCACGAACCTTTACACACCTTGCTCACAAATAAAAACAAGCTTCAAAACATCTTTATGGACTTACAATAAATCTAAAGGTTTTTGTTCATTATAAGTGTAATGTTACATGTTTTGTACTGTAATGTTGTCTCATTGGTGAGTTATAAATGAAGTTATTGAGGAGGTGTGGCTTTGGAGAAAGCTCTCTAAAAGCTAGCTTGCTATTACTAGCTTCCAAGAAACTGCCTTCCCCAACTTTAACAGTTAGAATTTGATGACTAAAGTAATTTACATAATGACTAAAATTACTATAATTACATGAAACATTATTTCAAACACTTTTCTCAGACAATTACAGTGAAATTAATGATTTATATCGAAGGCAACAAGCTATAGTGAAACATCATCACTTTACTTCTGGTACTGTTAATGACTACTGTACTTGTGGGTTATTTTTACTCAGTGTCTGGACGCAGTTTATAAACATTCTTGAATGCAATAAGCACCGAACAGTAAACAATATTTATATTATAGGCCAAACTGCTCGACAAGATCTGAGGTAGCAGAATACAAAACCTTACCTAAATATCTTCAGGTTGTTGCACTGTTTTAAATATTTAAAGCCAAAGTAAACATCATTTATCACAACTGTGCAACTTTCTAAAACATTTTACTGATCAGCCTCGGGCCTTTGGTTCTGCAGGCCACTCTGAAGGTTAGCCACTGGCCTCTCAAAAAGAACATTCCTCCGGGACAACTCTGGCATTTCCCGTCCTGCCTGTCCCACACACCCTCACTCATGTCTACACTCTGGTATCCCTCATATGATCACTAATGCATAAACATTTCCTCTCTGCTTCTTTAAAGAAATTGCCATTTGTGTCTCTTTCTGTAAGACCTCAACATCAGATGTACAACCTCTTCTTTTCCTCAGATCCGAGCTATTATCCCTGTATTTGTCTTTAAACTTCTCAGCACATCTGAATTAGCGCATACTTTACTGATTCATTAAATCCGCCAGCTCACAAAGCAACACGGCACACTTTGAATCAATCTCCAATGTAAACTGTGATAAAAACGGTGATGAAATTTGCATTGCATGACATTTTCAGGTCAGTTCTCATGACCTTATCATCAAGTTAGGATCACAACACTCTTCAGACCCCTCGGGAAGAAGAAAGCTTTTATTTCAGGAAGCTTACAGTATAGTTGGAAACTATAAAAAGAACGAATCAAAGAATCGCATGGATCCAGAACAGGAATGGCAACCAAGCAGCCGCTGCCCTTGGTTATGCAGTAGTTGTAAAAAAAAACATTCAGCATTTTACATTCACAGGAATGCATGGTCTCAGCTAATTCCTGGAATAGCGAGATGAGATACCAGATCTAGGACACTCAGTCACTTGTGTCCAAACTCACAAAAAAGCACTGATGATGCTTGCTTGTAGTACAAACCTTGTTTTTAGCAAACACCTTAGAATAAACTGAAATAATCATATTAGGCTGGTTGCTCCAACAGTGAGGTTATGTGAGGTGAGGGACAGACAAGATAACATCAGCTCACACTCTACGGCTGGTTAGAACCTTTTTGGTTACTTTGTGGGAGGCTTTAGGTATGTAGGCTGTTTGTTGATTTATTTTCCCCTCCACAAGTTTTCCATCTGAGGTGATTAAAGTCTCAGGCAGGGCCAAACTTGTCTGTAAATCCAAAACACCACAAACTATATTTCTTTACACGGTACCAAACAGCATGTTTATACTTTATCAACATGATAAACATGGTAGGTGTTTCTTTTCTGCAAATGAGCTCCATTTGGCTTGTGCAAGTCATTTACAGAACTTCAAAGTGTTAGAGGAAAAGCCTACAAACAGCCTTAGGCCCTCAACAGTACATTGAGCATGATTTTCGCTGGCTCGGTTGTTAAAACAGTTCAACACATTCTAGTTAGAGGGGCAAACCGCCTGACCTTCTAAAGTACAAGGCTACTGCAAGTCATTAGAAGGCGTGATGAAGACTGCCTGCACACCTTGAAGAGGTATGTGTGTAATTTGGTCCTCATCCTGAAAGTTGCATTAATGAAGAATGTGAACGTTTCCACAATATAGCATCAGTAGTCAAATCATTGGCGAGTAGTACTTTGACAGGCTTAAAGATATTTTTAAGGTCTATTATTGGACTGAGATGGGATTGGAATGTGGGAACATCATAAATGTTTGAAATGATGTAGTGCGCTCAGACAAGCTTGGAACCTTTTTCTCTGGTCAAAGCAAAACTCATCTGACATTCTTGTGATATGGGAAAAGAAGTGGAAAAATCTAAACAAGACTGGCCAAGACAACATAACAGCACACTGAAAAGAGAAAATTTGCCAAGCAATAAAAAAGTTTGGAAAGACTTGCACATGATTCTGTTAATTATATAAAAAGTGTAAAAAATTACTACAAATTCAATAAAAATATCTCCCTGCAAACTTTAGATTAAATTGTATTTGAATCCAGCAATTTAAATGAAATAAACGTTATTCTTCTTGCTTCAGAGTTCCGACAACAAACACAAGCCATCTGTGTGGGATGACATCATAACATACAACAAACAGCATTGTTTGAGGCTCGGGACCAAGCCTGTCTGTTTAAAGGAACTCTATTAACATCTTCCTTGGACATTCTCAATGGGTTCAACAGAAACCAGAGAAAGAATCACCTACACAAGGTCCAAACATTACCCAATAAACAACAGAGCTTCTACCCATGTGATGTTCTCAAGATCCATGTGGTGGTAGTCAGGGGTTAAATTGGGCCGGGGCCATCCGGGGCAGAGCCCCAGCACATAGGCTGACTGTCTCCCCGCATGATCTTGACATGATCTTGATGGTGTTATGGAGCGTCACTCTGTTGTGCCCCAATATAAATCTGAAGATTAAGTAACAGTTTACCTTTTTTGTCAGTGAATAGACTTGCATTGATAATGGGGGAAATACGGATCTCGCAGTCGTACATTAACCGCGTGCGAACAGAAATCATTCCTGCGCAACTAAAGATCATGCACTCATGATCATGTCAATGAGCATTGTATGCGTCTTGATTGATGTCATAGATTGCATCATAGCCTCAGGTTTCTGAAAATAAATTATAATATTTGTAGATAATATTCATTTTAATATTAATAGCAATAGTGTTAAGCAAAAAGAAATTGAATCAATAAGGAAGCTGACTGATTCAATCTCTTAGATGGTGTGCGACCAAATGTGCACCTACAGTATCACCACTCCAGCACTGAAGCAAAATGTCCTGAATCTGCATGAGTCAACAATCTTCAGTCACATTTATCATGGGACTTGTTTGAAGACACCGTTCCCTGATCCAAACCTGTTACTGCAGCTTAGCCAGGACATGATCATGATCTGAAATGACCTTTGGGCAACTGATAGTAATTAAGGATTTCAGTGTATACAAAGTCTAAAGGATGAACCTGACAGGGCCTGAACTGTTGCATGTACTACACTACACACATCATCAGAAAAGAGAGGAGCGGCCTGATGATGATCTCCAGCCACTACACTTAGACTGAGCTTCATGAGATGTCACTTTTGGAATACCATATCTTTATTATTCTTAAATAAAAAAACAATACAAACATGGTTAGGCCCACGTGCATTTTATTTTTATCTCCATGGATAATAGGCAGGTATCAGTGTCATCTTTTACAGTACCTGCAATATGAGATGTTAGGTCACAAACAATTGAGAAATAGTTTCTAAATCTCAGTGACTTTTAAAATGTTTATACATGCGTGCACCTTGTGCCTTTTGTGGAGAAAAATCTATCATTCACAATACATTAAAAGCAGTAAAATAGCACAACAAAATCATATTTTCTTCATCCCTCGGCAGATGCAGGCCTTTCAGATGATATGGACTCCTGCAACTGCTACAGAGTTTAAGAAATGTTATTGAAATGGACAGTCCTCCAGACACTTTCCTCAGTATCCTATGCAGTGAACACTAAAGGGTATAAAACGCTTTTTTTGTGGGGCGAAACACCATCTCATTGCAATTAACCACTTAAAAAGAGAATCTATAAAAAAAGAACTAAAAGTTAATTTATCAGTTATACAACTACAACTGCTTTAAAATGTAATAAATATCTCTGAAAGTAATCTGTCTGTGCATCGTTTAAAGTGTTCCCGACATTTTAAAAAGGTCTTCAAGCAGCGGTAAAAAATATGTTATAAAAAATATATTTTGACGTAACAACCAGCCAATAGCAGCGCTGCTGATCACTGGTTCTTCTATCGATATATGCTGCCTTTCCAAACAGTGCGTGAGCGTGCAATGATCCAAGACACTTTAATCCAAAAGTGTGGTGGTAGTCCTTCAATGTCCAGTATTAAATGCAGTATTGATGAGGTAGACATAGGACTTTCACCATTTTGTTTCTGACAGGAACATTTGGAATGCATGAACATTGCCGTCTGGAATGTCAAAAGTCCTTCTATGAACGCCATGAGACATAAAGCAATATGCTTTCGTTTCAAAAAATGCTTGAGAATTATGCATCGAATCACACTGTTTCTTGTGAAACTCTTGTACATTTAAAATTTTTCTTTTAAAAAAAACAGAACACGTTTTATGTGTTTTGGCTGTTCATTGACAAGACAATGGCATTTTAGGGGCAAGAAAGCAAAGCACAAACTTTTTCAAAACAATATTATGTTTAATATTAATTAACAATGTTATCTTTTCTCTGTAAACCACAAAAATGTGAATCTGTGGAATTGGTGACATCAAAGGTTATTAGTGCATCAAAGTAAACTTGCACTCAGGATATTTGCTTTTAAAGGCTTGAATGCTTTTGGTCCCAATAACACTGACATGAATTTAGTGCCAACAGTTCCTTCCTTACATGGTAATAAACCTATTCACTATACTCAATTGAGGTTTGACGTAAACCTTAAAGTGGAGTTAGCATGCTATTTCATGCATTCCGACTTCTTTACACTGTTGAACATGCTGACTTTTCAAGCTTAACATGATCAACTTGTCAAAAAACGAGTTGGACGTATGACGTAGTATTTCTGTGCTCGATTCACTCCATTATTGGACAATTCTCCCAGAAAAGCACGGCCACGCGTCATCGAGTGTGCGAAAGAGCATGCCCACGTGCGGGCGAGAGAGAAAGAGCATGCCCACGCGTCAACATGCCGCTTCACTAGGTGACGGAAGTTTAGCTGTTTCTGTTGGCTCATGGCATTTCAGTGATAAATGTTATATAAACGGTGGATTTGGAGATCGTTTGAAACTGATAGATGGCACGGTCACAGTGCTAAAAGATGCCAGACATGGCAAACTAAGTCGTATGTCTGTGTTTTGTTGGCAATGGCGTGTACGTGCATAACGTAAGCAACACAAACTTATAGTGAATCAATGCGATGATGTATTGTTCGCACGTGCTGCAGTTCCTCCCCCCTGCAAACCTCAAGGCGCTCGTCTTATTACGGAGATAACCGTACAACTGTATCTGTCTTTTATAAATTTGATCAAACAAAATACTCTTCGAAGATACGAAGTATGCAATACTACTGTGTAAGTACTCAAGATTAATATGAGAATGGCAGAAACTATGTGTGTTACAGTACCTCATCTTTAAACGTAATACTTTGTTTACCTCAGCTGTCCACAAAATGACCACCTACTATGAACTGTTGGACCTGAACAGTGTTTTTTTTAAGTACTGATGATAACTTACCATAGAGCACATGTTTATTAGTGGTAACATGAGAAGATTGCACCTTGAGGCTCTTAAATCATGCATAAACCTGTGCTTCAACAGCATGAAGATGTAAACACCTGAGACACACTGAACCTGAGATCCGTTATCTCATTAGGTTTACCGTAGGTGAGCTCCTTAAAACCACAACTTTGCTATTGTCACAATGAAAACCACCATGTTTTCAAGAGTTCCACAATTCCCTCTTTGCGCTGTGAAAATGTTAAAGGACAGTGGCTGAATCCCTCTTTGTGTGACGGATGTTGAAGCCACTTCCAAGACTCAAATATCACAAGTTTGGCTACTCAACATAACGTCCTACAGATTTCATTGGAAAGAATTCTACCACGCCTTCACAATTTCCTATCATTTCTAGTTCAGTCATATGGGAGTTCTTTTAGTTGTCTGCCTAAGGCTTGGGGATGACAAATTCACACTGAGAACATTACATCTTAGAACGTATGAGAACAATACTGTGTATGTTAAAACCAAAACAGTAAGTTATTAAATGCAAAACTTTGTCGTTATAGCAACAACAACAAAATCAAGATGATCTCTAGAGAGGCTGTTAAACGCGATTAATCGCATTCAAAACAAAGGTTTGTGTTTACACATCTGTGTGTGTACTGTGCGTATTAATTTTGAATTTATAAACACATACATATATTTAGGAAAAACTATACAAACCAATAAATGTTTATATATCATTTTAATGATATATAAATAAATACATCTAAATATGTCATTAACTTATATATATATAGATGTGTACCATATGTGTTTATAAAAACAAAATACATATGTACAGTACAGATATTATGTAAACACAAACTTTTATTCCAGATGCGATTAATTGCAATTAATCGTAAACAACCCTAAACTGTTGTATCTATCCTACTAGCATTAAACACATTGTCATTGACTTCGAACTTATAAGTGGTCTTGGCCCCTTTACATGCCCATACAACAAATAGCACTGTTGCTAACTGGTATGAGGACATAACAAGAACTATTGCCAAAATCAACTTCTTAAGAATTGCTGAGTGGCATGTAAAAACACAGCCAGGGATTAATTCTGATCACATGTTCGATAAAGACTGATGAACTGATTAAGAATCATTCTGGGTTGATACAGGATAAGTAGCCGCATACTGAAACTTTTACTGAGAAATGCAATCTGCCAACACAAGCCTTAGCCAGACCAAGGCTAAAGTTAGTTTGGCTGCATTTTATGAGTGGAAAAGTGTTGATCAGGAGAATTGGATTGTTCCCATTCAGCGGCTTTTATGCGTGCAGTATGACTACATGGCAGTCCTGCTTTGCTAAAAGAAGATGACTGAAGTCAACGAGCTTTTTTCTTTTTGTTATAGGATGCATGAAGTAACTGTCATCTACACATGCAGGTTTCTCCTTTTTGCTACAAACTGGCATACGCAAAAAAATACAGCTGGCAAACTTGCACCATGAAAGTTTTAGCTGTCAGCAAATAGCACCAGACAGCACATGAATAGGCCTGATAGGCTCGTAAAGCCTAAAGCACCAGCGAGTGTTTCTGAGCACGTTTCCATGGCGATTAAGCATGTGGAAAAACAGAATGGGTGCTGCCTGGATGGCTCGGGGAGCCTGATGGGGCGTTTGCGAGAATCCGCCTGCTGAAAGTCAGCAGACAATGACACCGTTGATTTAACAAACATGAGTTGCCAAGATCTGACACACAAGAACATCACTGCAGGACTTTAATGTTGGCAGATCATTATAGTATATATTTCAATCAATCAATCAGATTTCAGGGATAAGTTTACAGTTAATGTGAAGTTCAGTTTACAACCAGGATGCTTATACATCATTGCTATTCACCAGTTTTGATTAGGCGTTGGGATGGGGATTTGTTTTACAGAAATGTTCTACCAGGGTCAACAAACTGAACCGTCTGTTTGTTAACCTAGGAACATTTCACTTGGCAAATCAGTTTTAAACATTTCCCCAAAACCATGTTTACAGTTAAGAAATGATTTACTACATTAATAATCATAGTATTAGATTAGATTAAATGTATATGACTATGATGTTTGTAAAATGTTATGTATAAGTTTTAAAAGCATATACGAAGGATGACATCATAGTCGCCTGAGTGGTGACTGGGTATACTTTTCTAAATGAATGAGGGCTTGGGAGCTGTATTCAGTTACAGAAAAGGTGTCTCTAATCATGTGGGTGCTCCACTTAAGTGCAAACCACTGTGCAAACTATTGCTCTCCACAGAGACCTGAAACTGAGTCAGAATTTAACGTCATGACATCATGGCAGAAAGTCACAAATTTGATTGTTAGGTTGTTGGTTTCCTACCATCATCCATCCCTACTGATGCACACGTAAGAACACCAAATGAGGAATCTGGAAAATCCATTTAATCATTTTGTAAGACAATAAATGTTGATCGTTCTAAGGACACACCAGCAAACTGCCTTGTTGTTATTATTATAATATTTTGTTGTTTCTGAGCTTATGTTGAACTCGCGGTTGGCTAGATTTGCATACAGGCAAACACCGAAAGAAACATGACAATGGGAAGAACCCGACACATCACCCACTTCCACGGGAACATAGCAGTGTGCATGCTCATACATTTCCATTTAAATCTTAAACAAGAAAATAACGGAAGTGCAGTACTTCAGTATTTTGATCGCACACAAGAGATAAGTTCTCAAGTGACAGATCGTTAGATAAGCAAATCTTGTACCAGGCTTGAGATTTTACACATTTGAACACAGTGTTCAAAACTCAAATGTAAAGTGTCTCAGACAACAATAAAAGAAGCTGCGCAATAACCATTTCTGAAGAAGGATTAGAAAAGCAATGCGCGGTCTTCGGTTGTGTGTCAAATCCAAGCCTACGTACTCAGCTAAACGAGCCGTTTCAAACAAAAAAAATTATAGAGAATGAAAATGCAGTATAAGGAAACATCCAGTACACCTAGACAATAGGCCCTGTAAAAGTTACCGTACCAGTTGGTGGATGCTCGGGGATTCAGGATGTCTTCTTTAGCAGTCAGCAGAGACAGGCTGTACGTGTCCAAGTTAATCGCTCGCATCCTGATGCTGGAGTTCTTCTCTGTACTCCTAAAAACAAAACGCTTCAACTCTCTTTCACGTGTAAAACGAGCTACCTTATCCAATCTTGCACGCAAGGAAGTGTTCACGCAATCTTAAAGTTGTGGAAGCTGGTGGGGAGGTGAAGGCGTACAGCCGCACACGGGTGATGTTACAACTGCATCAGTTCTGTTGGAAAACTTCGTGAAGAGCGATCTGTGGCCAAAAAGCTCCACCTCCTGCTCTATGAAAAAAAACACCGCTGTTGCACAATTTCGGTTTATCTTGCTTGTTTGTAACACATATTGATACATTTGTAGCGTCGCATTGAAATGTACACATTAGTTGATGCGGTTTGAAAAAAATACTTTTTAGCAATGATTTGCTTTGCTTGTTGAGTGTCGTTCTTGATGCCCAGACAGGGCCGTGCTAGAGCCACTGCCCCGCTGCCGTCGTCTGAGGTGCCCCTCTCCACCCCACCCCCGGACAATCATCCATTCAAGATCCCTGTTAAAAGATGTTAACACTCCGTTAAAGAGCCGCTCATTCCGATAATCCGCTCCGTGTTTTCCCGCTCGCTCACCCAGTATCACTCACAATATATTTCACATTACAGACAGTGCCTGATCCGCAGGATTAATAATTTGATAGTTTGTTTTTCATATTTTTTGTCGGTAATGTTTTGCTCCTCGTCTTTTATTGGTGACAACTGCTTACAACGTGTACAAGGAGTTCTCAGAGAATGAGAATTCTTGTCGAATCAAAATGGTTGAAATTTTATTTATTGCTTCAAACAAAATACATAATACAATAACATAGTACAAAGAATATTTTTTTTTAGTATATTACATTATATTCACGATATAACTGTTCATCGTAAATTTCGTCTCGGTTACGACTGTAACCTCCGTTCCCTGATGGAGGGAACGAGACGTTGTGTTGAGAGACAGACAGGGGTTTGATCTTGAGAACCTATCATCTCCGAGAGGAATTTCTAAACGCCAATGGGATTGGCGAATGGCACGCCCACACCAGTCTCCGCCCCGTGCATACGGGTATAAAAGGAAGATGGCGGCGGTCATTCACTCACCCTTTGGGCTGAGGAACCTGAGAGACATCTCCCGGTCGCTGCAGCGGAAATGAAGCCAGTCGTAAGTCGAGACGTTCCCCTTCAGTCGGTCTCTCGACGTTGTGTTGAGAGACAGGCTGGGGACTTATATCTAAACGCCACGGCACTACGCCGCATTACGACCTCCAGCGGAGCGACATTGACTAGACTAGCGAGTCAAACTGAGCACTACCGCAAGACTTAATCTTCCAGTTGAATCAGTATCGGACATACTAAGAAGCTTCTACTTACGGTCATCACGGATGGTGGCGTTCACCTCTTGTAATGAGGTCCCTTCCGGAGCCGCGCTGGGAAAAACACTACTCTCCTCTTGAAGAGTGTGTTACGGAGACCACATCCTACCACTTGGGGAGGTACATTTGGAGGTATTCAGCGTGGTCTTCCTGTAGGAAGAGCGCATACGGGAATGTGTCAACCCATGTTCAGGAGACAGAACCCAGCTGGGAGTACCACCGGAGAGGAGGTCACAGATTCACCCTCGGGGGAATCATGAGTGAAGGAAATCAACATCCGGGACTACCCTGCAGGGGAGTCACTACGTATGGGGCATTAGTCCTAGTATATGGGTCCACCTGAGTAGGGGGCGACTCTGCCAGTACTGGACTTGGTTCTAACAGATCGCTCCGCCCGATCTATTACCAGAATGCCAATGCTTAGTGATGGATGGAATGCCTATACTTCACCCTAAGGGAGAAAGTAGGGAGGATGTATAGCGCACTGTACTCACCTGAAGAGGGGAGAAGGCGCTTTCGCAGGCGTACGCCCAGGCCTGATGCCTGTCCTATACTGTAGCGTGTAAGAAGTGGCTGACACTGGTTCCACTCGGAGGTCGTAAAACCTCACAAAGGTACTGGGCGTAGCCCAACCTGCAGCACTGCATATGTCTGCCAGAGTGGCGCCTTGGGCCAATGCCCACGAGGAGGCCAGGCTCCGTGTGGAGTGGGCTCTCACTCCAGTGGGTAAGGTTGACCCATGGATTGGTATGCCAAAGAAATGGCATCCACAATCCAGTGTGCTAGCCTCTGTTTGGAGACATCCCTCCCCTGGTGCTGTCTCTGGAAACAGACAAAGAGCTGCTCAGAGCTCTAAGGGCTCTGTGTGCGGTCAAAGAATAAACGCGGAATGCGCGTTTGACACAGCACGTTGAAGGTTGGGTCTTTCTCCCGGAGGGGAACGCCTGCAGGTTCACCATCTGACGGAAGGGAGTGGTGGGAACCTTGGGCACGTAACCGAGCCTGGGTCTCAGGATCACGTGAGAATCGTCAGGCCCAATTCTAGGCATCCTTGGGACACGGAAAGCCTGGGGTTCCCAACCTCTTGATGGAGGTGAGCGCCTTCGCGCTCTTGGGGAACCTGGTGACCAGGTCGTGCCGACCAAGAGACTTACCCTCTACAAGATCGTGATGAGCGGCCAACCGTGCCCTTCCCCTGCGAGAGAAGGTCCTTCGACAGGGGAATTGGCCAGGGGGGTGTTCATCAGAGCCCCCAGGTCTGAGAACCAAGTCTGGTTGGGCCATTACGGCTCCACTAACAGTACTTGATGCCCCTCTTCCTGGCCTTGCACAGGACCTGTGCAAGGAGGCTCACTGGGGGTAAGGGATACTTCCTCTTGTCCCGCGGCCAGCTGTGTGCTAAGGTATCCATGCCGAGGGAATCCTCGGTCAGGGAGTACCCGAGCGGGCAATGGGTGAAGTCCAGGGAAGCCACAGGACCACCTGTGCCTTGCCGAACCGCTCCCATCAGAGCCGGACTGCGCGGTGATGGAGTCGCCACTCTCCTCTCCGCGGGGAGCTCCCTGACGAGAGAGCGCATCGGCTGTCTGGTACAGGTTCTCCGGAATGAACGTGCTTGCAGAGACTTGCTAACTCTTTTCCCAGTTGACCTGTAGGCCCAAACGGTCTAGGTGCCGAAGCACGAGGTCAATTGCGTACACAACACATCTCACGAGTGTGCCAAGATAGCCAGTCGCCGAGATAATTGAGAATTTGCACGCCTTGTTCCCTGAGGGGAGCTAAGGCGGCCTCGACGAGTTTTGTAAAAACCTGTGGAGACAGGGCCAGAACGAAGGGTAGGACGCTGTATTGCCACGCTCTTCCCTCGAGCGCGAACCGCAGGAGCGGCCGGTGTCGAGGGAGGATGACGTACGCGTCCTTCAGGTCAATTGCCACGAACCAATCCTGGTGTCGAGATCCTGAATGGCAGCTTGTGGAAGTGCCTGTTTAGGAGATGCAGATCCAAGATGTGCGCCACCCCCCCTTTTTTGGGCACTATGAAGTATGGGTGTAAACCCAAAAGACATCTGGGTTATCGGGACGGATTCGACCGCACGTTTCGCCAGCAGGGCGGCGACCTCCTTCCAAAGTACGGGGGCATTCTATCCTCGCACCAAGGTGATAGAATTCCCCGAACCTCAGGGGGTGCGTGGCGAGCTGGATCGCATAACCGAGACGGATCATCCTCTCCAGTCAACGTGACGGGTTGGTACACGCTCTCCAAGCGTCCAAGGACCGCGATCACGTGACTAGAGGGACGATCTCGTTCACCGTGGAACTCCTTTACTGTGGAGGAAAGAAACCCAGGGAAATAGCGTTCTCAACGAGGAAAGTGGGCGTCGGGCCCTAAGAAGGGCCCGGACTGAGGGGGACGCAGCAGGCAGCGTCCCTTTCAGACCCAGCGATAGATTGGCCGGGGTCGGGCCCGATGCTATTTCCCTTGGGTTCACCCCGTCAGGGCCGCTTGGAGTTTCCTCACAGGCTGCTGACGGGGAGATGCCCTCCTCCGCAATGGTCTACGTCTCGGGTGGGCCGTCCGGGGCCCTAAAACCTGAGGAGCCATCGCGGAGGGGCGGGGCTGCTGGGGAGCAGACTGCGCTCAACGACGTGACGACCTATGGGTGGTCACTCGCGGCGGGGCAATATCTTCTGTATCGCCTCAGTCTGCTTCTGTACCGCGGAGAACTGCACGTCCTCCAAGGTGTCACCGAACAGCCCGGCTTGCGAGATGGGTGCGTCCAGAAGGCGGGCCTTCTGAGCATCACACGCCTGCGCAAGCTTGAGCCACAGATGCCTCTCTTGGGCCACCATAGTGGACATCGACCGACTCAGCGCACGTAGATGCAGCAGGGAAGAAAAACGCTCTCGAAGAGATAGTGGCAACATCCGTCGCACAGGTTCCAAAGGATGAGTGAATGACCGCCGCCATCTTCCTATTATACCTGTATGCATGGGCAGAGACTGGGGTGGGCGTGCCATTCGCCAATCCCATTGGCGTTTAGAAATTCCTCTCGGAGATGATAGGTTCTCAAGATCAAACCCCAGTCTGTCTCTCAACACAACGTCGAGAGAACGACTGAAGGGGAACTATTATCATCGAGACATTTCAGTATAACATAAAACCCAAATAAAAAATTAATAAAATGAAAAATAATAAACAGAAAAAAGAATTAATAAACAGAAAAAAAAAGGTTGAATCTCATTTGATAAAACATCAAATGTGCGGTTATTGGCAGCCTTTGTAGTAAATGCCTACACAAGGCACACACTGACCGTTTTTCACACTGTAACTCCTGTACAGTAGCCAACATTTCCCACTATCATGTATTTTCTCTTTAAAACCAATAATCTATAACGTATAATATAATATTCAGACCATATAAACAGTAACCCAGATAGCAAGGGAGTACGTAAAACCTATTGAATCGATATTAAAACTGTTGATTTGTGATTTGGGCCGCAAATAATGTTGACATTTTTTTATTTATTTCAACAAATCCCCATCATTGTGAAAATGCAATAATGGCTTTGGCTACTATAAATGTTTTCAAAGAGTTGCACAGCATAGTACAACACAAATATAGATGAACATATTTACTGAGTGCTACAGTGTGATCATAAGAAAGGCATTTCTAAGAGTGCCCTATTTTGTTTGTTTCAGCCACTGCCCCTAAAAATGTCTGTGCCAGCCCTGTCCCAGATTCTGTTTTTGCTTTCAATGCGTTTTTTGCGCATTCACATGACGTTTAAAAGTCTGTTCTACTAATAGTGGATTACATTTTGAAAGTCTTATTATTTATTTTAATCACCTCCAATTCTACAGAGTGTCTTTGTTCTCATGTTCCTACTGTTGATCTCCAAAGAGGGAGATATTATGGTTTTGTGTATATTCATTTAGAATTTTTGGATATTTTCTATCATTTTGCTAACATTTGAAGCGTGGACGTGAATGACTACGTTTGGCTGGAAGTCCAAGAGTCCAAGCTATTGAGCTGCCAGTCTCTTTGTACAGGCTTTCTATGAGCAGTCATTGGAGCGTCTGGCAGCAAGCTGAGAAGCCATTTACAGTGCATTGATCTCTAGAGGGACCCTTGCCCCAGCAGGACCTATTTCATGGGAGCCGAGCTTGATTTTAGTCTCCGTTTAAACTGGCTTTGTTGCCGCTGAAAAAGCGATGCTTAAAAAGTGCTGCACAATATTCTCTCCCTGCACACTCTGAGAGAGTTTTTAAGGTGCATTGGTGTGAAAATATGCAAGCTGGGAACTTGCCTCTTGGCAACTCATCAAGTTAATTATTCTCTTTTATTCTCTTTTAGATCCATTCCTTCTGACGTTTGTTTGGGATTACCCAGGTTAAAATACCTTGATAGAAAGTAGAAAAAAGTCCCCTCAATACTCAGCTCCTCTTCGCTGACATCACCCTATGAATTTACCCACTTGCACACAACCCCACACACAGTCCCGTGCATGAGAATTGGAGCCACATCTTTCCATGTCTGCTACTTTAAACATTACGTCATCTGTCTTTAACGGTTTAATTAGTTCATGTTGCAGAGCTCTGGTATGCCTGGATAAAACTCCTCTCAGCTGTGGGAGCAACCCTGTGAAGATGGGTGCACACTAGAGGGCCGTAAACCGCTGGTGCCCCCCAAAACATCCTCTTTGAAGGCATGTGTTAAGAGTTTACAGAATAAGGAATGGGGCCAAAATGTCAGAATTCCTCCACGATCACAGCAGCTTCCTGTCCACTCTTCCCTTATGACAGACTGTTATTGTGTTGTTTTAGATCAAACAGTATGTTTGGTATTTCCTTTGTGTTAAAAAAGAATGTTTAAAAAACACGAAATGCTGTTTATTGGAAAGTAAAACAGTCTGTTGAATGGCTTTTGTATTTCAAACAGGGTGAACACAAGATGGTTTCCAACTGAGGCTCTTGAAGCAAACTGTACAGTATCACTGCTGTTTTTCTGCCATTAGTCCTTTGTGTTTGTCACTGGGATTTGCAAATATTCAACCAATAAAAAGTATTAAAAAGTGCTTGTCAACTTTGATAACACAGTATTTAATCATTTAAAAACTAGTGTTTTTTCTCCACATCCTGAAAAGTTGAGAACTTGGACAGTGACGATACACAGTACATACCAACAATCTTTTCCCCTCTACTATCTATGTCTGTATAATGCCTTAAAATGCCTAAAAAATCGAACTATTCAAAACTAAAAAACATATCTACGCTTTAAAGGTGCTGAGTGTCATTTTTTAGCGGCATCTAGTGGTGCGGTTGGGAATTTTAACCAACCACTCACTCGAAGCGGAGGATGAGAGAGGATCAAGATCTCGTCGCGTATTAGCTTCTTTCCTTAATGAGATGAAGTATTTACGAAACATGTTCTGTAGAGCAGTTCTTCTGTTTAGGGAAAGAAAAAACATGGCGACATGGCAACAACATTCCATGCAAGGGACCCACACTGTATGTAGATAGAAATAGCTCATTCTAAGTTAAGAAAAACATAATTATGTCATTCATTATGTAAGGTCTTTATACAACTCTGAACACATAGTTTTGTATATTATATTACATTTCTGTCAATAGATCGACACACTGGTCCTTTAAATGGAGGTGCATTGCAGACAGAATTGCAAATGTGTTTATATCCTTAACAGACGCAATCCACAAAGACAATCATGCTTCAATGTGTTTAGACCTGGAAAAGAGGTTAAAGTTTAACACACTTAAGATATATGCCTTGAGTCCCACCGTACAGCTTGACCTCTGCCTTAGTCATTATTCTTTCTCATCGTATGTTTTTCATTTGCTTTGCTCCTCTCTGTCCCTTTAAATCCAGCACTTCTGTAATCTTTTCTGGAGTTCTGGTACTGCGTTTCTGCTTATGAATGTAGAAATGCTTTATCTTAAGTCAATTTTATTAGTGATTTTGAGAGAATGCATTGCGATTTGGAATGCTTACATATCTTAGGGCAGTTAACAGGTCTGACAGCGTGTTTACCATATCAGTTGGAGAATTTTCATTGCATTGCATGCGCAGATTTTGCAAAATGTAATCTTCAACAATTTCCTTCTATTCTTTTATGTCTGTTCTTATTGGTTTCTTTTTGTTTCCTTAAAATGCGATGAAAATTCTGTCATCATTTACTCACCCTCTTGTCATTTCAAACCTTTATGACCACAGAACACAAAAGAAGATACTTTGAAGAAAGTTGGTAACCAAACAGCACTGGCCCCCATTTACTGCTATTATGTGAACAAAAATCCAATGCAAGTGAATGGGGGCCAGTTCACAACATTCTTCAAAATATTTTCTTTTGTGTTCTGCAGAAGAAAGAAAGTCATACAGGCTTGAAATGACAAGAGGGTGAGGAAATGTTGACAGAATTTTAATTTTTGGGTGAACCATCACTTAATGACACTTGCATCTGTATGTTTCTTCGTACAGACATGCTTTGACCTAAATATGTACCTCAGACGTCACAGTATACATTTTACCTCTATATGTACCTAACCTCAATAAGTTCGAACAACTTTTTCACTTCAAAGGTTTAGATAACAGTGTTGTCAGCGATCGGTGTTTGCTTTCACAGAACATTTGGAGGTCAAAATGCTTCTTTTTTATTGCTAACATATCACATTCTTGTGAGGAGGGTTCAGGAAGCATCCTCCACTGTGTTCAGGCTGTTTACACAATCATTATTTAGTGCTCCTCTCATTACACCAGAAGATGAAGGTCTCATGCTTTGGTTGTCACAGTCTGGACTCCCACATGTGGTGGTGGGACATTGTGCATCGCATTTTGCATCAGTGTACATCACACCAAATGAAGCAGGAGTATTTTTTATTGTAAAGTGCAGAATAGTGATCATGATTTCACAAGAACAAGGTGAGAAAAACAACAAATTGTGCAGAAAGAATGTTTTACTTAATAATAAAATATTTCCAAGAATTTACATTGACCAGAGCTGTATTTCATCAGTGGATGGTATCTCAACCAAGGCTTAAGCTGTGTTGACCTTTCAAACTTAACTTATCAAGGGAACAGGAAGTAAATCTCAAACTCCTGGTATCGAAAAGAAGATCAAATATATATATATACTTTGAATGTGCATGAGATGGAACCAAAACAACATAGATTTAGAAAACATAATTCATGTAAATAATGTGATAAGATAGTTATTTGACTTGGACCTGTGCAAGACAGTAGTAGTTTTGGGTAAACTACAACTTTAAAGTATATCGATTTCACCCGATTACTTCATCTATTGCAATGACTGCAATTGCTTTTGTGATTTCAGTAATGATTTTGGACTTGAGGCAACACATTTATTGCAGAATAAGTCCGAGAAATTCCTTAGAAAAATGGCCCTTCATAACAGCATCTCTAAGAACAATGATATCCTCAGTTGACCCATGTCAGATGCATTTAAATTTAAGTCATTTGAAAGAAAATAATAAGACAATTGGATAAAAATCATTCTATCACTGCACTTGTTACAATTGACCTGTCTTAGACTTTTCTATGTTTTAAAGAGTTTTCATAAGAAATGGTGTAGTCTTAGTTCTCTGTATTAATGCGAGGTAAAATGTGCAGTCCACTGCTTAAAATGGGAGAAGAATATGATTTAATGCTTCAGGAATGCAATGACAAGGTTAGGTTGATTTAAAGGTTTACATTTACTGGAAAGGTAGCAATTTGTGTGCATGGGCATTTTAAAGATTTTCTGTGATGTAAATTCCTTAAAACCATTCAGCACAACATTTACCAATGTCCCATGAAAATCACCAAAAGTCATGTTTGCCGGACTTGTTTAATTAAGTCATAGAGACTTCTGAGGACCAAAAAGTGTGATGTGATCCTTCTGTATCATTTGAAAGATTGCGGGAAGGAAAGCAGTTCATGAAGGCAGCAAGTGTGATTACTTTTTTTTCAGGCTAAACTCGATGAAAAGTGCGGGCTAACAGATGATGCCAGCCATTCATTACTCAAGAGAATATCAGTATAGATTAGCATAGTTTAGATATTTGGTCCAAGATATTTTTTGGTCATGGTTTATGCTAAAGTTCTAATTGAAATGTCTGACTTGTTTCTTTGGGAAGTCTGAATAATGTTTGAGATTTTGTGGAGTTCTTCAGACACTGTGGATATCTATTTTACATGTATCATTGTTAACCATTACTTTTCATAATCTAATCATTTATAATTTTTACATTTTCTTTCTGAATGTGCTAGAAAAAATACACATTAAAAAAGCATTAAAAAGTGTCAAGATTTTAGGTAGCCTATAGCATGTCATGTTAATTCTTCTTCTTTTTTAAATAGAAAGGAGACAGAAAGAGATTTTCGAGAAGCATAAAACAGTTTGCAAGCACTGTCATAAAACTGTATATGTCTCCCTCTACAGGACAGATAACAGTAGTGAATCTTCCTGTACATGTCAGTGTAATGAAAGTATAAATAAATTGTTTGCATTTTATGTATATTGTACATTTTTAATAAATAAATTATATTGAAAATTATCTGATCATTTGTAAAATTACAAAACGATTTTTTTGTGTTGAAAAGTTTAAGAAAAAACATGTAAAGAAAAGGCGAGTTAATAGATTTCAGTTTAGTTTTATTAAAAGCCAAGCAAACATTAAAATACTGAAACAGATAACTTTTTCCAACCCTTCCCCACACTCCATTTTGTACAAATCACAGTTGTTTAAAAATATTACAAAGGATTCAATAAAACGTTTTTCTTTTTTTTGCAGCAGCAGCAGCAAAAACATTCTGATTTAGTATTTTAAAAGCCCTTCATAGTGTATGTGTAGTGTGTGTGCTTCTGGTTCCGACCAAGTACAATAATTAAGAAGCAGTAACAGAAACTTAGTTTTAGGACCAGAACAGTAATTCTTCAAACTAGGTTAAAAAACACAAAGTGCAAAACAGCTTTAAATAATCACAGATTTGATAAGGAAGAGAGGTAAAGAGTCGGGTCAATCTAACAGGCAGCCAGTGACATCCCCCTAACCTCAAGAGGACAAAATTGGCAATGACCACTAAGACAGAACACATACAGTACCACATCATCTGCCAAGGGGAATAAGTGCTTCATTATAACTGACTGATCCATTTTTTTTTAAAGGGATCATTCATCCAAAAATGAAAATACTGTCATCATTTACTCACGCTCATGTAATTCCATACCTGTTTAAATTACTTTGAACACAAAAAAAAAGATATTTGGAAGAATGTTAGTAATTTTAAGGTACGGGACATCATTGACATCATAGTAGGAAGAGGTTTTCTTAAATTCTTCAAAATATCTCATTATGTGTTCAACAGAACCATTTTTTTTCTCCCTATATGGTAGTGGATAACATTCTTCCAAATATCTTTCTCTATGTATATTGGAACAAAGAAATGTATACAGGTTTAAAACAACCTGAGGGTGAGTAAATGATGACAGATTTTTCTGGATGAACTATCCCTTTAAGAGAAGAATGGAAATGTGGATTTCAAAACTAGTTCTAGAGCCTTTCTTTTCAAACAGAATCTTAAAAGTGGTCTCTGCCTATATTAAATGAGGTTAGATGTACTTCATTTTACAAACAAGTTGTGGCCAACCCTTCCAGTTTAATAGAAGTGCAAGAAGAAACTACTCGCAACAACTGCTCTGGTACTACACCTTTCAGGGAAAATCACCCTTAACAGTTTTACCTTCGGCTGACGGTAGAGGGCGCAAAGTGTACCTCTGACCCTCTCTTAATGTGAAACCTTCTAGTCATGATCACAGCTCACAATAAGTATAGTTTCCACTCAACTCAGCACAATCAGAAAGAGGAAAAAAAAATCTTATGAAACAATGGAAAAATCATAAAAAGATGTATCACATCACTCAAAGAACAGAAGGTTTGCTGCATGCTGGCCACAGGCATGCAAACAAAGCAATAAAGTGGTCTGCTGGCAGTCAGGTAACTGTACTGTTGTGTTTGTTTATATGAACACAATTCCCCCGACTGAAACTAAAGGCGGTGGCCTCTCTTAAAAATGATTACGACAATGATTACAGGACTTTGAATAAAAGGCACAGGTAACACAGACCACAAATTTTAACTTTTATCTCTCACAAAAATTCTGAGTTTATATGCTGCGCAATGCAAACCCCTTCCATTAAATAACCAAGTATCGAACAATAGTACTATTAACATGGTGCCAGTCAGGATTCTGGATTATCTGTGGTTGAATGAGGGATTTATGTTTTTTAATAACAAGACAAAAGTGCATAATGATTGCTTAATAATAAAAGCTACCACTATTTATAACACCACTATGTATGACTACATGCTAACTCTCAAGCTAGCACTCCCAAGAACGTACCCATGCACATCTTACCTGTAAACGTGCATACGTTAACGTTCATTTTTTTTACAATTTGTCACTCAGGACAACCTTTGTTAAACTGAAAGAAATGGAACTTTGTATCTAATTTTAGGATAAAGTGCATGTCTAGGAGTTATACTGTTAGCAGTTGTTAGAGCCAAACCAATTTCTTGCAACTTGTTTTAAGGGCAAACGAGACCTCTCCGATACCGTTTAAAAGAAATCAACTAGACCTTCTTAATACTATAGCAAAACATACAACTCGAGAGTTCATGAAGGCATAGTCAATTAAAGCACAAGGGAGGAAGACTTTGATGCCTTCATCACAGCAGACATCAAAGTAGAAAGTATGAGAAAGTCGTTTTTTCCATGCAAGCACAGAATATACAGGGCCATCAGAAGCACCGTTTTAATGGAAGAAACTCATTCCATGCTACAAAATGTAACCTCTTTTAAAAAGCCATAGTTTAAAAACAGTCAATGCCATGCACATCAAAGCCAGACCAAATCGAAGTGCAAAAAAATAGTGCAAAAGCAAACAAAGACAAAAAGTGCTAACAAGCCCGAAATCACCACGGCAACAAGCTTCCATCCTAGGAAGTATACCGATGTTTATCATTTTCTCAAAGCTCGTAACTGCAGTCTGTGTACCTTGCGCCAATATTGTTTCAGTTAGCAAACTCTAGGGGGTTTCTAAGGGGCAGACAGCAGCTATCCGGGACAGGGAAGCTGTGATTAAATACATCATTCTTTGCAGAGCCAGTCTGCAAATAAACAGTAAAGCCGTACATTCTATGTTACTAATAGCAAGCCTTTAGGTAGTGGGTAGGCATAAAGTGTGTCTTTGAGTGCTTCAATAAACATTCATAAATTTTTCTGTCCCTATAAATACTGCAGAAGTGGAATTCCCATCAAGGGAATGAAACAAACGCATTAAATTCCAAATTTCCCTTAAGGGCAGGTGAGTTTCAAAAGCGTCTATTCAAATCCATTTTGCATTTTTAATTTCTCCAATTTCACTGCCGTTCAGGGCACATGGGCTCTGCGAGTCTATTTTTGAAGCTGTTGATGATTTCAGCCTGTCTGGTGGTGAGAAAAGCAGGGCGCAGTCTCTCGAAAGCGAAGTCAGAAAGCCAGGAATAGCAAGGAGGTGGCAGAAAAAAAATGTCTTGGATTTCTTATTCACCTCCAATAGCTATTAAAACCCCTCTTGTTTAAAGGCACAAAACAGGCAAAACAAACATGCTTCACCGAAAAATACTTGAAGGATGAGTGTTTCTCAATTTTGAAGGAAAAGTGTAACATGGTCGTAGGCACTCATGTACTTAAATGGAAGGCAATATAGACAGACTCAAGCAAACGGATTCTAACACTGCTACACAGCGGATCTGAAAGTGAGGAAAGGGTATATTACAGGTGTCAGTTTAACCTCAAAACCTGTTTTGAAATGCATAAAGCTCTTCTTAATAAAAAAGATGCACTTTTCAATAACAAGTTATGCCGGGCTGTTATTAAGATTGTCAAAAACAGGTAAACTTGTATAGAGAGGTGAATGGGTGGCTGAATGTTGTGACAGTTTGCAGGCGTATCCTGAGCACCGATTTCGTCTGCACGTGTAAAGTGCAAAGTGACATTTTAGCCGTGAAGCATCACAATGCAACATATGAAAGACTAGAGAAAATGGATTGATAGTTTCTCTCTCTCTTTGGTTAAGAGGTAGAGGACCAGAGGAATAACAGAGGGGAGCATTTGATTTTTGCTTGAAGGGAAAACAAACGTCACAATCTTTTTTTTTTGGTTATCAGACATTTCGCCAATAGGTGCTACAAAATGCTTGGATTCGATTAGGTCTTCGATTTACACACAAATGAGCTGCTAATACTTTCTAAAGAAGGGTGAACTCATAAGGCATGGGCACCACCTGGTGGTGGAGGCGAAAGGCAAGCAAGTCAAGTAGCTTGCTAGTGGTCATATTGTAGAAAACAACTCATCCTATAGCTGTGATTGCTAATTCTCTCTCGGCAGTGGTATGAATAGCCCTAAATTTATAGTTCACTTGCTGTCAAGTTTTGTCTCGTTTAAGTAAATTTTGGTAAGGCGTTTGCGTCTGAATGAGTGTCTGTCTTTGGTTCTTTGCTAGAGCCTTTATGAGTGACAGACCTGAAATAAACCCTTCTGTTCCTGCCCCTGGTCTACTAAGACAAATGTTAAAAACACTGAGTTCCTCAGTAGGCAACACAATTGGTACGCAGTGCCAATACGGGGCAATGGAAGATCAAAAATTGAGATTTTTTGTGTTGTGAGAATGTAAGCAGACCTTAGTTAGAAACAGGGGTGACTACAGCCCCTTTTAATTTGTATATCCCTGCATCCATTTTAGTTGCTTTTTGTATTCAAAGCGTATGGTGTGTTTCAGCTCGTATACATTGAACATGACGGTTTTCCCAGAAACAGGTCTCACAAAGAAAGCTTAACACAGCAGCACCATGCAGCATCCATGGGCCTGGGCGCCAGCGCACAGACAGGGTGCTGGTGTAAGTGTGTATGTATAATAATAACAGTCTTGAGTGGTGGAATCAGGTCATTGCAAAGATGGCATGTGGTGAAACCTCACATAACGTTGAAACAGATTTGAAATGTTCTTCAAGCCTTCTCCAATTTAATGACACATTCTGAGCGCTTGTGGTAGGCGATCCACTAAGGCCCAGCTCGGAGGGAAGATGAAAGTTCGGGGGCAAAGACACCCCGGAATAATTTCCAGAGAAGCCAGGACGGACACACCTGGAAGTTGAAACAGGGATCCCCAGGCTCGGCTACATGCGTCAGGATGGAGATGAGTGAAGGGGTTGATGGGTAGAGTTGAACCTTCAAGAAATATGGGGTGCTGAGGAGGATGTATGTCTCCAAAAGCACCAGCCCCGTTTAATGTGTTGCTTCCGTACGATCTCTTCCTCACGCTCTCGCTCTTTTTGGGAGCGGAGGTAGCGGTCTTCCTCCTTAAGGAACCAGACGGGTGGCCAGCGATACTTCTCGAAGTGTTTCTGGTTTTCTGGACAAATAAATAGACAAAATTGGCCGATTTTGAAAGGGTGAATGAAGCTATGGTTTCTAATCCAGTAAACCTTCTTACCAGCAGACATGGTCTTCATGTCTTTAGGAAATTTGCGACAGACGCTATTATAGTTGGTGCAGATGTGATGCAGACACCAGGCCGAGAGCTGTTTGGCATTGTGGAACTACAGCAGACAGAAAGCAGAGTGGGCACACATCACCAAAGAGTGATTTATTTCAACGAGGCACATTTGAGAAGCAATGTCTGTATATCCTTTGAACAAGAAAGAATGGCAATTCTATAATGTGTCCCAATTGTTCCATAGCCCCTTCATCACTTAGAGTGAGTGCTTTGCATTTGCATAGCATTATTAATGGCTCTGTTCAAATCATCTTTATTAATATTACCTGAGCCATCTCTAGATAGGCCAGCACGGGTCCATCAATGTCCACCCCTTTAACTGACAGCCGCAACAGGTCCTCAACGGCATGTTGCTCTGTAGACCACATCAAAACATCATAAAACAGGTGTTAATATTTCACCCATTAGGCTTAATGGTTAACATTTGGTTAACAATAGTGAAACTTCACAATTCACTTCACTGATTTGTCTTTAACAAATACAGCATGCTTTTTATCAGCATGCAGCAGTAGATACAGGTGGTGCATTATAATGCAACAACGGTGGACCTTTGTAAGGACTATATGCAACATGCATTACTAACAAAATATTATTTACAAAATAACAATTTGGCTAGCCCCAAATGGTATATTACTCAACATTTTGTATATGGATTTTTACAGATCCAAATAACACTGTTTCAAAACCTGGGCAGCCATACGAGCCATTAGTGGTGGGCTTCCTACACAAAAGCTGTTCCAAAAGGCATCTTAACTCTTTTCATGCCAGCATTTTTTTAAGTTGCCAGCCAGCACAAGCATTCTTGATCATTATCACAAAACTTTCAGGGCCCCCAAAATATTTGCCTCTACATACAACATATTTTTTATCTCTTCCTCAGCAACAAATTCTTAACAACATTCTTAACAAAAAAGCAGAGAAATTTGTGTTTGGTCAAAGACTTCATCCATATCATTTTAGAATGATGATCACAACATTGATAGAGTATTGGCTTGTTTTTGCTCCCCCTATGTCTATAATTAATGCACACTTAAGTCACTTGCACTACTGTATAGTCTAAATTGTTATCTGTTCATAACCACCTGTACACTAATGTTCACAGTATATAGCCTTCTGTATATATCGTCCATAGTACATACCGACTGTCATATTGTCATAGAACATTCCTTCTGTAAAGTATTTTCATAATAGTTTCATAATAGTTTTTTTAAGCCCATTGTATAGTATTTTCCTAATATTGTATTCTGTATTTATTCACACTGTACATCCTGCACTTGCTAATTGCACTTCTGGTTAGACCTAAACTACATTTCGTTACACTGTACTTGTATATGTGTAATGACAATAAAGTTGAATCATCTAATCAATCAATCATCATCATCTACTGTGTAACAGTGGAAATATGAAAAGCTTCTCGCCCTGTCAGAAAGCATTCCCTCATAAATGAAAGAAAATCCCATTAATGGCGGGGCGTTTGATTACACAAAATTTTATACATTTCTATACTTCATGAAATGCAACAAAATCTGTGCCCCCCCTTGATCCATATTGGGCCCCCAGTTTGAGAACCACTGAAACTGGCTCTCAGACAAAAAATTATGTGTATTTACTTCCAGGAAACTTTTTTATCTCCAGCCCTACTACCCAGAATTACCCCGTAGTTTTTCACTGTCAGGCCTACAGAGTCATTACCAAACTTACCTGTAAGAGCCACAAGGTGAGGAAGACAGAGGCGGTTGGCTAGTATTATAAGATCCATTGGCTCCAGTTCAGGACATGGTGTTAATACACCACAGTAGAGATACTCCAGAACTGCTCTCATACAGGCACAACTGGTGTTGGGAATAGACACCTGACAAAGAGAAATAAACCATTCGTTATCAAAAAATGTGCTTTACTAAAGCCCACGAGTACTTTCTTAAGCCATATTTTGGGATGTTAATTCAAAGCTCATCTCCAGGACATGGAAACTCGATAGGCAGATTGATCCGAGGATGAAACAATCTGCTCAGCACCTCCCCTATTGAGACCTGCATGGTCCTGGCCAACGACCATTAGACGAGGCCTTCATGTGGGCATGGTAGGAGCCAGAGAGAACAGGAAGTGGTCAGAAGGGGGATGTGGTCCAGGAAGGCTCACAGAGCAAGGGGCCTGAGAGAGTGATAAAATGGCAAGGCCAGTGGCCCGCACAAGGGGTCTTTAATCCTTCAGGAGATTAAAGCGCTGTGTGAAATCGTTGACAGTCTCAGTTTAAAGCTGTGGAAAAATAACTATGTGGGCTTGTCGCTACGGGAAACCTGGCCTCTGCGTTAACAAGAGCCAACAAGGCAGCCTACAGGAGAAACTGTCATCATATAACAGTGCACACAGAATATGCTTTACTGAAGAAACAAGTCTCCGTTTCAGCATTATAAAAGTCACATTGACAGTTTGATGCATAATTCGTTCTCAGACTGACAGCGCTATTTTTATCCATATAATATCAGACCTAAGTGAGTAGTTCGGCTCACAATGACATGTTTTAAGACACTGGTGTCCTTGTGAGCCGAACTACTCACTTAGGTCTGATATTATATGAATAAAAATAGCGCTGTCAGAGTGAGAATCATTATGCATCAAACATTCAATCAAAGGCTAATTTAAAAAGAATTGGACTCCTGAAAGAAAAGACAAGAAATCTGGATCAAACTGGAGAGAACTTCCCGGAGTCATGTGACATCGGTGAGATCCCTTGAGGCCCCATGACATGCCCATGTCCTAACCCCATTCGTAACCAAAGCTACAATGGAGGAGAGCTTTTGTTTTGACACTACTTTGGCTGAAGGGTGGCAAGCAGACAAAGGCATGCTTATTCTTTCATCTCCAAGGAACGGCTAAGGAATTAGACAAAAAGAGGAAAGTGCCAATCCATGGCAACCTTCTCCTCATGCTGTCTCACCGCTCAAATGAAGCAGTCGTTCTTCTGTGAATTAGGACAGGATGCAGTGGATTTAATTGCGTTTTACATTATTCTGTTCGAGGAGTTTGCGCTTATAAGGCACAGACACTTACGTACAGCAACCTAGAAACCGTTAGCACTTTATCTTCTAAAGGGGTCAGTGATCTACTTTGATTAATTACACACAATAAAACCCAACTTCAAGTATGTCGGCGCTGTCCTTCTGAAACTTTGTACCTCCATATTTCATGATATTTTTGTTGTTGTCATAAATCATCATTATTTGTCACCCTTTATGTTTGTCACTGGGTATTGCAAATATCTAACCAATAAAAAGTATTAAAAAGTAGAGCTTTTTTTCCATTTCCTGAAAAATGTGGACATCCACGGTTTCAGAAGGACAACAGCGATATACAACCAAGGAACCATTAGGCAAGTACTCTGATCCTAAAATACCACCCAATACTGTTTAAAGACATTCACCCCATAAATGTATTTCATGCCATTCTAGATGTATATATCTCATTGGTACTGATATAGCGATATATAGATAAGTAAACCCGTCATATTGATTGTAGTTCTCTTATCTATACATGTTCAAATTATAACCCAACCGATCTTGACTCACAAACATATCATTTCGATTACTTTGATGATGGATAAATGCTTTCGGGCTTCAAAAATGGGGCATTACAAGTCAATTGCATTACAAATCCAACAGCCGGGGTTTTATTTAATATTATTTCAATTAAAGTTTGGCTAAAGAAAGGAAGACATATAGACCGTTTCATCAGACACTCGCGCATGGACTGCCGGTAACTTCTGGTCTGTCTTTGTTTAGTGGTCTAACTATTTTTATTTTATTTATGTTAATAATTCAATGATTATTTTGTTGTATAATAATTGTATCAAATAAACAATTTGTTGAATGTTGCTGAATGTCAATTTTGTTAAAGCACCCATTGCATGAAAGTCAATTTTTCTGTGTTTAAGTGCTATTATCGGGTCCCCGGAGCATCTAGCAACGCAGAAAATGTGAAAAACAAGATCCCAGTAACTTCGCAGTCTAAATTCAAAATATTGGAGAGGCAGGTTTAGCCAAGTAACGGTTCTTCTCGGTTTCTTTTGCTTGTTATCAGAAATAATCTACAGGCACTTTATTATTTGCAAATGTGTACCATAAATTATGGGCAGTCCACGAACACGTGCAGTATTGCTAGTTTATGTTGTTGCTTTGAAACCGTCTACACACCTAAAATGTTATGATGGTGAGAAAATGATGGTGTAAATTTCCTTTTTGGTGGAGTATGACTAAAAATGCATCACATAACATAAAATGTCTCAATACAATCGTCCTGCTTCCATCACTAGAGCAGGCACCGCGGCACCGAGCCGACACATATTCTATAGGTCAGAGATGTTACGTCAGGGGGTTGCAAGATGACACTCAGCGCTACTTAAAAAGCCTTGGGGGTGCTCTTCACCTGCCTGTCTCAAAGCCAATTAACAGAATGTCAATGTGAATATGACCTCTCATTATGGCTAAAGGGCAGGCTTAAAAGACACAGATGGAAACTTCCTGTGTAAACCTAAAGATAACAATGATGCTCTGAGTGAATGGAAATTCTCTTTGCCCAGATCAAAGGACTTTAAGCAAACGTTTGTGAAGTTTACATTTACTTTTATGCAAGTGGCAAGCACATTTATCCAAAGCTATACATTTGATCAGTATGTGTGTCTCCGGGGAATCAAACCCATTGGCACTGTTTATGCAATGCCTACGGATCTACAGGAACACATGTAAAATGACTCAAAGCTTGGCCTGTTCTCTTCTTTTCTTTCTTCGAAAGGGAGAAACAAAGACAATAATGAAACTAAATAGAAAGCACAGAGAGAAGAAAGGAGGTCAAGACACAGAGGGCTCTGTGTGTCAGGAAGTGGTCACCTTTTACAAAGCAACTAGACTCCTCATCAACTAACAATTACTGTGAACACTGAAACCATACAGACTCCGCCTTCATTGTCTTGGTTTTCACTTCATCTTTCGCTCGTGGGAGAAAAGTGACAAGTTTTCACATCCGAGCTTCCGTTGGCTTTTGCGCTAAACACATTTAAAAGTATGATGTTGACAGGAATTCTGACACCACAGCGTCTGCCATATGTTCAAACACTGCCTGTGTTTCTGAAAAGCTTTGCATGGGAAAAAACAGACGGAAGGACATTTCTGAACAGGTCCTGAGAAGTCAGTGTCATGTGATGTAGTACAAATCTGATATAAAAAAAAGAGCTATAAATAACATTCAGATGAGGAACCAGCACAGAGACGCCGCAGACTTTTTTTTTAAAAGACAACTGTCCTCAGTCATATCAATGCACTGCCTAACCTTGAAAACCTTGAGCACATTTTTGCACAGCGCTAGAATAGTAAAGCTTGAAAAAAGGACGAATCTTGACTTTGAGCGTCATGAACCGATGTGCATCAATGATTATTTGGTTACACACAAAATCATTTGAGAACAGATTTAAAAATTCACTTTGGAGTGAACTGAATGACACTTTATAAATATTTGCCACCCTGAGGACTTGCAGGCGCTTTATATCTGGTTATACAACACCTTCTGTGACGCCTTCCACACAGACTATGACAAGGCTTTGCTCTATTCAGAACCTCATTCTATAAATAGCGCAGCGTTCACTACAGTGTCCCAGACCACAGAGACTTCCACTAGTCACTTAGCAACTCCGCGTCTCACATCATTATTGTGATGAAATATGCATCGGTGGAACATGTACTGCACATTTGTTTTCTTTTTCATAATCTTGCTTTCAGTCTGTTGGCTAACTTCGCTTTTTACTGGCTATATAACTTCTTCCTACTAGTCACCATATTTTGCTCTCTACGTGACATCTCCCAGCCAATGCCGTCAGATTAGAAAAGCAGACAGCATCTTATTTCCTGCATCAGTTTGGGTGCTGTAAATCTAGCCCCCTGTAATGCATGTAATGTTATCCAGGGTGATCCTGTTCAGCAGCAGGCCTGGGCACCTATAACCCAGCCAGTTCTCTCTCTTTGCCTCTCGTGCTGGTCAGCTTGCTCCTGAATCTCTGCCCTCGGGGAGTTTGTCTTTCTAGAACTTGAGCTGACAGCCGGTAGCCTGGGGAAATCAGAGAGCGTGCATGGGATAGACCTGGATTGAGTTATGCACAGGTGAGATGCTTTAGAAAGGAATACAGCGAAACCTTACCTTTGACACCCCACTTAATAGTTTTTAATAAAAAATGCATGAGGTAAATTTGTGCCAGGTACGGTTGGAGATAGGTTTGTGAATAATTCCTACACCAAGGTAATAGGTTTGAATCCATGGGTGGGGATGTTTGGTGGTTGTTAGTGTCATAAGAAATAATGAATATGCATTCTGGCGCACTCTGGCAAGAGAAAAGACAATATTTGCTTCAATACGGAGAGCAGAGCTCTAGAAGTGGAAATTCGAAAGGGAAATTGGCAACTGTATCTCATATAACACAGCCGTTTAATAATATCAACGCCATTTTCTCTTTATCCAACACAACTCTTTGCGTTCGTCCCATTCAGCAATGCTTTTTACGGGCATTTTTTTTTGTTTAGAACGCACTCTTCCTGCATCCGCACCTGATGCTATGATGTTGCCTGTATCTGTGCATTGAATGTTCAAAATATGGCACCCGACTTACATTTTATAAATCACCAAGGACCTCCCCTTTCTGGGAAAAAAACTCATTGCATGTATACGATTCACAAGAATGGCATGTTTGGATTAAAAACGACCAAAAAAATATATAAAAAAATTGTTTGCCGGTATGATTTTAAAGGTGTTTATTTGTTTACTTGTTTATTGTTTTATACTGTTGTATGAGGTAAACTTATGACGTTAGTTTTTACATTCAAAAACATCAAAATCAATAAGTAGTAAGTTAATTTCTACCAGCTCGGTTTTCATGGGCGTGCCGCATTGAAGACCTGGAAGTAAACGCCCACTGCTATGATTGGATAGCAGCTTGCGTAGTAAACTTAGTTGGAGCCTTCAGTGAATTTGTCTAGAGACGTAATGTTAGGTTACACATTAGCCCTATTCACACAGGATTAATATTATCTGGGGACCTCGTGTGATTTATAAATGACCTCCCCACGTCTGTATTTCATGTGGCGCATTCGCACGGGATAAGTGAAGCCTGTGATTTTACTCAAATTTACTGACTTATTTCCCAGATGTGATGGCAAAGATTTGCGTATAGTTTGTATAGCCTATCGTTGTATGGTATTTAATGATATATGACCGTACCTGTCAGCATTTGAGACCCGTGATCGCGAACCGGACAGAAGATCACCGCGATCGCGGGTCTCAAATGTTACAAGACTTTCCATGATAAATAAACAAACGGGGACTCCCTGCCAAAATATGGGCCAGCACCCGAAATAATATCAAAAAATATTCGCTAACGGTGGATAAAACATTGAAAATTATATATGAGGCAGCCAATTCACAGAGATGCCGATTCGCACGGGACTAATATTCTCACAGGACCTCGGTATTAAAATATGGTAGGTAATTTGTGGGGGATTTTTTAGTTAACAAGCTACAGACATGGCCGATTCTCACTGGATTAAGATCACAGACAACCTCTGCAATTATTACAAATGACTAGAGGTCCCCAGGTAATGCTAATCCCGTGCGAATAGGGCTCGGGGCATATCAGGCGATCTCTAACAAAGCAATAGTGACGAATAGTACAAAAATGTTTTACTCGCATAAGATTGCTGCGCCATTCCTGTTGGATCCAATATTGACGGCACAGCACTGCTTTCTAATTTTAGACTCTCTGGAAATCCAGCGTCGACCTGGGCCTTGTTCACAAAGGAATCCGCGGTGAAATGAAGCAAACAAACGCTCAATGCTTTACCCACGTGAGCTGGAACGTCTTTAAAAATAAACTTCAACCACGCATTACTATGTCGGAATGTGAAGGAAGGTTGCGACTGTGTTCTTCCACAACCATGCACTGCACAATATTTTGCAATCTTTAACGACATGTTTATTGCTTGCTCGCACTATCTGGTTCCGCGCAACTTGTGTTACTTCAGTACTGTCATGCGCGAACTAGTGGGCGGGGCTAGAGAAGTAGTCATTGATATTCTTTTGTGGAGTCTGTGTTCATCCTATCTCATAGGTAGGCTTTCGCTGGGCATTGTGTCAATAACATTTGTAATTTCAGTAACAAGAGCGTTTTCAGTTGTGACACTTACAGGATGTTTGCTTGAATACGATTCCCTCTCGTATAACAAAAAGCTCGGGTTAAAATTGATGTCTTCATTCATGACTCCTTTAAAGTTGTAGGTTTTCAAAATAATGAGAAATTCACATTTTGATTTGTTTATGTTGCTTCCATTTATGTTCTTGGACTTGAAAATATACGACATAGTCCAAAACATCTGATGTTTCTATATATGCCAACCTAAAGTAATTATACTATGATGTTATAGACACAGCCCATATTTCATTGAGTATCTCAATGCACATGCGTGTGTTCCCGCAGGCACAGGACCTCCTCTAATATTTCAGCATCTCTCTGCCTGGAGTGCTCCCCTCAGAGGCTTGTTTAGTCCTGTGGGGCTGTTAACTCATTCATATGAATGAGACTGTCTCCTGTCGCTAAATCGATTTGGGTCAGGCTGTCATAGAGGTGGCCTAGTTTTAACTACCTGTGCCACTTTCTTACTGGGATTTGTCCTTCAGGGTAGGAAGAATCAAGGTGACTCAATTTAAACTGTACTTCCAGTTCTTCCGGAAATACGTTTTGGTGAAACTGGATTAGTTATGGTCAATTTTTGTCAAACTTTAAATCAATATCGCATAGATTCGTGGTGTCAAAATTGCAAGTACCTGCAGTACAGTTGAAAAGTATTGGTATCATGGTAAAGACTTTACTACTAGTACTGAATTTAAGTGTTAAGTAAACGTAAATAGGGGGGACAAATTATTATGTGTTTAAATGCACTGAAAAAATACTATAATTATTCATTACTACACTAAGTTGTTATGCAGAATAATAAAAAAACACAAAAATATAAAGCAGTGTGTTTACTTAGAACTACTTGAAAGCTACACTTGAAAGTGCCACTTTAATCATTGTTATATCAAAATTGTTATCTAGGATCATACAATTTAACTATTAGTATAAAATAAAATGGCATTGTTGTCAAAATAAATTTAGGTAACAGGCCAACCTGGACAATAACTAAAGTAGGGCAATGAACTCCATGGCCTTTGTGAGCTCCTTAACAGACTCTTCTTAAAGGGATACTTCACCCAAAAATAAACATTCTTTCATCATTTACTTACCCTCATGTCATTCTAAACCTGTATGACTTTCTTTCTTCTGCACAACATAAAAGAAGATATTTTGTAGAACGTTGGTAACCAAACAACATTGACTTCCATTGAAGACACAAACAACCTTTTCTCAAAACATCTTTTGTGTTCCACAGATGAAAAAGTCATATACAGGTTTTAAACAACAGGGGGAATAAACTCTGAAAGAACTGAGTGAACTATCCCTATTAGGACTGGAGATCAGTATCTTTAATTTCCTTTTTTCATTTCCTTACATACAACTGAAATGGAACATGTATCACTAAGCTCATTTCACCTCCTCGATGTAGCTCTCCATGAAGGATCCACGAAACATGGCTGCCATCCAGTCACAGCTTGAGATGAGCAGTGGCTTGTGGGCCGGCAGATAACCCTCATCCAATCGAAACACCACATCTAAAACCGGGAGGAAAAGAGCACACATCTCGGCGTGTGTCACAGAGTCGAGGCTATAGAGGGGGAGACATGTGTACAGACGAACAGAGAGACAGACGAAAGGACAGAAACACACACACACAAACAAACACACAGACCAATAATAAATAGACAGATAGACAAGGCTAAGAATAACCCTGCTGGGAATAAAGAATTTAAACCAACCTGAACTGGTTTGCTGGTAATAAAGCTGTGGTTATGAAATGGGTTTTGGTTCTGTTTACCTGATCAGACCACCATAAACCAGTTAAAACCAGTTTAGCCAGGCTGAGGGATTATCCAGACCAGCCTAGAACTAGCAAACCAGCAAAGGAGAGTTTGAGCAATATTTCTTTTCAGCAGGGTAGTTGACAGAAAATGTGAGGGGAGGGCCAGGCAGATTGTGATAAACTAGGGGAGAGTTTATTTTAGTACTGAATTCTTTAGAGACTAACGTGAAGGAGTCCATGTGTTCATTGTGGCTCACTGATTCTGTTTCATTTCTCCTTTTTGATGAATATCAGATAAGATTGGAGCTGTTTGTTCAGCAATATGCTTTTGGTATTAGATGATGGATGCTTCCAACTTTTTCAAACTTATTTTCTATTCTAGATGGGAAAGCAAATACATCTCTTTAGCTTCAGTTTATAAACTTCAGAGACTAAAGGCCACAATCGAGTTGAAAAATGTTCTGGTTTTCAAACATGAGATTATGACAACTGCGAATGGTGCAATGAAATCATGTATTTAGAGAGAACTGGTCTCTTAGAAGAGGTTAATTACAACAAACATGCACACAACACACAAGACATGACAATAACAAAGGGTTAGCGACACAACACAGAACACCACAGAGCAGAAATGCAAACACATTCACAAAATGCAAATATTCACTGACTGCAATGAAGGGGTATTGTAAAACACTCCACTGGGTTTTTCATCAAAAAACACAGAGACTGAATGAAGGAAGAAAAGGCAAATTGTCTTTTCTAGAGTATGAACTATTCTATTTCAATTCTCTTGGACTGTGGAATTGAAAATAGAACTAATGATAATCTAAGTCACTGCAAGGACCTTTGAAATGTGACACGCTGACAAATAATGGAAATTAGCCAATAACACCAGAACCTCTTGAAGAATTTGTGCTATACAAATTAGGACAGTTAAGTACCAAAAATCTATGAGAACTGCACTTGTCTCTGTTTTGGCAGTTGTGCGTCTATTTAGTTGAATATCAACAAATATAGAAAAAAGATTGTGGAATCATAACTAGATAGAAGGGTCACGGATTTATCTGCGTCCCAAATGCAGATGATCATATCCAATAGCAGTCGTGGTCTAATGGTAAGAGTCGGACTCGTGACCAGAAGGTTGCCGGTTTGGTTCTCAGGGCCGGCGGGTAACGACTGAGGTGCCCTTGAGCAAGTAACCGTACCCCTACTTGCTCCCCGGGCGCTGCAGTGATAGCTGCCCACTGCTCCGTGTGTATGTGTGTTCACGACTTGCTGTGCGTGTGTTCACTACTCTCTTGATGGGTTAAATGCAGAGGTCACATATCGGGAATGGGTCACCATATCTGACAAATAGGTCACCTTCACTTTTTCAATAGATTTTTTTGTGTGGCAATATTGTAAAAGTTTACAGTTGAACCTCTAAGTAAATGAGAGTAATCCTTTATACATTTAAGTAATATTTCAGATTGCCTACCAGCAAAGGTGCCCTTGCTCAGACATTCTTTGATGCGGTTGGCACGACGCACATGGAAGGCTTTGGTAATCTCTTGATTCATGAAGCTCTCACGATTCAGTGCATTGGCCACCATCATGCGCAGGTCGAAGACTTCCAGAAGTTCAGCAATGGTGGCCACCTGCATCAGGTCCCCACGCCTCTCATCCAGGTGACCTGTGTAAAGGTACTGCAGGACTGCCTGAAATAACCATTGAAGGCAAACAATGACTTTGAGAAGCTTTGTATGAACTTTGATTTGTATTAAACATAATGTACCCTGCATTGCATTTCTATAGTTTGGGTGGACATTTGAGTATCATCTAACCTGGAATGGCTCTTCCTGAATAAGATCATCCATGGACACTACTGTCATGAGTCTTGGTCGCCCTGTAACAGGATCATCCACTATCTCCAAATACACCCCTAAGAAACCACGTCCCCATCCCAAAAGAGCACGGCCTGCTCCCAGAGGTCCCACAGAGTGCTGGCTTCTGGCAGGTAGAGCGTTATCGCTCTGTGAAGTCCTCAAGGAACCTTGTTGCAACATGAGCAGCCTGTTTGAATCCCTGGTACCCCCTTCACCTTCCTTATCTACGTCCAGGCTTTTCGTACGCCCAGCCTGTTCTTTGGCTCCTCTTCGGCTCTGCTCCTCCTCCTCGCTCCCCTCCTCGCTATCCTCGCCGTCCTTCTCCTTGCCAGCTGTCCCAAGATCCATTGTGAAAAGGTCATAGAACTTAGAGCAGGAAGTGGCAAGGTACACCTTATGAGAGAAGACGTGAGTGGTCCCACCCTGAAGGAGAAACAGGACATCTCCACACAAGGGCTGGCAGAAAAGAGAGTCCGGACCTTCTCCATCCATGGGAGGAGGATCGGGAATGCCCACCACGGGTCGTGGTGGTCTGGGGGGTAGAAAAGGGGCTTGAAGAAGGGGACGTTGGACTTTCTTTAAATGAGACTTCCAGAACTGGAGGTGGCGTCGAGAGATGAGTGCAGCACGGATAGCATTGTCAAACACATCCTTAACACCGAACTGAGCAACAATGCTTGTTTCGTAATATGGAATGCCAAGTTCCTTAGCGACCTCGTGGCCTCGCTCTGGGGGCAGAATGTCTGTAGGTTTGATGGGTCTAGAAACACAACAGAAGCATTGTTGAAGCCAAGTGCAATAACAGAGCAATAAAATGCAGGACCTTTAAAGTATTGTATATGCATAAGTGATCACATTGTCAAAATGGAAGCTCATCCAAATTTTTCAAGCTAAAGTTTGAGTAACAGAATATGAGCCACGAGTGGGTGTAGGATGTGGTCCGTACTTGGCCAAGGGCCGGCGAGCCCTGTTAACAGCGTCTAGATCAGCGTAGCGCAGGTCCAGCTGGCAGCCCACCAGGATGATCGGGGTGCGGGGGCAGAAGTGCTTTATCTCAGGGAACCACATGGTGCGGACATGCCGTAAAGAGTTTGGATTGGCCAGAGAGAAGCACAGCACTACCACATCTGATCTAAAGATACAGAGAAAGAAATCTGTATGAATTCTCTTGAAACAAAGAAATCAAAACAGGCGTGAAATTGGCAAACCCTAGACACTAATCATCCTACACAGAGGCTTTAATATGGACACACTATAAACACAATAATTAGTTGCTTCTGGAAGATAATCTATAAAATGCAATGAACAAAACAGACATTACTTTTTCATATTGACATGAGCCCAGTTCAAGACATATTTCTGTGCATTTTGTCACACAGAACGATTTGAAGCAAGTGTTAGTTATGGCACTCTAAAGTACCCAAGTGATGTTTTTTAACCATCATTTTAGTTAGTACTTGAATGATCAGGCTTGATGGGATTTTTGGATGGCTGCAGATGCAAGGGTTCCCCAGTTAACTTATCATAACTCATCATTCATTTGTGAAATTAAAACTGTGGTTTGACCGTTTTCCCTGGGGCATAAATGAACTTTATAAAGAAACTGTGAGCAAGCAGCCTGACACGGTAATAATTGTGTGTATAAGTGCTCTTACACAGTGAGTGTGTAAGCATGAACTAGCATCAAACGTGAGAGAAAACCTTGTCTGACTCATATTTCATAGATGGTCTCACAAATTCATCATGTGACACCAGCATCCACAAATGACTGATGGAGCTCTGCAATGCTGATTTAATGTGAACACATTTGGACTACTGGATTACATCACCGAGTTTTTATTTACACTGATAATGCATGTTCCTTCATGACAAAGTGAATATGTGTCAGAAAACATTTCTCAGATACTGTATGTTTTTATGCTGGAAAATTATTATTGATAACATACAGCAATGCAAAACAAAGACTAATGATAACTGTTTTGAAACAATATGGGTTCTCAAAAATGTTTTATCATTAGTATTGGCTCAGGTCCAGTGTATTGTGACTAAACAATGGAAATTCCTTGGAAGATCCTTTAAATAAATTTATAACAGAGAAATTAAGACAGTTCCCTATAAACAGTTAAAAGGGCAATAGCCAAACCTATTATTTTTTCCATATATGGTGAGGTTATAGGTAAAGCCCATATATAAATATGAACACTAAGACTTTTAAGCATTTGAAGATCAAGGTCCTACAAAGTGCCTTCGTTATAGTGTATGTTCATGAACATGTGAATGTCAGCAAGAATATGTGGAAATGGGTCACACAATAAAGATAAATACAGCATGCAGCACACATAACAATAATTAACCATCTTCCTCAATGAACAATGACCGTATGTGCTATAAAGTGTCTTGACTGAACGGCAGTTCTTTCCACAGTAGCTGAACGTCTTGCAAGGGTAATGTTGTCAATAAATAAAGATATTGTTGATTGAACAAGTGCAGAGTTTTCTTTAGGCAAGAAACATTATGTCTAAAAGGTACATTTTTATGTATTTGAGGTCTGAGACATTTGGGACCGAAGAGAGAGTGCTAGCATTTGCATGCACTTAATTGTCTGTGCACAGCACACAGCACACAGCCTTTCACCTTTTATAAATTAGATTTTGGCCAAATGTATTTTACTACAGGAAAACTGAGCACCCATATAACACAACGTTGGAACCTGTTGATTAAAACGGTGATGTCGGTGTTTTTATGGTGACGGACAAAAAGCACATTTGCACACATTCGCTGGTCAAAAACCCTGTAACGTTAACTGCATTTGAGTTTGACGCAAAACCACTGAGTCACCTTGGTAAAGTATATCTAAGAAATGTATTTTAAAATGTATTATTGATGATATACTTAATTTATTAATCAATCGTATTGTATGGGCGCATGGTTAATTCACGTTCATGTGTAAAAACTTGGATTTGGGAGCAGCTTGAAACCACCTTTTTTATATGTAATCAAAATTGTAAAATGTACAATTTCACCATGTGATGGGTTTCCCCAGATGGCATCACCTTTTCAGAATAACAATATTCTGTATTCCTTCTAGAGTAACGTTATACAATCACACTATTATTCATGTAAAAGCCTTTAAACCATTTAGGCGTGATTATAAACAGCTGCTTTGACGAGTACAGTATAGAGACAGCTAGCTGCGACGCAACACTACAGCGGTCCCGCCAGGTGTGGCCTATTCACCAGGGCTATTCAATTATTTTGTCATGGGGGCCAGTTCCTGAAAAGCATCCCAAAATGAGGCGCCAGAGGGATATGGCTTGCAATATGAGGGATAACAACAACAATAAGAAATCTGTTTGATTTTTCCTAAATTCTCTGTTTTCCGTCCTTCACTTTTCAATAGAAATATATTTGCCCACATGAAAAAATAGTACAGTATACTACAGTATTCACTTATAAACTTTATTAAAAAACCTTTAGTAGATACATTGAACCATACAGGGTTACATGCATTTTTAATTGATGTTACATTATTTTTATGATGTTACTAGCACAATTACTGTAGTCTACTAAAGTACTGTAAATAATATACTCAGTATTAAATAAATGAAGAGGGAGGGTGTGGTATTCCGGACTTTTATTTTGACGGGTAAATGTAAATGCACAATTTGAATTTGAGGTTCGGTGCTACTTTCTAGTTAAGAAATAATAAATTTGCCAGAATCTGTGCCACTTTCCGCGTTATACAACAAACATACCTGGATTCCGCGTTTCAACCATAGGGCCCTAAATATGGGAGCCAGTATGTTGTATTTTTTTATTTTTGCCCCATAAGACACCCAAAGTCTTTCCTACATTTAAACATGCTGATTTTATATTTTAAACTGCACAACAACAACATCGGCGCATTGTAAGATGCCAAAGCAGGCTTTTCTACATTCAAACATGTTCATTTGTTGTATTTTGAAACTGCATAACAAAAAGGGAAATTCAGTGAAACAACATTAACCTACACAGGCGCTGTTCGTCTGTAGGGTCAATTCCCGACTTAACTAATTTTTTTCTAGAGTGTTACGTTCTCCTTCGTGCTTGAATGAACAAAAACACACAAGATTATGACTTTAAGCACATTTTTTTTAGTATGTCGTAAAAACAAAGCAAATTGGGGAACGTTTTTCGTGAGATCTGCGCAGAACGTCAGCTCTTAAAGGGGCCGCATTTTTAAACTTGAATGAATTGCCCCTCTAAGGTTCTGTGAACGGTCCTGTGTGTGGTGTTCTGCCGAGCTATGTAGAGCATGTCTAAGTTCAAACTCCTGACTGCTTATCTACACGACTTCACTGTAAACACAGTCTTGATCAGAGATAGATCTAGACACACAGAGTACATTAGAAAAATAAAAATGTTATGATCTATAACAAGCACTATTCTCTATGAATAAAACGCGTTGTTAATAAAACACTATGTAGCTGTACCATGTTACACTGAAGGTATAAATAATTGATGGAGTCTAGTCTAGCTAGGGTTTGATAAACATTATAATGAACTGTTAAATGTGTCATTGTGTGGGTGTGCGTTTAGCTTAAGTAGCTTAAGTGTAGATCATCTGATTCTGTGTTTCCATAACAGGGCACCAACATTAAAATGTGCATCCTCTCTACAATGAGCGGTGTCACACACACAGATGCAGGTTCAACAGTTGAGCTGGCTTTGGGTTTATCAGCTGACTGCATCTGTTCAATACTGCACACACAAATAAACATTATGGGAGACGTGTCAGATCTCACACACACGTATTCTGTGGTTTCATTCGCATAGATTCACTCCCCCTCTCTTTGGTTTTCTATTGTCATATACTGTACAACTAGGTGTCAAATGTACATGGGTAGCTGACAAATATACCGTACGTGTCTCCTATGGTGTGACACAGCAAACATTAAGAATTATTGATACTGTTAATTTATATTGTATATACCAGATTTATCTTTTTTTTATTTTTATTTGAGTCACACCATAGGACACTTTTATGGTTTATTTGTCAACCCACATTATAGAAATTAAGTGTAAGTTTGTATTGTGTCTTGCCAAAAACATACTTGAGCAATTTCTACATATTTAAAAGTAAAAACGTTTTCCTCAACAATTAAAATTGACTCCTGAGACTTTTTTCATTAGAGTAACTTTGAAGCACACACTTTGCAAAGCAACCAATTTTCTCAATGGCCTGACAATGGTTTAAGGGCACACCAGATGTTAAACTGAAGCCTCGGTCCTGAAACCTGTTACCTGAAACTGTTAAACTTTAAACTCTGCAGCAGATTTTGTACTGTATCTGTTTGACACTTTAATGCAACACTATGTAGTTTTTCTACCTAAAAATTATTTCTCTAAAATTATTTCAGTATTTGAACAACTATTAACTGGGACAAATTCTACTGACGCTACTGCCTGAGCAGCCTCCTAGCTGCTAAAACCACACTCTATAAGTTTCGTGTTTAGGGTCGGTTCACAAAGCCACGTCCATCCCCTACCTGTGGAAGAGTGTGAAATGGTTTCCAAAAAACGTTTCTGCATTCGCCAGTTCCATCAGCTTACTAAACAAATTCACGTGTATTGCACTGCCCACGGGGAAGCTTATACAGCGACATTATTTATAACACTGGTAACAGACAATTGCGTTTATCAACCACAAGGGAGAACCGTATAGCAAAAGTTCTCTAGTGTTGCTTTAACATAGTTATTTATAGATTGATCTTTCCCTGTGTAATGGCTAAGCATTTAGTTTCAATATAACTCAAAGTATAAATCCTCCATAATACTACAAATTAAAGTAATAAAGTATAAATTATTCATTATTAAATAATAAGGTTTAATTTACTTCTTCAGACCTCTACAACAACAAAAAAGTCACACCCACAACACTATTAAACTGCTATAAATAGAATACATAATCAAAAACCTCACATGCAAGGACCTCTAATTATAGAATCTTATGTATCTGATGTATGAGTAATGTGTGTGGTATCTGGGTGACAAAATATCAATTGCAGCAAGTTGACAGTGCTTGTCACCATAAGATCTATATCCACCAGCAATAAGTGTGTTTTAGATCACGTAGCATCTGCTCTTAGAATTTATTATTAGAATCAGCTGCTAAATTTGAGTCAGGCCCAGATGATGTAATGCATGACCAACCTTCAACAGCAGTCCCTTAAAGTTTCGGTTAAACACCTTCACAGTATTTCTTTAATAATTTTTCTATAGATAATAAACATGAGTATTTTAAATATGTAAAGGGATAGTTCACCCAAAAATGAAAATTCTGTCATTATTTACCTCATCCTCACGTTTTTCCAAAACTGTATAAACTTCTTTGTTCTGATGAACACACAGAGAGATATTTAGACGAATGCTTGTAACCAAACAGTTCTTGGCCACCATTGACTACCATACTAGGAAAAATGACAATGGTAGTCAAAAGTGCCCCAGAACGGTTTGCTGTGCTACATTCTTCAAAATATCTTATTTTGTGTTCAACAGAACAAAGACATTTAGAAAGCAATTTTCCCGACTATGGTAGTCAACCGGTTTCCAGCTTTCTTCCAAATATCTTTGTCTGTGTTCATCAGAACAAGAAAATGTATTTGGAACAGCTTGAGTCTGTGTAAATGATGATATCATTTGCATGAATAACTTTTGGAGGTCTTGTGGATCAATTGTTAAGCATCAGAATTTTCAAGTTAGTGGTGGAAAAAAGGTCTAGCGGTATTTTATGCAAATTACTTAGATATCTAATGCATTGAATTTCATACCCCTTTTTACGAGTGGTTTCAGTGTCCAAACACATTAAGCGTCCACCGTACCACCTTTCAAGAACAGTATCAATCTCTTTTATTCTCTCAGGTTGGTTCAGTAGCTCCTGTGATCTGCTGCACTGCCCTGAGCCAAAGCACCACTGCTGATCCACTGATCCTCCGCTGCCCTGTGCTGCGCTGGGAATAAGAGCCTCCATGCAGTGATCTTTGGCTGGGCTTACAGCACATTACCCTCCCCAGCTGGGAGGATTAGGGCAATAACCAAACCTTGGCAGGACAAAAAAATGCCACAGCCAAGAGCGTAGAGAGATCAGAGCAAACAAATGAAAGATTGATCTGAGGAATGGCATTGTGGGAAACAGACCCAGTCTAGACTGTTTAGGGCACTGATATTAAATGGGTGGGTACAAATGTTATAGAAAGGCTGTTTGTGATGTCATCTTAAACCTAGACGTATTAAAATATTATTGAAAAAAGAACGAATACGTTTATAACGGCGTAATACAAACACATTAGGCCAAACACATTTATAGCCTGGCGGTTCAAAATATAGTGTAACTGACCTGCCGTAAGCGAAGCGTCTGTCTTTGTGATGATCTCCAAATGTGTCCCACAACCTGAGAGAGACACTGACCTCGTCCACCACGTCTCGTGACCTCTCAAGCACCTAAACAATAAACTTCAACTGCTCAATGGGATTTAATTGAAACAATACACCAATGCAAACACAATTTTACTCTCTTTACAATATTTAAATGTTATGCAAAATATCTGGTCGTAACCATAAGGAAGAACTCCATTCTTAACACACAAAAAGATTGTATTACAGATTATATTTTATGTGAATATTTATTTAGTTATTTATTTACATGAATCTAATGATTTAAATGTATTTTATTTTATTTTATTTCCTTTTCAATTATCTTTAATATGAACAAAAGTATAGTATATAAACACACCAGTTAAAGAATATCATCATGCTTATGTGTATTTCAAGATAGATATTTGCGTGTAGGTATTTCAGTATAAGGCTTTCCGCAAATTAGATGTTTTTATGTCAACATTGAATGCTTTTCATCAGTACACAATATGCCAAAGGCCTTCCTACCTCCTGGCACACGCGGTATTGGTCGATGGCCCAGACAGTTGGCACGTGGGTGGCAAGCAGCTGGTACTGAGTAAGGGTGGCATTGCAGGCACGGGCGCAGATCAGCCGGGTCTTGCCCACCGCATTATCACCCACTACCACACACTTTATAGTCTCCACATTAGGTCGTTCATAATCTGTGTCTATATCCATGGAGAGGGCCCTGGGTGAGAGAGAAAGAGAAAAAGGTTTTAAATGCTGTCCACCATAGTATTATTGTTGACTCCAAAAAAGTTGATCCTGAATTTTTTTCTAGATACATGTACAGTTACTGTGTGTTTTTTCAGTACCAATTACAATAGTACAAATTGCAATACTGTGCATGCGCTTTGACATGTGTGTAGTGGTGCTTGTGTGTGGGCGACCTGAGTTCAAGTCCAAAAGTCATGTTTTGTTTCAGTTTTTCTTCAAACATACACACACACGCACGAATGAAACGGCCCATTCACGTCTCAAAACAATGAATGGCATCATTAATACTGACTATTCATTCACTAAATGTTCAAAGTTTAAACAAAAATCTGGGTCAGGTGCTATTTCTGTCTAAGGAAGGAACAATATAAACAGCCAACACAAATCTGCACTTGGCAATACGCACTTTTAAAGAGTTTCTGCATCAAGTACATCAAATACATTTTTTATTTTTTCTATGTAATGTTCTGTGTAGCAGAGCTTAGCTAAATCTAACCAATGCCCAGTGGTAAAGTTATTTCTGTTTTGTACAGGAGAACAGTGATCCCACATGGTAAACCAGACAGCATTAATGCTTACACCTTTTATAACTAAACCTTCTACGTCTCCACTGTGACCAATACAGCTCTTTATTAGAAGGCCTGTGTGCCAACACATGACTGTCTCTTAATAATTTCCATGACAACTAGGATATTCTTAGACAAAAGCAAGCAATGTGAGATCCAACTGTTTTTCTCTGAAACAATGAAAGCTGTATGTTTGGATCTGCACGCATCCTAATAATTGCAGTCATTTATTTATTAAGCTCAGCTGCTTTGCTTGAGGTAGTTGCGTACATTTGAGCAATTGTTAAAATGAATCTTTATTTCAACAACACTGTAATAAAGAGCCGTTATAAAATCCAATTACATGGGAACCATAATTGTTCTGTGGCTTTAAATGTGCACCCACAGTGGCTTGAATTACACTTGATAGATGCACAGTATCCTGTGTTGCACAATTACCTTTCTTGGAAACAATAAAGAATTTCCTTGAATAAACACACAAGCAGCAGCCATTGCCAACGGAGTGCAGTGCATTCTTTGGACACAGTGATACAGCTATCTGCATTACAACTGTTCAGAGCTCTCCTGTCCAAGTCAGCTTAAGTTCCATAAAAAGAGTTCATGAAAGATTAATACCGCCACTGTTTATTGTTCCATTGTCGAAGACGTCACAGCTCAGGCATCCAATGATATACTGGGGTCTAAAATTGGCTCATTTCATTTAATTCACTCTGATTTGCATGAGGAAAAGGAGGCAGGCAAATCATTTCTGCACACATTTACAAATTTGTATTAATATTAAGATGATATTATCAGATTCATACAATCAAAATTATATTATCATAGTTAGTACGTTCATAAACACATTGTCAGCACACTGCTAAAAACATCCCAAAACTGGTGCTCACTTTAAATCCTTATGAGGGGGGCATCATGTCACAGCCTGCCTTAAGGTTTTTTTTCAGGTTTCAGAAACGCTTCTCGGAAATTTCAGTGGTATGGTCCAGTTACATAACAATAACAAGGGCAGAGTGATAAATTAGCTCTAAACTATATCATTGTACCATGTAACCGTTTTGTGAGAGTCACCAACATTTACAGAGGATGCTGCAAATGTGCAGTGTTATATGTTTACACATGGCACAATAAAAAAAAAGATTTCGATGGGAGATCATAACCTCAATCACAGTAAGGAGAAAGTGGGGAAGTAGAGTTGTGGTTGCAAGCTTCTGTACTTTGCACCTACCTACTCTACTAAATACCAACCTCAGTATTTCTCCTACTTAAAGAGAGATAGCCGAAAAAATCTTTACCCTTCTCTTCCTTAACATTTCACATTCCCCAGCCGAAAATTACATTTTAAGTTTTGGGTGAACTATCCCTTTAAGAACAACTACAGCGTATACAACTTCCTTTTCAAACACACACAAATGTATAGCTATAATAAAAGCAATGATACCAGAGACAAAAGTGCCTCATGAAGCTTTTAGCAGAGTCAGTGGAGTGAGTCAGTGTTTGGTCGTGAGGAATGAGATGTGCAGTGTGCCACACTGTTTCTTGTTGTAGTGACAGGCAGTGATAGAAACAGTGGGAGGTGAGCGAGAGAGATGAGACGCGTGGCAGACGCCCACTCCATTCACAAACACTGTACAACCCACGCAACAGTTTGTCTGCTGTATTCGGTCCTGCCAGCCTAAGTGTGTGCGAGCGTGTTGCGTGTCTTAATATGTAGGTAGAGAGAGGAATTTTGCGACGTCATACCAAACTAAAACCCACAAGCGAATATGGTTGTTAATAAAAAATAAACTGTTTTGTACAGAGCAATGGGAAAACAGTTTCGTCCTACGAGCCGAGCCATGAGTTTTCCATTTATAACCAGCCACGGTGCTGTTTTTTAATAAGCAACATTCTCTTGGGCATTATGCAATAAAGATTATTATACATTATATGAATGCTGTATATATTTCGTCTGTGTTAAAACACTATAATGAATGTGCACAAGGTTTTATTTGTTTATTTTATATACACTTTTTCTATTGTGTATTGGACAGTAGGTTCAGCTAAAGTATTTCTTTCTCAAATGCTATATTGTGAATATTTTGTGGTCATCCATAAAACTGAACAAGTGATCGAAAAACATTTTTCTAAATCTCACAGAAGAGAATTCTTCAGTAAGTTTGAACGCTTGTTCAGTCGTTCAGATCCAGGCAGCGGAGACTTACTCACCCCTCCAAGGATGTGCGTGTGTGTGTTACATAACAGCTCCAGTGGCAAAGGCTGCTCTCCCAGCTGCCACATAACCAGAATCCACAGCTAACCCTCACTCTTAGAAAGCACCTGCTAATGCCCGTCCTAAAACACTCACTCCAGACCTTCCCAAAAGCACAGACACGGTTCCCTTGCATACACAGTAAATTATCCACATCTAGATAAACATACAAGCTAAAGGTTAACCCCTGTCTGACATAGTGACCTAATTTTAGCTGCTTCTGTCAATGCCGTAGAAAATCCATGTCCGGTGCGAGTCTTTACAAAAGGATCTGAGGGTTTGCAAAGGCACATTTTCAAATGTTTACATTGTAAAAACAAGCACTGCCACAAGTGAGATGAGCACGGACAACTTATGTAACGCAGCGAACAGTGAAGGAGTCAGTGGATCGATCCCATTTAATAGCCACGCTGCAAAGTCTTTGAGAGTGCTGAGTCCTCGGGATCAGAACATTAATAGGATCTTTCCCATTTTTGCCATCAGTCATTGTGGAATAACAGAGGAATGAACCACTCAACTGTATCACTGTGTTCTCGAGCAGGTTAAATCAAATCAGGGATGCTTTATTTTAACATTTATGAACATGTAAAACAACTATACAAAGTGCATATGATGTGTGGATTTATATCAGTCCATGGAAATTGGAAGATTTGGGGTATAGCAATAGTGGGCACAATAACCACACATTTTTCTTAATATGTGTTGTCAATCTGTTGGTGTTCTACAATTAACAATTTGCTGACAGCACCTGACTGTAATTTCTAAAAACGGACACGTGAATCAATTCTGTTTTCACAAAGTGTCCCACATGGACCACAGCATCGCGGACCCTGTGGAGCTGAGCAGCCAGGTGCAATGTGTTCTTAACCGCACCTTTGCTCTTGAGAGACAACTAAGCAAAGGGTGACTCATTAAAGTTAGTTACGGAAAAACTGAGAGGTCTCCAGACTTAAGTTCTCAACGGACCTGCCAGAGGAAGTGTGTGCAAGCAGTATTGGCGGATGTTAACAGCAGCATCTTATCCGTGGGCACTTGTGCTTTGGATGAGCAAGCAGCGTTTGTATTTGTTTTACCATTATCCACGCTTGACATCCAGATTAAACATTTAGTCAGATAAAGTAACTGTAAAAGAAGGCTGTTTACAATCCGAGTAATGTAAGAACAGAAAGCCCATTACAGCTCGGCAGATCAGAATGTTCACTGCAGTTTGCAATGCTGAACATTGACGAGTAATATTGATACAATATGTCAATGACTGCTGAACAAAACGCATTGATAGGACTTTGGGTCATGCCTAAAAATAAACAAAACCTGCTAATATTTCGAGCAAATTTAAGCAGTCTCGATATTTCCCACGATTACATCAGGTGCAAAGGTATTGTGTGAAACGTGCAGGGCCAGCCATTGACAACCCCCCCCATTCATACTTCACTAATCCGCCACCCATTCAGGAAACGATTCATTGATATATGCGAACCCGTGATATCGGTAGACGATTTCTCGCTTTGAAATAAAACGGGTTGCGAGTGAATTGAGTTCATGTATGAGACCCGATGTGCAAAGAAACATGAGCCAAGCCCGTGCGCGCATCGAATCAGAATGCGCAGCGGGAAATGCACAAAAACACTTGCGCTAAAAAAAAACTAACGGGAACCGGAAGGCAACTCACTAGCTGCCCAAACGAAAGAGGTGGACAGTTACATCAGTCGCGACGTGACACAAAGACACGCTTCCAACATCAAGCATTAGATGGGCGGTGGTTGGTATGTGTGTGTTTTATTCAAGCAAAGTTTTGATGCAACGACCAGTGCGAGTATGCGCAAGTTTACGCAGATAAACGCTACATGATTGTTGCGAGGTGAAACATGTGACTCGCTGGTGTGCAAAAGTGAAATTTCACCACCTTACCTTCCGACGCTTGCAGAATTCACCCACATGCCAGTCTTCACGTGGCTCGCTCCTGGCTCCCGTTAAACCGGGCGCAGGAGACCGAATGCAGACTTTAAATGATCCGTCTCTAAACTCTGTGCCTTTAAGTTTAACTCGCTGTGGTGTCACGTCTGTCACAAAACCAGCATCTTCACACTCGCCTTTTCTTCTGAGCTGATATAGTTTTCACAATGAAGCGAAGAATATTAGCCAATGAGTCCGCTACACCTGCACTTCAGTGTCTCAACGACGCTTTTTTCTCCTGAACATTCACAGGTAAGCGCTCATTTTGGGGCTTTCGCTGGACTGTTATTGTTTCTACAGCTGATTTCGCCAATGACACGCCCCTGCTTTGCGTCACACAAACTGAACTCACCCCGAATTCATGTAACTGTGACAGACAGCCAACCAAATCTATCCCAACCCGAAGCCCCGCCCCGTCTGGAACGCTCGCCTTTTTAACTCACAACATACCGAGCGCTTGTTTAGTCGGTCCTGCAGGCGGCCTGTTACAAAACGTCTTCTACGGCAGAACACGCGCTGTGTTGAGATGTTCAGACACGCATTGAATCACTTGATATAGAGGCACTGAATATTCACTTGATACTGCCGTTACGATAACGATATATTTCATAATATTATCATATTTCTATTTGAACGTCAATCGAAAGGATGACAGACAGAAACAGCCGTGTTTTATTACACACTCTTCTTAGATAAATAATAACATATTAACATGTTATAACCAGATGATATCTGTGTATTTACAATTTTAAAAGTGATAATTTCAACAATATCAAATAACACATAGGCCTAAATGGGTATGTGTAGGAAATGCTCTTAAACAAAACAAAGCCCTAGACATTATTTATAACTACTTGAAATAGCATTCCAAGGTATTAAGTGCGCACGCTGATATCATCCGTGAGCATGTTTAAGGTTTGCTCTTAAGAGGCTTGATAAGGAAAGAAAATGAGGGAAAACTACATTAAAAACGACTACATTCTGAGGAAAAACCTTATATATTTCAATACAAAAGACATTGGCAGTTCATTATTTGTCCCTGCCATATCCTAAACCAGATACACCACAAGTAATGCATACTGACCTCTTGCGATATCTACTGGTATTACAACTCAACAGGACACTCAATAACAAACTGAAAAGAACAAAGCGCACAGATGACACAACACACCATGGTAACGATCCCGTTTTTGTTCTTCGTTACATATTTACTGAAACAATTCTCTCAAAAAAACCTGTCCTAAACCATTTGGACTGTTGATCACGGAGTTTCATCATGAGGTCACTGAACAGGTTTGGCACTGTCAGTCACAGATTTGAGTAAAGCAGACCCTGTTCCCACACTTCAGTCAATGCAATCCTTTCTGTGTCCATCTCAGACCCAGCTGGACTCTAACAGGCATACCAGTGCCAGTGCAGCGGCAGGCCCTGAGAAAGTGATGCCCCTGTGGCCCCTAGACCCCTTGGAATAGAAGTGAGAATCAAAGAGTTTCGAGAGAGAGGTGGAACCCAATGCTAAGCCCATATGGTAATTTTGGGATTTGTCTGGGTTTAAAAAGAATGAAGTGTTATGAGGTTAGTGAAAATGTCAGAGGCTCTAAATTATAGTGCTCCATGAGACTGGCTGGATAAGCCAGCGAAACTGTGGAGTTGAACTATGTTTGCTATTGTGGCTTGTGTATACTGAATCCAGACCAGATCGTCCATGATACTACTAAACATTTAACTATCAGGGTTAATATCACGCTCACATCTACTGCAAATATATTCTGCTTTACTCTACATGTGGGCAAAGTAGGTCAGCCCTGTTATACAATGGGGAATCTTTTTAAGGAGCAAACATTCTATGAAGTTGAGCCGCATAAACAGGAAGTCACAGTGTTCAGTAATGTGAAAACAGCGGTTAAACAGTCAGGCAATAACATTAGTTGTAACTTTATGTTTCACTCTTATGTCAAACATACTAATAGAGGGGATAAGAACTAGTGCCATGGACACACAGTTCCTTAGGCAAATACTGTGGAGAAAAAGATGAGATTGACATTTTCAGAACAGAGGGAGGTTTATTAGTATCAGAGGCCTGCTGTTGCCCATGTGAGAGGCTTGTGAGGTTGTGTGCAGAACATTCAAACAAAGATAAGGTTAAGAAAAACAACACAGATTAAAAAAAAAGAGAAAGATGTACAGTAAGTGCAGCTGAGCAGAGCAAAAGAGAAAGAAACATCGCTATATGTAACTGTTTGGCAGCGTCATCACTTATTTATCATACCAATACAGCCTATTGGAATCCTGAATCTTGAAAGGGAAACAGACAGAAAGGCAAGTCTGGGACTGAGTGTGCATACAGTGGGATGGTGGGCTGCAAAGAGGGGACAAAGGAGAATGTGTGTGTGTGTGTGTGTGTGCGTGTGACTAGAGAAGTCAGCTTGTTTTCTCCAGACTTTATCTCCACAGCATTAGGACAGGCCACACTGTCTTATCAACACACAATTTCAAGCTCTCCAAGTATGTCAGCACTGGGAGTTCAGGCCAGCTGTCAATGTGAAACATGTGACCTACTTACTGTTCTGATTTATGTACATGACAACTTTCCCCCTTAATACGTAAACAGTGCATTCTAATATAATCGTCTGTTCTCACAAGAAGCGTTTTGAAAGCTAACACATCCCTCAACTTTCTGCTCTGCTCTCAAGTGAAGATCAGCGATCAATTGACACCTTCTTTAACAGAACACCTTTGTCCTCCTTACAAGACACAACTCTTCCATCCAGCCCACTAGAGGATGTAGTTAAGCTTTTACTTGTGTGTGATGGCAGCTACATCATGCCTTATTGCACACAACAGGCCTGAAGAGATGTCCAGGGATAAGAAGTTTGAGGGCTTGGAGGGGGAAAGAGCTCAACAGATGCCCTGCATTCCTTCCTGACATAAAGGTGTTTGATGAAGAGTGAGGTTGGCTATGCTTTGGAACTGGTGAGCCTTTGGATTGGGTTATCAGAATCCATGAGCCACTGGAAGTTCAGATGTGATTCTCATAACCCCTGCTATGCGGTTCCTATCGTCAATGACTGAGACATATAATCTTATTGTAATTCAGGAAATAAAAGTGCCGCCATTCTTAGCAGGATGTGAGATGTGCATTAAATGTGCACATCTTTAAGCACAACCCGCTCAAATGAAGAGGTTAATCTCTTTAAGCCTTTACTCGCCTGTTTAATCATAGAGCTACACCGGCACTGAGTGCACTAGCACACAAGCTTCTTCTTTCAAGATGACCAGGCCAAATCTGGCTCTAAGTAATGTAGTTTTGCAAGTATAGCATATAAAGTGGAACTATAATGACGGAGATGAGTCAGACTATAGCAGAGAAACATTTTCACAAAATGGCATTTGCACGGTCATACAAGGAAGATGAAAGTCCTCTTCATGGCTAGAGTTTCATTAGATGCAACTCATACTCTTCTGTTTTTGAAACCTCATTACATGCCATTAACACCCATAATCAGTTGTCTATGAACAATCGTTTCCTATGGCACAAGCTTCTATGATTCTGAGGAAGACAAAGTCCCCAAAAAGTTTTTGTCTTTTAATATAAATATCGACAAAATGAACATTTAGAAGATATAACGGTCACACTTTATTTTAAGGTCCAGGTATTTTAAGGTCATAGGTTTAGGTATTGGGTAGGATTATGGGAATCTTAACAATTGTCAGCCGCATGTTTAAAAAATCTTTGTAAGATTGACTGGAAATGGCAGGTTCTTAAATTTAAAGACTACAATCTTTAGACATTAAACGTTATCTGCTGACTGTAAACTACTGTGACCTGCACTATTAAAATTAAAGGTGCTTATTAAAAGGTTCTTGACAGAAGAATCATTTTTGGTTCCGCAAAGAACCATTCAGTCGAAGGTCTCTTTCTTACCTTTATATAATCTGAGGAACCTTTTTTGGCCACATAGAAGTGTTTCTGAAACAGAAATGTTCTTCGGAAGGTTCTTTGTGGAATCATTTAGACAAAAAAGGTTCTTCTATGGCATCGTGAAGCACCTTTATTTTTAAGAGTGTGGTCCATAGGCATGACATGCTGTCACAACCAAGTAAACCTCATAAGTGTGTCTCTGGCTTTCTGATAATTCCTACAGTCAGTATCTATCTGGTGTAGATACTGTACACCTCAGGCTACATTGTGAAGCGTTTGTCATTGACTAATTAAAATAGTTGGAGGCGGTGGAACATTTCATGGTAAAATTTTAATTCGACAACGTAAAATAAATTCTACCATCAACTTAAACATGTAACAAATAAAAGTCACAGCATGCAATCAGTCAAACTCATGGACATGGGTGTATTGTGGGTGTATTCTGTATGTACTGTAGGCAAGCATAAAGTATTAATAAACATAAGGTGATCATAGGACACACCTAGCTGACTGTGTATTCTCTATGTATGGCTTAACCAGTATTACATGATATTAAAGAATGTGGCATGGATTAACAGGTTGATCAAACAGTTTAGGCTATTAAACAAATATTTTTGAATCATCTCAGGTCAAACTGTAATCTGCCTGTCCACCTCTGGGGAATGTGGAGATGAACAACATCAGTGTTATTCTGCTCGGTGAGAACCTAAAGCGGGTGAAAATGAGTCTTAAACACCAAACTGCTGCTGTGCAAGAACCAGTCAGAGAAAGAAATAAACCTTAGGCCTGAGAGAGAACTTGATCTTATTTTCATTGGATCACATGTTTCTGTTGCGCAATTCCACTTTATCTCTTTCTCTCTCTCTCTCTTTGGGCTGGGAGCTTTTAGAAAGAACAGGAAGAGATTTTGTTGACATAACTGTTGACTGTGATGCTGTAACTGCCTTGGAATGTATTGTCATACGGTGTGGGTTGAAAAGAGAAAACAAATCAAATTAGACCCAGAAATAGAACAATAGTTATGAAAAGCGGAACTACTATTTACACAAAACACAATCACAGTTTATAGAGTTTATACACAAACACATGCTCACAGTCTGGCACCTTGCTGAACACTTAAAACAGCATCTCCAATGAGCACTGGAAAAATCTATATTGATGTTATTTATGGGCCTGTCACATTAGGCTCCTATTGGCCAAACCTAACCATGCACATGTAATTACCATCACAACACCAGTGCAGTGGCTTATGTGGGATGGAGCAAAACCACTGGCAGCTTTGATCTAAAACTTTTTGAAGAACAATGATCAATTGATTGTTGTTGAACTGGGGTGTGTTAGCTATGGTGACTGTCACTGAAATGTACTGATGCACAAAAGCCAAGGCATAATGATTGGGAGGAACCACATTTAAGTAGTTTCTCCAGATAATAATATACACCCTTTCAGGTTTTTGTTAACTGACTCAACAATAAAACTAGCTCTTCTTGAAAATAAAATTGTATGATTTCATTAAAGGCTAATGAACGCCAACAAACTTCATTCTAAATTCGAATGTCAGTGTTTGTTAGTCTTTGTTGGATCAGTGTGAATTAGCCTTAAACAGAAATAAAAATTATTTCAGCCCTTACTTACCATCATGTAATAAAAAAAGCACAAGTAGATATTTTGAAGAATGTTGGCACAACATAAGGAAACAATAGTGGCCCCCATTGACTTTCATTGTACAGAAACAAAAACATATTTTGAGACACACTTCTCAAAATATCAGCTGTTGTGTTCCATATGCATGTGTCGAACAACATGATGATGAATAAATAATGATTTAACTGTTTATTTTTTATTGAACTATCCGTTTAACACTGACACCATGTCCACACTGGATGCGGCGCGACCATAGAGTGTATAAAAGATGGACAGTGTGACGCCACTTCCTTCCTTTGTAGTGAATTGAACGTAAATGTCCGACGATGGGCGCTGACATGTTACACAAAAATGTCAGTTTGGAGCCCGGCATGCCCAGAAGGAATCATCAGTGGAGCCAGAGTCTGCGCTGTAGTGAGCATGAAGTGCAGCGTGGCATCAAGGTTCTGCCCATATTCCCTGATGACTCAATCGTAAAAGAAGGATTATCATGTTACCTCACTTTTACCCCTTTTTTTGTAACAACTAAAACCAAATTTACGACAATCCCATTGATCAAGCCGTGTGTCGTGTCGCGATGCATCCAGTGTGGACAAGACTTTTAATTATAATAGGTTCTGCCGTCCGGTGTAGACACAGTGTTTTTATGATGTGTACTGCTGCCTTTTAAACACGTCAACTCACAGTTAAAAAGTGTAATTATCACTTATTTGATAAGGTTACAAAATATCAAACCAAGCGCATCTGTAAATAAATGATGCTTGTGATTTTCTCCTGATGTCAAAAGACTGCTAAATAATCCCTATACCAATTTCACAGTTGTGACCAAATGTAAAATAATTGTATAGTTCTATATAATGTTTTACTGAAAAATGCTAATAATTGAGTGAAAAGTATTATATTTACCTTAATGTCGACACTGTGTGGTCTGCAAATCCCTATTACAATATTCACTGAAATGAATGCCAGCGAAGCAGCAAAATATGAGCTGAATCACTAAGAAACAGCAATGAGGGGTTGCTTGCCAAACTTGATTTTACCATACCAAGATAACTTACTACATTAGTTTGCTTCTACTTGGTCATATAGCCTACTAGAGATTTTCAAAACAACAAGAACACATAACTGAAGCTAAACTGTCATTTGTGTTATGTTTCATAATCTTAAACTTATTTTGTTAGTTGTCATTCTTGAAAGGTATGTTCGTGCTATAATACAGTCCATGCCATTCGGCTTAAAAGGACAACACATTTTTTCATTCATTCAAAGTGTCTAAATACATCCAAATAGTGTCTAAAACTATATGCAACAGCTAAGATTGATACTGTATTGTGTAACATTATTCTAAGACATTTTGTCTTTTGCATTTTGACATTGTGCTTTGTTATCGAAGGAATTACAGCAGCAAGCAGTTTCAAGTTGTGGGTTTTCCTACCAAAATGCCACACCAGACACTCCCTGCAGTACAGGGTTTTCCTGCTGACTCACTTGGTGTGTTGGCAAAATATACTCTAATGTATATCCTCTTATGAGATCACCGGTCATGTTGGGTGTGCTATTTTGGAATGTGGTTAGCAGGCAGTTCAATTGGTTACGTTGCTTTGGCAGCTCATAAAAAGCAAACAGATTTATAGTGTACATAGGTATATGTCTCCCTATATTATTGCATTTGTGTCAACAAAACGTGTTCCTGTATCATGTAAATTGTATAGCAGTACAAACTTTACAAAATTAGGTTTTAAATTCAGTGGTAAAACAAGGACATAAAATTATGTGATTGATTTATCTTAAGATTTCTGTTCTCCTCCTCACACAGACACATGAACATACGAACATGCCCATACGTACATGCAGCAAGCATATATAAACAAGGCCTCCTAATCTTTGAAGGAATCCCACACCTACCCAAAATAGCTTTAGGAAAACTTAAGGGAGTATAATGTCTTGCATGTGTTACATTTAGGAAATTAGATGATAATTTAAACTGTGAAGGAAGCATGAACATTTCATTCTATTACCTTCACCGAACCCCCAGTTGATCCACAGTGTCTTAAAGCAAAAGAAACTGAAAAATATGTTGCCCCGACTAGTGTTGATTTTGGATCTGGTTCCTGTTTAAATATTAGCCTGCAGAAGCCTCATAAGTCAAAAGAAAACAAACTAAAAGTTAATATAGTCTGCTACATAATATGCAAATGGCCTGTGACGTATACTGTCCAATTTACTTATTCCACAACCAGTGCGTTTAGACCAAGTTTAGGATTTATTTGTCTTTTGACAAAGTTTGGTCTTTTGCCAAACCAATAATTTTGTTGACTTGAAAATTTGAGGGTTTTTTTGTCATCTAGCTACCAAAGGTCTTCTAGAAAAAGCATATTTGTAATGTTTCTGTAAATGTAATGTGAGGTCTGTGTACATACTAAACAAAAGTTGGTGGCAATGCAAATACATAGAAAAACCTGCAAAGTGATTTAACAAATCTGTAAATGACTTGTAAGTGAATGTGCATACAGATTAATGTGACTGAATTCGAATAGCACTACATGGCCTACTAGTACAAGAGCCAACAGACTAACATTTAGTATAATAGAATGCAACAGTGATTCTCACTATGTTAGTGGTTTTAAAAGTATTTTCCATATTATGTCAACCGTTCACATTGAACAAAAATAAGAAAGGGTTTTCAAACATGAACCTTACCAAACCAACCAGGTTTAAGACGAATCACAAAATTACATTTTTTACTTAAAAGCAAACAAGCATTTCAAAATCAGAGAAAGAGCCAAACAGTACAATATAAAAACCCCTAAACTTGTTCAACTGAAAACAATAATGTAAGATGAAAATAGGTAGGTATCTTAAAGTGGCAGTCCGTAAGTTATTTTGATATAATTCACCACGGAAAGCTTGTAATAATGGTTTGTAATTTGCCCTGTCGGGTCATCTTTCCCGGAGATCCTTATTTGGTGTCTTTCGTCTATGCGAACGAAGAGGATCCGGCTGCTAGCCAGCGCGTGGATGCTGCGAGTGACAGGCGATTTGCAGCGTGTACTCACAACTGTTGGGTAGGATTTTATACAACTTTTAGTATTATTTATGGCGGCGTTTAGTACTTTTACTTTTAAACGGCAAGCAGCGTTGACATCTGGGGATTCATCAGTTGTGAAAAACAAGAAAGTACGAACTGATGACAGTTTACAAATAATAAGTGAATGTGAATGTGCGAAAACAAGAATTAATATTGGCCAGGCATTTCAAATGTGGTGTGAACTCTGTGAAAGGATTTAAAACGGATGCAGGCATGACTTTATTTCTTCTGAACAGGTAAGACATTTCAATATTTCAATAGATAAAACAAAAACCGTAGCTCCCTTGTTGTGTTAATACAGACGGGTACAGTTTCATCTGTTGTTCTTTCTCTCTATATGTTCATTATGATAAATGTAATTTGAGCCCTATTCGCACGAGATTAGTATTATCTCGGGACCTCGTGTGATTTAGAAATGCCCTCCCCACATCTGTATTTCATGTGGCGCGAATTAGCACGGATAAGTGAAGCCTGTAATTTTAATCAAATTTACGGATTTATATCCCAGATATGATGGCAAGGCATTGCATATAGTATATATATATAGTTGTATTATGTACAATGATTTATGACCATACTTGTCAGCATTTAAGAGCCGTGTTCGGGGATCTTCTTTCCGGTTCGCATCATGGGAGTTTCCATCAGAGATAACAGACCTGGAGACTCCCGGCCAAAACTGCAGGTATGGAAATAACCCAGCACCCGAAATAATATCAAAACACTTCAACACAGCCTCCATTTGCGCTATTTGGTTCTATTTATGCTATTATTTGTTTCGTGTTATATCATCTGCCATGTTATCTGTGTTTATTATGCGTTTACTGATGTACAGTGAAGATGCCACGACTCAAAATATCAGACTCATTGGCGCAGTTGAGCAGTGCCGAATCACAACTCACTTAAAGAATTACCTCCGCACATCGCCTGCAGTAGCAATTACAAACTGAGATGGCGACAAAGAGGCCAATCCTACGTAGTGCCGCTTTAAGGCAATGACTTCAGTTTCCTGTAGTGGCGAGCAGTTCGGTGACTGGGTTCATGCTCCCTAAAAGTGTCAATAGTTGTACAATATGCAACTCTATCTGTTTCCATGGATCTCAAAGTATACACATGAACAGACAAACAGAATGCAGAAAAGAAAGGTATCTTGCCTATGACAAGGAGCAGGGCAGTGGACCGTATTACTAAATAGTTCCAGCGAACACCTCGGACTACATGAAACATTTTAACATGCATAAGTCACAACAAAGCAGTAATAAATGTAACTTGAAAAAAAAAAAGGAAATCTTGCTTTTTCATAATATTCTAATTATTGTGTAAGAATATATATCTGATAACCCATCTAACTGTCTAAGTGGATGGTTGTTGTCTAGTTTAAACAAAAAAGATCTTTTGCCTCTGTTTGGCTAAATGCGAATAAGGGCTATGAGACCTTTAGCAAAGTTACTCAATAACAGAGAGCGCTCAGATTTGATTTTTTTTTCTCTGAGGGGTCCCTTCTCAATATATTACTAAGACTTACAGTTGTTACTTACTACTTTACTAATTTTTCTACTACCCCTATCTCCCTTACTGTCTTGTGATTACAGCCGGGAAATTGTTACTGTCTCTATATTGTCCTTTTCAAACAAACTTTTTGTATGCAGCTGAGAACCTCCTTTTCTTTTTCCTCCCATTCCCTTTCTTTTCTCTAGCTATCGGCCTGCTGTCCTGGCCTCAACTTTCTTTGCATACTCTCCCGTTTCAAAAACAACTGTGAGAGCAGCCAAAAACGCAGAGGGAGATAGAGCATTGTACAATGACCGTCTCTCTAAACTGCATTTTCCAGCACAGATGGACATCATGTGCTTTGGGGAAAAGATGTTTGCTTTTCTCCATATTCGTATGTGCATGTATACAGAGGTCAGTTGCTGGCAGTCACCAAGAATGAACAGCATTTAATCTCACGCGTGCGTTCAGAATTCAGAATTTTGCCCTTGTAGTTTCTAAATATGCGCTTTGCGTGTACTTCAGTCATCATTTGAAGTGTTATGACACGAGTCGTCGCAGTATTTGCACAATGCACATCTGTATGTATTCCTAAAGGGAGTTGGGATTTGGATGGCTCTTTGGCCCGTTAAAGAAACAAGGGGAATGCAGAACACCCCTCCCTTTCCTCCTTGGGTCAGGCCATAGGGAGTACAGAACCGAGTTAAAGATGTTGCTCAATAACCTGCCCCACAGTCTTATATGGCTCCCAGCTGTGTAGAGCTGGCCAGCTCCTTGGTGCTTGAGAGGCCTGGAATGTGTGGAGTGCAAGCATTCTGGAAAGCTCAAGTCACCAAGAGTCTCGGAGTTAGAAAGAGAAAAATGAGAGAGAGAGAGAGAGAGAGAGGGAGAGAGCGAGAGAGAGAGAGAGTGGGTGGCAACAAGCTCCACAATATGCCTCACCCAAGCAACCGTGGTTTTAGTTCCATGAAGAATAAATGGGTGGGAAAAGCATGTAATTGTCTGCGTTGACTGTCTTTTGTTTGACAACACAAAGCCAGTTATTATTCATTTATTTGCTTTTTTCTTTAAATACAATCGTATTGTCCAAAAAAATGTGGGCACCCTCAAATCTACAGATATGAATGTGTGAGTTTAACAATGGCAAGTTTCATTAACAGAGCTGACACAAATCAGTCAGCACAGTCACGGATACAGATCAGATCATAAAAGTTATCCAAATGCCTAAACCAAATGGATGCTACAAAGAATTTCCATCTGTTTCCATTGTTTAAAACGACCTCACTTCTTTTTTTAAAACAATTGAAATGTAATCTAATAAGTGTAATTAAATCGTAATTATCATGCGTTTATTCTTCCATCATAGGATTTTGATTCCTTATAAGAAAGAACAGAAAGGCGCGGTGTGGACTATGAGTGTTTACGCAGCTGTGTGAACTCCCCGAAAATACAATTTGTGGAAACAATATGAATTCATGTAAGTATGACGCAGGCCGATTTGCCAGGGAACCATCGAGAGTTCTCCAGCTGTAAGCGAGCCTTACATGTGCGATCTATATAAATCATTATACAAGGGACTCGGGCACTTATTGATACAGTTGACAAAACAAACATTGGCTGTGTTTCAAAAAATATTAGCTGTCTATTTGTGGGCATAACTTCAACATGCAACATTGTGGTAGGATTTTATACGCGCGTTGCAAGACCCAGAACGCGCCAATGATGCCTATAAAAGGCCACCTGGGTGGGAAGCTCGCTCTTTTTAAAACACTGCCAGAGCAAGGCAACAGTCATCCTAAAAAGCGACTCCAGGCATAGGCAGTAAGCTCTCGAAGAAATCGCTTAGGTGTGAAAGTGGCACTTGACTTAACGTGCAAGACATCGTCCTTTTTGGAAGTGACAGTTATAGGGAAGCTGGAGTCTCGTCATGCGTAACATAACATTACACGCACAGTGCATGTTTACCTCAGAAAAAACAACTATGTACACAATAATTGCTCCAAACAGCAGATTGACGGAATAGTTCGGCTACTGAAGTCACTAAAGTTAACAAAACAAAACTATTACAAAACAAAATTACCTTCTCGTTATGCAATGCACACAGCCGAACCAAGACACATGCGACAAAACACGTAATCATTTTGGACACTAAAGAAGTTTTCTGACTGGGAACAACGCTTACCTTACTGTGATTCCTCCTCGGCAATCTTTCGGGGTGCACAGCTCGTCAATACGTTCACTGCTTTTAACTTTATAAAACGAGACAGCTTAGCGTCCTTTTTCCAAAACGAGAAATACAAATCTGGCGTTAGTCGTTGAGTTCGTACAGCCCAAGACTCAGTGATATAGTTGCTGAGCAGCAGTTCTGACGGTCCGGGATCGCAGGACTTCGGGTTAAGAGCGCTCACAAACAGACAAGACGAAATGTGTTCCTATCGCCCAAATCTGCAGACGCTTACTGAGAGGGTGGATTTTGTGGTGCTGATGCGAGTTGTCTGAAGTCGTCCGTTTGATTTTGTCACGCCTTTGAAGAACGATCTCTTCACTTTACCAGAACTCTGGAGGAATGCACTTCAGGATATCCTGATATTGTAACGCATACTCCAAAAACAATAAAGATGATAAGATTCTGTAGAAGTGATCTGATAAGAAGTGTTCGCAGCTTTTTTGTTTGAGCTGTTTTTGAGGTGGTGACTAACCCCGAAAAAATAATCCAACCTCGGTCATTAAATAGTTGGGTGAGTATTTACACGAACGTTCATGTAGTACAGGGATGTAACTTTTATTATTTAGTCCGTAAACGTGCCCGAGTTGACTATGTGCGGACAGAAAAAACTACATGCCTGCGATTCCTTTGTCTCCTGGAACACATCCTCCCACCCCTCAAACATGTGAGCTGCCTCTGTCACACAGCGCTGGGTGCTCACCGTATCGCCTCCGGTTGCCTTTTGCCTCTAAAACCCGACTCTGTCTCGCTCTATCTGTTGTCGTATGCTGTCGCGGTGTCCACTTGCTGTCCTGTCAAATCCACTGACGGGCGCCAGAGCCTATTAACAGCGTGACGACACTGACACTCACACTACAGCGCCACTCCCATCCATTCATAAAGTGGAGCGCGAGAGCGCGTGGACAGCGGCGTGCGTCGGTTTTAGCTCAGAGCTGAAGTGATGGGCAGGAAAGGTTGTTTATGATGATGTGGTCAAACATGTGTTTTATACAAAGACATGCGCTTTACATTTAGTTACATTGTCATTAATATACAGTTAAGGCAAACGCTTTAGAAAAAAACTGATGTGTGAGGATATAATGTCGGCCATTCTTGTCATTTCATTTCTTTCTCATTCTTCCACATATTCAGCGGCTTCCTCTCAAGAAATGCGTGACTGTAAATGTTTACAGTGTCAGGACAAAATAGATAAAAGGAATGTATAAATATTTGAAATATAAATATCATAATTGTTATTATCAAAATATTAAAAAGAGGATGAACACAAAATATTGCAAAGGAATTTACTGTAACTCTAAATGCTGTGAATTATTTAGGTTGTTTAAGGTTGAGTAGTTGATGTCTTTTTGAACAGAATAGGCCCACTCTGCCAATAGTTTAAAAGACATAAAAGCACCGGAAGCTCCACAATGGCTTGCATATATTTTCCTAATTTAGTCAATAATGTTTGTGACCTACAGATCTGTCATTTAAATTATGTTTTATTAACAAAGTTTGGCAGGAGCACGTGCAGAAAACTAACCTGGCTGGTTGGCTATGACCAATCTCACCAACCAGATGATTAACAACCCGAGTCCGGCACATACTGGGCCCTCTCCCCGGACAAGGGGTGGGCGCTCCGAGTTCGGAGGAACTACCGAGCTCAGAGCCCTCTCCCCGGGACAGCACACCATAACCGCATACTATCCGTCCCTCATCATCCGTACATATCTGCGAGGCCAACTCGTGAAATAGAAAAGGCAGTGTAACAGAGGTCACATTCACAGGTGAGCAGTAAAATACTATATAAAACAAACAACTATATACTGCGCTGTAGCTCTTGTTGATCTGTTCGAGTGCCTCGTACGGTACACAACATAAATGAATTAAAAAAAGAAGTAAAAGTAATTCATATACATATACACATTATGATTCAAACCCAGAAAATAAAACAGAAATACAATACAATTTCTTTCTTTTAGAAAATCTGTAGGATCCTTTAAATGTTTATTTTGAAATAATTTGTACCATATTTTTAAACATGGAACTGTTTAGGCCAGAAAGTCCTAAACGTTTCAGAATTTGACAGAAAGAATGTTTTATATTGAATTTTGTAAAAATTATTTTTTATATATTGTTTGGCATTATGATCATTTGCAGTATTCTTGCAGTATTGTCCATTACACTAATATATTTCACCTTTATTAAATATTTAATTCCTGTGATTCATTTTTCCAAATTTTCAAAAGAACTGTAATGCCAAAACTTCCAATCTTATGCAGTTAAGATCCTAAAGGATGTTTTTGTAATAAGGCCCCAGGTCTTGTTGAAGGTAGGCCTACATGTGAAAAGGGTGAGAAAGGTTTTCACAGACCAGGAGATATTTACAGGTGGGGGTTAAAAAACAGCCGCTGTCTCAACAAATGACCTAGTTTGTTTAACCTTGTGACAATTGCTGATATTAACAGAATCTTTAGACGTGCTGGGAAAAACCCCCACCTCATGCCATGTTTCACAAAGTACTATCTGAAGTAGGCTAGTAGGATGTGTGCAGACTCATCCGTCTCATTTCAGATTTAAAGTGTCACCAAAACATTTCATGTCTTCATGAAATAACTGAGTCATCGGTTCCACATTATTTCAACTATATACTAAACTGTATAGGATGTTTTCATGTAGAGGCAGCGTACACTACAACAACAACAAATTGTTGCTGATTTCCCTCGGTACCAATCACCCCAGCTGGGTTTTTTTATTCCAAAGACAAGCAGTTTTACCCAACACTATTGATGTACCCTTTGGCACAATAGGAAATAAAGGTGGTTTCAATGTAGTCCACTGTCCCTCTCCCTTCTCCCAGTGGGGTAAAATGCTGATCATTGGGTCGGAAAGGCTTACGTAAGCTAATTCTAACAAAGCCAAGCCTGGCCAAAGCCATAGACACATGAAAGACTAGGGGTTAAGCTCGGCCAGATCAATTTCTCTCAGCAACTCTCTGTGTCCCTGGCACTAAACAGGCAGAGCCCACAATGACTTGTTTTCTGTGGCATAGAGCCGTGCCATTCTCCTCACTGATCCACTTTTACAAAAGCCCATTACAGAGGTGCCAATTGAGCTTGAACAATCACCCACAAAAGCTGTTATTTACTTAGATTCTGGCCCAACCCCTCTGCCCAAAAAAACTGTGACAGGCTGGTTGAGCTCCCCTCACTGCATGAGATCACTTTTGTGTCCAATCACAGCTAGAGTCGAGATCATTGAGCAGTGAAAGCAGGGAATGTCTTTCAAGGAATTATATGAGATAACAAATTGACAAAGAAATGTAGGTAATACTTGACTATGAAGTTAAATTTGTTAACATAAATTACATTTACATTTACATGTACATTTAGGCATTTGGCAGACGCTTTTATCCAAAGCGACTTACATTGCATTATCCTATACATTTATACATGGGTATTTGCAATCCCCTGGGATCGAACCCACAACCTTGCGTTGCTCTTACCACTGAGCTACAGAAAATTAATTTATTAAATTATGAACTAACAATGAACGTAACAATGAAACTTTTTTTCATTTATTGATCTAGCTTATTGTTATTTATAAATTGTATATCATTAATTTGTGATGTTAACATTAAAATCTACTAAAAACAAATGTAAAAAATCATTTAATAAATGTTGATATTTTAAATATTTGATATAAATTAACATTATCTAAAAATAACAAATGCAGCAACAAAAAATGAATAATATTTTAAATAATTATTATTATTATAAAATAATATTATTTTATTGTTTATTCACATGAACTAAAACAAGATTACCATTATTGTGCAGTTACTACAGTGCAGTTGTGCAGTTATATTTTTCTTCATAATTGATAAAAAAATATAAATGGTTTGAGCTATGGGGTCATTTGAAAAAACTCTTATTTCAAAATGACCTGTAAGCTTTCATCTGTGAAAATTTGTGTCACCATTGAATAGCAGGTGGTACTTAGACTTGAACTGAACTACTGAGAATAAAAGGGATAGTTCACCCAAAAATGAAAATTCTGTCATCATTTACTAACCCTCACCAATTTCATACCTGTATAAATGACAGAATTTTCATTTTTGGGTGGAGTATCCCTTTAAGGTTTTGGATTCTGTTAATCCACACACCTGTGCTCCAACCCCCTGGCTTCCTAGAAATCAGCATGGTATGGTCCGATTTGGGTCGGGCTGCATTGCCCAACTGTACCCACCACATGCCCATCCTGACCGTGGCTCACCACTGAGCGCTATGAATAGAAACCTAGGGAACAAGACATAGGCAGTAGGCTTTGGCACATGCCAGACTCCTAACAGCGTCACACCTCCAAGCAGCACATTAGGGTCGTCATGGAAACAGAGACGAGCTCAGCGTACGCTGCTCTGACTTCGTATCATGCAAGTTTATTAGCATTGCATGTCTATTTTCATCATGTCAGGTGAAAACTGGCCTCTGAATTTCAGTAAGATAATGAATCTGGACCAGCAGGTGAGTTTTATTAGATTATTAATATGTTTTTTCTTATCTCAAAGCAAGAGTTTTTCAAAGTTGCTTCTCAAGGATTTTGAACGCGTGCTCTCAGGTTGCACTTTGAAAAGAATTGTTGTGCTTCAAGATGTTTCAGGTGATTTCTCTTCTATACCTAACATTTAAATTGTTTGTATTTATTTGGATACAGTGTAGACAGACTGGAAATGGCTGGACGAAGGAGAGGGAAAAAGGAACCGGGAAGGGAGCACAAGCCAGGTCTCAAACTCAGGTCACTCGAAGTGCTAAAGAGCAACAAGACAAAAACCAAAAAATGATTAAAAAAACACATGTTTTCAAACATGAAAGGAATGTAAAGTGCATCTCACTGCAAATAAAACTAAAATGGTTGTTTTTTCAGATCAGGGTTCCAGATGCCACGCTGGTAGGATCCTCAGAGAACACCTAGGAACCCTTCAGTTTCATTCGTTTTGTTCCTGCAAAACTTCTAATATTGTCAATAATTCCTTCAGTATGCTCATCATATCTCCAAAGTGAAACGTCTAAGCACTTAAACTATATATTTACATTTCCTAAGTGTATAAATAGAATATATGTTTTAAAATGGATATCAGAAGAAGCTGACAGATTCTTGCCAATGTGTGAATACTAACTTGTATTCCACTTGTAGAACCGAAACACCACCCAGTAGATCCATGTGTTTTCACAATAAAATATATATTCACAGTTCTGGATCAGTCTCTTAACTGTCAAAATTGTAATCTTAACGCATTATGTGTTCATTCAGTGTCTGTCCGCTTTAACAAACAGGAAAAACAATGTTTGTTGTTCTGCTTCATTTAGATGTCAATGTTTGTTCATTTTGATCATGCTGTCCAGGCCTGCAAGCCCATCTGGAGACCACACGGGTCCATCAACTCAGTCTCTTATAAACCCCTGTATAGGTGTTCTATTTACAGGACATATCGGTGTCACAGCCTCTAGGATCTTGTGACTGGTAGCCTGTGTTTTTTCCTGAAAGAGGAAACACTGTCAGTTAATGAACTGAAATTTAAATCTGACTTCATCTGTAGCAATGCTGAGGTTGTTTAGATTTAGTTAGTGCAGGTTTTGTGTTATAAATCGGACAAAAGTTGATGAGGTGCACAGCATGAGGGATAGATAGACTGTATGTAAGAAACTTTTAGAGTTTAAGCAATTGGAGAGAGTCTGGGGTCAGGTTTGTGTTTTAGTGTGTCAGCAGAGCAAATTTAATCATCCAATCGGAGGGCAAACGCCACTTTGTGTTACTAATGGACTTCCCAGATTGACAGAGCAGCTAGAACACGCACACGCACACACACACAAAAGTACATAGAAAAAGTTGGTCAATTCCACACAAAATCTGTAGGACTCAGTACATGATTTTCATTTTTATCCAAAGAGTATTTGAACAAGCACACAGATAAGATAAAATTACATCTTTGCCCTCACTGTAGAGATAAGAAAACATTACTTACACTGGTATAACAAAGTCATGTTACTGTTTCAACAATATTAGCTGTTTGACTCCTTTATGGAAATGATCAGAAATGTCAACAAAACCTATGTCTGCCACATGACATCCAAGTCTGTTGTGAATGAATAGATGAAACCGCTCTAGATCTAAATCTTTAGTGTATAAGCATGCCATGAAGTCATTGGTTTCTCATGTGATACAGATCAAAACCTATTGACTTTAAAGTTGACATATGAAACCAGGTCGCTCTGTGACGAACTTACCAAGAACTCCCTGGTAAGATCTCAATGCTCTGTAAACATTTTTAGTTGACATAGTCACGATGTTGCTATCTGATTAAATATCTAACTTAACATTAAGTTCAAAGGGTGAATAGCGGCTTTATTCTGGTCTGAGAACCTATTTACATTTGATGTTATGGAGGAAACTAAACTGTAGCAAATTATTGTTTATTAGAACTGGTAACTACAGTGAAGTTTTTAACAGACGTATACATAGACTTATGTAACCCCCCCCCCCCCCACTAGTTATCTTATTTCGTGTGGCCAAAAAAGTCGTCATGGTCCCCCTAACCCCACCCCAAAAACACTCCATCATCACAAGTGCACGGCCTCTGCCAATGTGTAAATCTCAGATGACATGATCTGATTTGTGTGCCAACCTTTGGACTATTTGTTTGTCCACCTCATACTTTTTTGCCCAACCTAAATTACTTCTAATGCTTTCTGAGTCTGATGCCAGATCTTTATACACATTGACCTCTTGAATGGGACTTTGAGATAAACTACATAACTCTGTTTTAGATGCTTTTCATCACACTTTTAAAAAAATGCAGGGTTGTTTTCAACACATGGTTGGAAAAATATGGGAGTAAAAATAATTTGTTGCTTCATAAATTAAAGGTAAAGTTTGTGAAATTTAGCAGCATCTAGTGGTGGGTTACGAATTACAACCAACGGCTCCCTCCACCCTCCCTTTCAAAGCACTGTGGCGGCTCTCACAGTACAAAGATGTTGTCACGTTTTCGCTTCTTTGCCGAAGGAGAGAACGTATTTACGAAATGTAGAGCAGTTTGTACATATAGAGGTACTAGAGAAAACACATGATGAATTCCATGCAGGGAGACCTGTGGTGTGTGTAGATATACAGTATCTCACAGAAGTGAGTACACCCCTCCTATTTTAGTAAATATTTTATTACATCTTTTCATGTGACAACACTGAAGAAATCATACTTTGCTACAATGTAAAGTAGTGAGTGTACAGCTTGTATAACAGTGTAAATTTGCTGTCTCCTCAAAATAACTCAACACACAGCCATTGATGTCTAAGTGAGTACACCCCTAAGTAAAAGGTCCAAATTGAACTGTCTGACATCAGGGACCATCCGTTAGTGAGGTTGTTATCTGGGAATAATGAACCTGGAAATGTCGCGACTGGCCTATCAGAATCAAGCATTCCAACGAGCCGTGTTATAATATTAATGAATGTACATGTGGTTATGTGGTTTGTATGTCAAATACAGAGCAACAAAGATACATAAGAATTTTGGAAAAACAAATGAATCCATCATGACATGGCTACCTTGCCAACATAAATGGCCTCACACTGCCTTGCAACACTATCATTTCACTGAAGCTGGTAATAATCTAAGCATGTTTATTTAACACTAAAACACTTAAACCTGGATTGTTCTTGTGCCAGACAGTACCAGGGGTAGTCCTGGTGAGCTATGCAGGTTGGGAGAATGGTCATAAACAACAAATAGGTGCAGTCTGTAAAAATCAATTTTTATGTGATTCACTGTTTTCCGCATAAAATCATCATACATAATGTAATGAGTGTCATTTTGTTAAAACATTACCTTGATATATTTAATATATGAGTAAGAACAGGCCAAAGATGGAAATCACAGTGAAATTAATGATTGAAATCAAAATTTGATGCTCCTAATCTCATAATTAGACAATTTAGTCTTGTTTTCATCGACTGGGTCACATATTTAGTGACATATACAAAAGCTAATTTAGCATTTTAATAATCAAATCTTTATAATTATTTATATAAAAATATATATAATTAATTTAATGATTTAGCAAATAACACCCAAAGTGATTTTTTAAACTATTTTTTGTGAGATTATTTATAATGAAACCTGACAGTTAAAGGAACAGTTCACCCAATAAAGAAAATTCTGTCATCATTTACTCACCCTCAAGTTGTTCCAAATCTGTATATATTTCTCTGTTCTGATAAATACAGAGAAAGATATTTGGAAGAATGCTTATAACCAAACAGTTCCTAACCCCAATGACAACCATAGCACTAAAAAATTCTTTATACATTTCTTTGTTCTGTTGAACACAAAATAATACATTTTGAAGAATGTAGGAAAGCAAACATTTCTGGGGAACTTCTGACTAACATCGTAATTTTTCCTACTATGGTAGTCAATGGTGGCCAAGAATGGTTTGGTTATAAGCATTCTTCCAAATATTTCTCTCTGTGTTCATCGGAAACAAAGAAATGCATACAGTTTGGAACACGTCGAGGGTCAGTAATGGTTGACAGAATTTAAATTTTTGGGTGATCTATCCCTTTTACAGGTTCATGTTAGTTGGTGATAATGTCTGTTTTTCACCATCAGTTTCTTGTTAGTACTGTTGTGATGTTTACTACAAACGTTTAAGCAGTGGGAAAAAATAAGAGAAAACTATTAAAGACAGTTCAGTGAAACCATTCTTAAAACAATTCCATGTTTCATGAAAACAGCAGCTCATACAGGTTTGTAACGGCATGACTCTATTTTAAAGATTACAGAAAATTCTAAGTAGTCTCATTTAATTGTTCATTTTAACTGTGAGTTTTAAAATCTGACACATTTGTTTGTCTAAATATGATTTAAGTACTTGGTGTGACCCTATGAGTAATCACGCACATGAAACATGCTTTGTTTGTTAAATTGTTCCACCATTTCCAAGTGGCTCAGTCTCTTTTTTTACTTTTCACACCACCCAGCAGAGGAGCCGGGAGCAGCTGTTCAAGCTGGGTGTGCACACGTCTCTCTCTCTCTCAGACACTTTTCCCTAATTTTCGCCATGCTTCTGTTTTTTCCTCAGCTCCAGACTGGTGAGGAATTATTTTGTCAATCCCTGTGTGGTGAGCTTTCCCAGCAGGCTCTGCTTTAAGACTGATAGATTATAAAAAATCCAGAGAGGGGGAGTGAGTGCTGCATCCTCCATCCAGTCATCTCCAAATTAATCATTCACATTAATGGGATGCGGCCAGTGGCTTTTGTTTGCGGAACATCAAAGTCGGGTCGCTGGGTTTGGCCACTGCTACAAATACGATGAAAAACAGGCATGTTGTTGTTTTGTTACAAGTTTAAGTATGTACACCGATTAATCAAAGGTTGTTTTTACCATCCCTTTCTCATCAATGAAAAACACGTGCATTTGCCAAGATTAATGATTGCGGTCACTTACGTCTCTACCATCCTCGAAACCCTCTTAGCCTTTCATTTACATGAATAAACATGTAACATCTTGCATCAGAACATATTCAATTCAGGCTAATGAGCCTGTAATGGTCTCCACTGGCTTCCGTGAAACCAAATGAGAACCAGTTTGGTCAAAGGACAAACAAAGCAACTAATCCATGGTTTTTGAAAACCAGATGCCTATTAATGATAATGAACATGTTTAGTCAAAATGTTGTTTCTGCTATGGAAATATTTGGTGATTTTTGCAGACTCCCAATATTTCTTAAGAAATAAAACATTTTCAGAACCAAGAAATGTATTTTTAGCATTATAATCATTATTCTTTTTATTATCGTTATTATATCTCAAATTATGTATCGTGTTTGATGAAGTTCTGTTGTGAACAATAATTACAAGTCAGATGTCAATATTTAGTGGTTTAAATACCCATGTGAGGTCTCTCAGTTTTAAAGCATAGTTTTACATAGTCAGGTATGTGAATGGTCACATCCTTAACAGTAAATATTCCTTATAAATGGGCACATGGAAATTAAAATAAAATAACTCTTTTATGTATAAGATGTAGAGCCATTACTTCTTCATTTGTTGGGTATTATTCCTTCTGGTTTAGACCTTTAATTCACAGAAATCTTGTCTCTTAAAAACTTGCATCCTTTTTTTGTCACATCCATATCTTTTTTTTACTCTCCCCTCTTTAAAATAGAATACTCATTTTGCCCACATATTAATCCTTATCCAGCCCGCCCCTGCCTTCGCTTCTGTTAAAATGTAATAAAGCACAATGCAGGTCCAGTAGTATTACATTGTGCCATGTCGGCTGGCATTGTCCCTTCCCACCCCCTGGAGGTCTCAGATGTAAAGTGGTGGAGGGCATTATTGAATTTTACTCTGGCCCATAAGCCAGCTATAGTGTGTATTACCTCAAATCCCACTAAACAATGACCTTAAACACATCTCTTCTGCTCTGTGCTCCAGAGCAGCATTACATAAGTCCATTAAACCCAGATCCAATGGAGATCTCATTAATGCTACCCAGACTCCCTCTCTGTCCAACATCAAATCTGATGGTCGTGATGACCAGCCCTCTCTCCCCCTCCAGTTAGTCTCCCTGTGTCATTGATTTTCAAGTGTCCTAGGACAAAGTTGAAATACGCAAATAAGCATTTGTTGAACAACAACAAGCTGGAATGGATGATTATGTTTTGATTTCACCGAAGCAAAAACAGAGTTATAAAATGATGGACACAAATATTTTTGGGGAAATATAGTGAGTACATATTGTTAGCGGGTTGCTGATAACATATCTTAATGTGATCTGCATGCATTTAGTGGTTTGCAATGACCTTAAAACAGAAACACACCTGAGACGTGCTCGGATGAATGATGTAATAACAACAAAATATCACAGTGTGGTAATAGGGTGTTAGCAAGGACAAGGATAACAGGTGCATGAAGGTTACGTCCGAAGATCAACATCTCTCTCTGTCTTAAAGGCAAACAAAGAGGCTAAAAGGAAGCTAAATGGATAGTTTAAAGTAAAAATAAAAACAAGAAAATCTATTTATCGTTCAAACGCTACACATGACTTGTTTTTCTACCATCAAAGCGGGGCCCGTGTTGTCAATGAGGGCCAGTGTTGTTTGTTTGCCAACAGAATATATTCTTTGTTGTTAAGCGTATAAAAGTCATATAGGTTTGGAGTGACATTTGAGTGAGTAAATGACAAATGAATTTTCATTTTTGGGTGACCTATCTCCTTAAAGCGGAACTTTAAATTTTTCGGCAAAGTTCCCCCTTAAGTTGATGCTAAATGTATTATATGGTCATTAAAGACAATACTATCTTTATAATATCTACATTGCTTAATCCTCGTTTTTTCTTGATGGTTTCCTTTAGGGATGCAAAGGAAAGGTCAAAGAAAAAAAGTATGCAAAGATAAGTTTTACTGCCATCTACTGGTACATATTTACAAATACAAAGCCATGACAACATAAGAATAATTATTTTGCTGGACTTTCACTGATATAGTTTTACAATGAGGTGGAAAATAAGAAAATATTGGCTTTTACATCACGCTGAAATAGATAGCTACAATGCATTCATTTCTAAGGCCATAAAACATATTTTTACAATTTCATTCAAACATAGGAAAATATTCAACATACTAATTTAGTCTAACTGTAATATCCTTACTGTGACAAATAAGTTTACAAAAAGTTTTTTAAGTTTACTAACAAATGTTGTTTACTGTAAATGTGACTGATATGACACAAATAGTTAACAAAATATTAGAAAAATTATTTCTATGATTCTCTCCACCCAGAATAGTAGGCAATCATACATTCTCTATTATGACTATCATGCATTTAACTCCAGTATGACAGGGCTAAAAGTGTAATTTGTACTTCACAACTGGCAGTACAAACCATCAACAACACTGCCTCCTGCTGTTCAAGTGCTGCTTTTTAGCCCGTTTCAGTCACTGCCTTCACCTACTTTTATTTAGAAAACATTTATGATATCTAGACTGAACCTGCCAATCATGCCTGCACATTAATCATAGAATACAAATATGTTGTCCAGACATAACAGAATTCCCATGGAACATGTCGAAGGAGACCATAGCAACCGCTGCAGGTGATCCTCACACGAAATGTCCAATGGTAGAGTGAATGTTATATACCATCTACACCTGCGTGAAGCGAATAATCTCACTCAAGTCATAACCAGTCACTGCGAAAGCATAGCCGTCTCCATCACAGAACTTGGCTCCACAGATCTGAGTATCAGTTACGCACTCATTGTACATGTGCTCGATCTAGAAAAGAAAGAGAAAGGTTGTTGGCATGTATATGATTTATTAAATTAAACTAATATCTGAACACTTGACATTCACAATGTTTGTGTATAATCTCCAGCCTTTTGCATCCATATTTAAAAAAAAATAATGAAATATTTCTAGTTTATTATTACGCAAAGCTTTATTTATATAGACATGAATAACACTGGAGTATTATCACAACATTTTACCATATTTAAATGTGTTTAGCAGAATTCTGCCGATTTTCACAACTCAGTAGCACAAATGTCTGGATATTTCATCTGATTCAAGCGAGATGTTTTTATTGAATCAAACTACTAATGCAGTCATAGTGCTTGTGAGGGTATGGCTTTTACCTCTACGCTGTTAGTCTCTGGGGTCAAGGTCAGATGCCACACTCTAACCCAAGAGTCTTCTGCTGCAGAAAGCAGCTTTTTCATTGAAAAAGACACAAATACATGAGTCAGGGTATAGAATATTGCTGAATAGAAATAACATCTAAATACGAATATATCTTTAAATAAAAGAAAAATTCATATTATATCATTCTCTTACCAGGCCAGTGATAGGGGCAATGTCCAAAGAGTATATCCAGCGAGCATGGGCATTGACTTCTGCTTGCAGTATACCCGTGACCCCTTCATACAGACGGATCTGTCCTGTCCCATAGCCTGCAATAACTGTCCCCTTCCACAGCTTTACTGACGAGCAACTCGTACTTAGAGAAAAAGATAATGGTTCATCTTATAAAGATGACAATCTGTTTCATGTGTATGTATGTGGTACATTTAAATCGTTGATAAAGATTGCGATGAAAGCTTTTCTATGCATCAGATGGTTCGATAGTTATGAGTTAATATAGGCATATTAAATTATACTCTATTTTAGGTTGAGTGCCATGAATTAAAGGTTTGTTGTTTAAATTGACAAACTGTATTTGGTATCTTATGAATGGCTTTACTCAAAACGTACTCAAAACCAGGGATCTTGTTGAGCAGTTGAAAATCATCTCCCGATTTCCACATGCAGAGCAGCCCTGAGTCATCAGCACTGACTAAATCAGCAATGCATTCCTGAAAAAAGATTCCAATTTAACAATCAAACACTTGGGCCACCAGACACTGAATGGTCCATCCAGGGTAAGACACAGCCAGGGTAAGATGTTGTCACGTTTTCGCTTCTTTACCAACGGAGATAACATATTTACGAAACGGGTTCTGTAGAGCAGTTTGTCCGTTTATGGCTACTGTTGACACAACATAGTGAATTACATGTAGGGGGACCCACAGTGTATGTAGATAGAAAAGCTCATTCTAAGGTAATAAAAACATAATGCTTCATTATGTAAGGTCTATATACACCTCAAGTCAAAGTTATGTTGTATTGCATTTCTGGCAATAGATCCTCAAAAAAATACACACAGAACGTTAAATAAATAAACTGAATCAAATATGGAAAAACATATAACAATGTCCGTCATATGCAAAAACAACAGAGCACAAAAAAAAGGTTATTACCAGACTGCCTGAACACTCAGAGGCCATATCTGTGATGGCCTCTTTGTGTTCCTCCAGAACCTCAGACAGAGTGATGTTACTGCCTTTACTGGGAACATCAAACACAAGCACCGAGCCGGATGAGACTCCTGAAAGAATTTTGGGGGGACCTTTGGTAAACATGCACATTTAAGGGATGACATGTTTAGAAAAGAAGCATTTTTTTGCCACTTACCAACACAAATGTATTTTTCCCGGACTGCAGCAATTCCTCGTGCAAACACTGCCTTAGCTGGAAACCGCAACGGATCATGTTTTACCAGACACAGCAATCATAAAATAACAAATGCATCTTTACAATTACATTTCAAAAATGAAGTGCCAATGTTCAACTAACCTGTTGGTGTCTCTGGTGTGTCCAGTGCGTGCCAATAAACCATAATAGATCCATCAGACTCGTACATCTAATGATAAACATACTTTAGACCTGATCCCCAGGCAAATAAATGCTTGAGTGAACCGCTTGGCATAAAACTTGACCCACCTGGATTCCTTTCTGGGAAGTGAGGACAAGCAAATCTCTGGAGGGCAGTACACACCAGGCTGCCTGTCAGACAAAAGTAAAAAAAATGTTGGAGAGGGATGGCATTTGTTGTAGTCAAACCCAAGAAAGCATCAAGACAAGCTACTGTATCTTCAAGACTCAAATTAGCAGCACCACAAAACAACTGGAATGAAATTCGTCTCACCTGCATAATAAGCGAGGAGCTGGTGGCCACGGTTCCCTCCTTAGACTGCAGCTGTCGATGGGAATAGTTCAGGCCATCCCAGGAAGCGCTGACCATGTTCACAACGTTGGCATGGACCACGGTGAAATATGTAAGGCAGCGCGGCGCGATGCGCAGGACGCTCAGGTTGTTGTACAGCGCAGACGCGCTGCTCTTGATCTGAATGCTTTTCTCTTTGCGATACATTTTAGCCATTTCGATGCAATGAGAACCACCGTTTGTTCACTGTGTTAAACTGAGAATGTTATTTATTAAAGACGAATCAGGACATGAAAATCATAATAGGCGTTATACTTAATAGAAGTACCACCATTGCATTGCATTAAACGTATTTAAGATGGATATCCAGACAAATGTACTATTTCATCACAAATTATTTAAACTTAACCAGCTATCATTAACCAAACCATGATAAAGCGTTTGATGTACGTTCACTCCAGTTAATCCTCTTCCTTAAAGACTAAAGCAAAATATAACGGACTCAAATATATAACCAACGCACGCCTGGCTGACTGTTATTGAATCAATGAACGTTAGCTAATAGGTTTTATAGCTATTTTCGCCCGATTAGGGTTTGTTGCAGTAAGATCTCACCATCTCGCGTCTCTTGCAGCCATAGTGACGGAACAGACATGCGTACAATTTCACAGACGTGTGTACAACGTCACACAGAGAGTGACGTGCGTTGCATGTGCAAAACCTTACCTTGGTGTAGTGGTGCACAGTGGTTGGGTGTAACTAGTTACTAAGTAATTAGTTACTGTAATTTAATTACTTTCCCCTTGAAAAAGTAAAGTAAGGGATTACTCTTATGTTTTCTGTAATTTAATTACAGTTACTTTTGATGTAATTAAACTAAATACTTTGTGTAATATATGTGTGTGCAATAGTGGGATTGACATCAAAATTCAAAGTCTAACTTGTAAAATGTATAATTCTCACATCTGTCATATGTTGGTCAGTTAATAGAGTACTTTAAGTAGTTTAATATTATTTATTTGAATGAATTAAATAAGCCGTTTAATGTCTATCCTTGAATCACTTAACTAATCGAGGTTGATGTAGGATATAGAAAGTAATTAGTAATAAGTAACTAAATACTTTTTGGACAGAGTAATTTGTAAAGTAATCTAATTACACTATTGAATATGTAATTAGTAACTAGTAACTAATTACTTTTTCAGAGTAACTTACCCAACACTGGTGGTGCATACTAGTTACAGAGAAACACAAGTAAACAGAAATATATAATCTCAATAAGATCAAGTAAGAATAGTGGTCTATAGGCATTCAAATATATGCAATTACAATAAACTATATCATGCTTTTGAAGTTTTGATTAAGCATAAACTATACAATAATCTAGATTTTTTGAAGTTTTGATGAAGTGAAATATTTTAAATTCAATAATAATAATAAAAATAAGAAATGCACTTATATAACTTAAGAAATGTAGATGTGGTTGAATAAAAATGTATAAATAGAAGACAGGTTAAACACATGGATATGTGACTGGCAGGATTGTGTACTTTATTTTTAACTCCTAGTGGGATTTGGCTCCGGTTTTTGACAGCAAAAAAACTTTTTCAAATACCTGATCTGTACATATGTGCAGGTTTAGACAATAGGAAAATCTTTCAACACTAACAACAAAGATGCTCTTACTTTTAAAATGCCAACCATTTTTTTAGGTGTCAACAAGATTACATTTTGAATTTAGATTAGGTACATGTTACTGTTCACTGCATATTCAAGGCAATATGTTTGTGCATGTGTTTACAAACTCTTAACATCTTGTCCTAAAGGGATAGTTCACACAAAAGTGATGTTATCATTTTCTATCCCTCAGATTCAAACCGTTTCAAACCTATATACATTTCTTTGTTGTGCTGAACACAAAGGAAGATATTTGGAAGAATGTCAGTAATCAAACAGATCTCATCCTCCATCAGATCTTTTGACATTCTTACAAATATCTTCTGTTGTGTTCAGCAGAAGAAAGAAATGTATACAGTTTTGAAACAACTTGAGGGTGACTGAATGACAGAATTTTCCTTTTGGGTGAAATTCCTTCGACATCTTAAAGCTACTTATTTAAAAGCTACCTTCCATCTTTGGTTATGAATTTCTTAAGTTTTACACGTTTTTCACTTTACTGCTATCAGCTTTCTTTTTTGCCACTGTGGCCAAATGTTGTCATGTGTTTTTTTAAACTATTCGTTTGCTTAAAAAGTTTTCCACATTCTGGGCAGGGAAACGGAGCCTGTCCAGTGTGGAGTAAAAGGTGGGCTTTCATACTATTCCGATGGCGAAAAACTTTAGAGCAGTGGGTGCATTTGTAGGGTTTTTCCCCAGTGTGTATACGCATATGAGCATAGTAGCCTGAAAGCTGGGAATACGCCTTTGGACAAAGCTCACACTTATGAGGTTTTTCTCCGGTGTGTGTTCGGATGTGTCTCGTGAGGGCACCAGGATCTCTAAAACCTTTTTTGCACTCACTGCAAACGTACGGACGAGCACCCGTGTGAGAAAACATATGTAAACGCAATCCTCCTGTGCTGCGATACGTTTTGCTGCAGATCTTACACTGGTGTGGTCTCTCTGCTGTGTGAACAAGTTTGTGTCTCATCAGTCCTGGATGCTGTTTAAAGCTCTTGTCGCACAGCGAGCATTTAAACGGCCTGTCTTCAGAATGCACGGCGCGGTGAACATCCAAGTTACTCTGGCTTCTGTAACAGTGACCACAGTCCTCACAGACAAAAAGTCGGTTGTTGGTGTGAATTTGCATGTGATTGCGCAGATAACCCAAACGTGAGAACTTCATATCGCAGTGCTCACATGCATACGGACGTTCATCTGAGTGCACACTTTGATGTACTTTCAGGTGGGCCCACTGTCTGAAGCGCATATCACATTCAGGACATTTGAAAGGTTTTTCTCCTGTATGCGTGCGTTGATGAGCAGCAAGGTTACTGGCAATACGAAACTTTTTATCGCAGACGGTACAGGAAAACGGTAATTCTCCAGCATGAATGAGTAAATGCTGCCGCAAATGTTCCGCTCGGTGGAATTGTTTACCTAAAGTAGACACCAAAAACAAATAGATGAGAACACGGTTATAAAGCAACGATCACAATTTAAAGTAATTGTTTTTATATTCTGATGACCTACCACATTCGGTACAACTGTGGCGTTTTTCATCACTGTGAATTTTCCGGTGTGACTTCAAATCTCCGCATCTAGCAAACCTATGGCCACATTCTTCACATTTATACGCTTTAACGCCGCTGTGCAGAATCATGTGGGTGTTTAGAGAGCCCTTCTGCGTAAAACCCTTTTTACAGATTTTGCAGGTGTACGGACGCTCCCCAGAATGAGTGCGCATATGAAGTTTCAGTGTATATTGATTAGCAAAGCGGTCGCCACATACACGACACTTGCATGGACGTAATTGATGATGTGCCATCTGGTTATGATCGATAAGGTCCTTCCTGCTCTCCAGAACCACGCCACATTCTTTACACGGAAATTTACCTTCCACCCATTGATCATAGGAACTGGGCTTCCTCTCTGTGCTACTGCTTTCCCCCCCTGCATGTTTTGCAGAACTCTTCACAGGGATGACCTTCCTCGTCTTCACATTTCCATTTATACCAGCAGGTTGTGGGTCTTCCTTGCAGCTGTGACCATTAACATAAGATGTTTTCAGGTTATTTTTTCTCCCTCTTTTATTGGGCGTGTTTGGGGTCTTTGCTTTTATTTCAGCATTATGGTTCCCTTTGGTAACAGTGTTTTTGTTCTCACATTTAGGTGAACCTGAACAAAAAAATGCATGCGTTTTTATTATTGTATTGATCTGTAGCATTACATGCACCAATTTAAAAATATATATTATGCTGTGATGCCTATCCATTGTATCACAGTATTGTTGCACGCTGCATATGTCACATTTTTTCATGCAGCCTAGTTTTCTTACAATCACTGTTATCCAGTTGTTATCAAACGAGCTAGTTCTAGGACAGATCAAGGAAACTATATAAAGCTGAGTTTGCTTACATGTTTTTGACGCGGTTCTCTGCGAGCGTGTCCGCATACTTGTACTCATGTACAGCGTGTGCTGTTGCTGCTCTTCCCGCGTGTATGCTCCAGGAACAACAACAATTTGCAAATTGCCAGGTTCCCGCTACACTGCTATGGATATCACATCAACCGAGCATGCGCGAAACATATCGATTTGATTGGCTCAGAGCGAGAGTCCAAAGACTGAAGGTTCAGTGTCCTTTAGGACCATTTGTATTCTCCATGCATCAGTGACTTTAAGTCTCTCCGTTGTTCACAATAATATTCGGGAACTCAAATATTCTAGCGCTTGGCATAACTATGTATATCTTCATTATAAAGATAACCAAACACCAATAAAATGTGATTTTTATTTGTTTTAGTTTTATAACTTTTTCTTGAGGCCCCCTTGTAAGAATTTTGAAGCACCCATCTGTCCTCCAATGTAAATGTAAATTTTTCATTTTTCAATATCAAATGGGATATTATGTACTTGATTCGGATATTTGTATTGATGATAAATGTCAAGGCCCATCATATTTATTGAGAAGAACCCAGTGTACAGTGGGCCAATATTTACAGTAATGCAGATGCAAGTGTTCAATTAAACAAAATACACGTTTATTATTTGATTTGGCCGAAAAAGTCTGCATTAAAACACACAGTTAAAGGTGTTGTGTGTGATTTTTAGGATGATCTATTCGCAACCTCGCCGCTAGATGCCGCTATAATCACACAATGGTCTTTTAAATTCAGCTAAAAGTTTGCAGCACATTGACAAACCTCCGGGTGCAATTAGAGAATTGAGGGGTCTGGCTGCAGCCGATGGGGCGAGTGGAGCTCCACTCAAAAGCGGAAATACGTCACCTCCACTCGAAGCCATAGTGGAAAGAATATTTTATAATAAATCTTCTACTGTTACTTGCTAAATTTCATTTGATTGCTTTTAAAAATGAAACTGAACATACATTCAGGTTCTTTCATACTCTAAAAACACTTAAGCTCATAAAACTTTAGACCTATGCTTATTTTTTAATATATTTTGTTAAGTCAAAGTGCAGAATTATTATTATTTTTTAACTTTATTGAATAATTTTTTATGTTGATGTTGTCTTGTTTCATTTTTTTTTAACCTATTTACTTGTTAATTATTTTATAATGTATTGTTAATTATCGTGATTGAAAAGTAAATGTATACTTCTTTGTTTTTACCCTTGGCAATAATAATAAATATATATATATATATATATATATATATATATACGTCACCTAATTGACCTCAAAGTAATTTATGAAACTGCGCTGTTTTAATGTCATTAAATACTTGTAATGGTTTTAATGCTACAAAATTATTGTTTAAATGTTATTAAATACCTTCAATGTTACTAAATCCAGACATTGCTTTCAGGTTTGTATTTAGAAGGTAAACATTATAATAGTTAGCAGTGAACATTAAATGAAACATCAAATAAATAATTTTTTATTAAAATAAAAAATGTGAACACAAATAATTTAGGAATTTTATATTTAAAGCAAAATTACAACCACAGTAAAATGTTAAATAATTTCCAAAATTAAAATTGTAATTGTTTTGAGTAAAAACACAAACTATATTTACAAAACACATCAACTGCAAGTAACAGTTTAATGGCGGGTCGCAACCAACATGTTTAGGTGTATATCTCCACCTACGGTACCGGGTTGTGTATCATCAGGGTTTTCAGTACTTCGGTGGATTATATAAAAAATCAGATTTTCTAAACCTGTATTTTAAAGAAATTCATGCAACATCAACTAACATTGGCGAGACATCAATATTGATCGATGGATAAATCCATCGTGTTTAATTCATCCTTTTACATTTACATTTACATTTAGACATTTAGCAGACGCTTTTATCCAAAGCGACTTACAAAGAGTGTAGGAGCAATAAGCGATATGTCATACAGGAGCCATGATACATGAAGTGCCAATACAAAGTTACTGGTTTCAACAAAAGCTAGACCACTACCTGTTGAGAGAAAGGGATAGTGTTTTTTTCTTTCTTTTTTTTCTTTTTTTCCATTTGTCTGTCAAGTATTCACAGAAGAGATGGGTTTTAAGTAGTTTTTTAAATGTTGTGAGAGATGTGGTTGAACGGACAGAGTTAGGAAGAATGTTCCACCAGGAAGGAGTTGTGAATGAGAATGAGCGGGAGAGCGATTTACTGCCCTTGTGGGAAGGCAATACAAGACGCCGCTGGTTTGCTGAACGCAGGGATCTTGATGGGGTGTAGGAGTGCAGGAGAGTGTGGAAGTAGGCCGGTGCAGATCCAGTGATAGTCCTGTAGGCAAGCATTAGTGACTTGAATCTGATACGGGCTGCAACCGGTAGCCAGTGAAGAGAGATGAAAAGGGGAGTCACGTGAGCCCTTTTGGGCTGTTGGAAGACGAGGCGTGCTGCTGCGTTCTGAACCAGCTGAAGTGGTTTGATAGCCTTTGCAGGAAGACCAGCAAGGAGAGCATTGCAGTAGTCCAACCTTGAGATTACCAGGGCCTGGACAAGGAGTTGTGCCGCATGCTCAGTGAGATAGGGTCTGACCTTTCTAATGTTGAATAAGGCATAGCGGCATGACTGTGTTGTCTTTGCAATGTGATCATTGAAGGACAGCTGTTCATCATTTTTGCGTAATTTCACAGAAGCCATATGCGTTGTGCTTGCATTGCATGTTAAGACAGCGTCAGTCTGCAAGTAGTGTAGGGATGCTGAGATAATATTTCCCCAAGTTAAAGTTCGAACTTCGGAGAGCTCGGCAACGCCATTTTGCCCCTTCTTTATCATTGAGTGGAGGTGACATATTTCCTGTTCGAGAGTGGAGCTCCACTCGCCCCATCGGCTGCAGCTAGACTCCTCTCGCTATAGACCCCTCTCAAAACCTTTATCTCAGTGAGGAGGCGGGGCTGACTCCATTGCTATGTCTTTTGAAGAGTGTTGGTTGGTTGACCAAGAAGGATAAAAGAGCGCTTTTAAGTATAGGGTCATTAGTTTGAAATTGCACATATCATTTTTTTCTGTTTTACCGTACTCACATGCACACACACACTTACACACACATATATACATTTATTTTTTTATTTACCATGCTGTTGATGTCAACGTATTTGAGAGAAAATGAACAGAACAATTCCGTGAAAATGTCAACCTCAGCACGAAAAAATAAAAAAACGTTTACCAACGTTTTTTACTATGGTAACAGCAAAGATATTAACATGGGCGTTCAAATACCCATGTGAGATCTCTCTTCAAATTTGTAAAGGATTTATTTTATTTTCAGTGCATGTCTTTTCATAGTCAGGTAAGTGCCATTTTCAGGATTGTCACATCCATAACGCTACATGCTCCTCATACATGGACACATGCAAATTAAAATAAAGTATCTATTTTATGTTCTATAAAGAGGCATCCCTTCTCCATTCATAGGGTATTATTTCTTCAGGATTGTGCATTTTATTTGACAGAAATCCTACAAAGTTTGTCGTCTCCCAAAAATCGCGTCTTTTTTTTGTCACATCCATAACGCATGTTTATTTCCCTTTTTTAAAATAGAAAATTTGTTAGACTGACATTTTCTATGTTTAGACTCTCTCAACAAGGGTTAGGAAATTATAAACAGATGGTTCAATATATTCGTAACAAATTCATTCTTTGAGCATTTTTATGTCACGTCCACAACGCAAAATGTCACATCCATAACGTTGGAATTGCCCATTTCTGTAAGTGCTGTAATTGTTTGTGTGACAGAAGGTTGTGACAGAACCAAATCATCTCTGGTGCTGCATTTCTCCAGTTGTTAAATATGTTAATGTAATGATTTCTTCTATTTCTGACGCTTTGGTATTTCTGCGCTATCTTGGAGATGTTAGCCTGTCTCTTATAGGCTAGGTTGGTGTCTTATTAACGTCATTTAATTCAATGTAATTTAATGTTATAGCGTGTTTACAATTTGCATTGCCTCAAAGCAGATGTACAAGAAAACAAAGATAAACCAAAGTTGAACACACACAAAAACAATACAAATATCTGATAAACCTTTGAAGTAATATGGAAATTGTCATGCATTGCAACACATTTCTTCTCACTTTTCGTGTTTTCGTGTCAGAAAATATCCTAGAAAAAGAAAAAAAAATCATAAAACATCTTAACCCTTAAAAGAGCTCTCAAGGTCCAAAATTTTCTCAAAAGTCCTCCTGGCTACTCCTAAAATGTTGGACCTTGAGTCCTTTTAAGGGTTAAGATGTTTCATAATTTTTTTTTCTTTACTAGGATATTTTCTGTAATTTTAAGGGGAAACACCCACAATGCTAAGAATTTCTTAGAATTTTCTCACAAGGATCAACCTTCTGCGCTAAGATTTTTCATGAATACGGGCCCTGATTGTAAGCAGGGGGCGGAGGTACAATGTTCTCTTTTTTTCATCAGAATTTTTCTAGGCCTCGCAAACATTTTCATGAGTAAACAATAATCAGTAAGCTTAAAGGTCCAGTGTATGAAATTGAGCGGCATCTAGACGTGAGGTTGCAAATAGCAACCATAGGCTCACTCCACCTCTCCTCCTTCCTTTTGAAGCTCTACGGGGGCTGACAGAGGACTAAAGATTCTGAGAAAGGAGATAACATATTTAAGCAACGCGCTCTGTAGAGCAGTTTGTCCGTTTAGGGCTACTATAGAAACAACATGGTGAATTCTATGTAAGGGGACCATGTGTATGTAGAAAAGCATAACACTTCATTACATAAGGTCTTTATACACCTCTGAAGATATAGTTATGTGTTTTATATTGCATTTATGTCAACAGATCCTGACACATTGGACCTATAAGATAGTTACTGTTTTAATTGTTTAGTTTTTCTAGCTGTTTTAAATGTTGTTAATTGCATTTCACTGCTTTATTATGCTTACGTGTTTGTTTCTGCGTTTTTGTTGTAGTAAGTGTTTTACACTTGCAGCACCATAGAAACACAACAAGTTGAAAACATGCTGGATGTGTTTTTCCATGGCGTTCCCATCCCATTTAAATATGGCCTGGCTTCGTGGACACCAACTTAGCGACTACATAGCAACGGGAACAGAAGCTCTGTCATCTCAGTTTGTCATGAATGGAATGCCTTTCAAGCTGCTGAATGCTGCTGCCTCATAAAAAAGGATCCTCGTTGTACATTAAACCTCTGTATATTATCATTCAGAATGGCTGTTCTTTACTTACCTCTTTCTTCACTTACATTAACATTTCATCCCAATGTGCATTAAGCTATTAATAAGGTTGTTGTAATAGCCTTTAACATTTTTCAGTTGTTTTGGTGTTTCTCTTCTTCTTGTTTTTACTGTTTTTCGTCTTTTATCTCCAGCGTGGGAGGGCACTTATTTTGCCTTTCACCCTTTTTGTTCATTAGTATTCTGTACTCACTCTTTGAAGACTTTTGAGCTCTGTGCACTATAAATTTTGGTCGTCTTCTAAGTGAAAGTCTGTTTTGCTACAGTGGCCAGTATTTTGTGGATCAGCAGCCTTTTGCTCACGGCTGCTTTGGGGATCATATCAGGCGTGGCGGGAATGAGTGTTGAATGGTATCGGTTAGATCAGAACACATCATAACTGGGAACTGGATGTCTAATCTTTTGTTAGTATTGTTGTAATTGCTGTAAATTTCCCGGGGTGATGGATGGGAGTTGGAAAGGGTTGTGGACTGTGGTTCTCACAACACTCATTTTTCAAGGTAATGTGGAAGTTTCATTAATATGCATCTATCTGCATTTATCTTTTGTTCGGTAGTAGCTTTGGTTGTCGGCATAATTTACCAAAGGAATTATTATAAACACACTTTCTATTTCCTTGTAGAATCTAGAGGATTTCAGATCAGGAATGAAGAGCTGAGAAAGTGTGTACAGGTAAATGAAGACCAGGTCAGCGGTAGGTTAAGCCTGCAGGAGTGCAGAGCAGATTCCACTCTTCAGGAATGGCAATGGAACCCTGTGACCCGCACCCTCAGCAACCCTCAGACGAGAGGGTGTTTAACTGCACCCCAGATCCAGGACCATGAAATCGTTTGGTTACAAGCTTGCAGGTCCGAGGAACAGGATTATGACGATCAGACGTGGAGTTGCTCTAAAAAGGGTCTACTGACATTACACGGCAAGGGTCTGCACCTAAGTGCACTCCATGATTCCTCTAAGCTCTTCCTGTCCAAAAGTCGTGGAAAAGGCAGCAAGTGGAAGACGTTGGCTAATCTAACAATATGCGAGGATGCAGACGGTACACATGATGGCCAGAATGTGTTGCAAGAGTCTCAGCAGACACTTCAGACTGGACCCAGAATCCTCACTAAAATTCGCTATTGGCATTGTAAGGGAGTTAGTAAAAAAGTTATTAATTAATTAATAGGTCCGTGTTTCATGCATAAGATCATTCCATCTTTGTGATTAATGGGATATAATATACACATCTTCACTATAACATGGAATTTTTTATCATAGAAAACCATCCTCTGGGTCATGTCTCTTTCACACCTACATTGTATATTTGACTTCTAATAATTATTATGTTATCAATGTAGTGATGTTATTTAATCTTTGTGTTTCTTTGCTTAAGCTGAGAGTATTGACATGACTGCCCCGAAAACCACGGAAGTAACACAGACTTCATTGCCTGAACCTCATAGTAGCATGGAACATGAGGGACCTTCTATTCATGTATTTACTGCAGACTATGGTGAGTATAGAAAGGGTTCATTCATTATTATTATAGTTGTATTATTATAATTAAATTATTATTTCATCAGGTTACGGTGCTGTTCAGTGTAGTAAAAAAAGACAAATAATTTTCACACTACTGAATGTTGATCCTAAAATAGTTGAATTGTTATTTGTCCACGTGAGGGCAGCAAAGGAGAGCAAACAAGTCGCAAGGCTTGTGAGGCAGGAGCTTATACTCGTACATTTGAACATGGATTGCCAAAATCTTAAAACAATATATACTTTAAACAGTGAATAAAAAATAAGATTTGATGATGTTCCATAAATAATGATGTGTTTTCTTATCAGGGATGGGTTGGAAAATGACAATGATGCTTTTGAGTTCCTTGGCCCTGTTACTTGGACTTGTTATCCTCATTCTGAACATCTATCAAAACAGGTAAGATACTGCTTATTTGGAAGTTATAAGTCAAATTCATGATTCAGACTTCTGAACATTGTAATAGATAATGTCAGCATTTCATTTCAAATGTGTAATCGTACATAAATCAGTTTCTCAACAAAGAAAGTTTCTTCCTTGTGTCCAGGAGAAAGAGGACTGTTGTGGTGCTGAAATCTTACACTCCAACAGGAGAGGTCAGTCAACCAGGTTCGCCTGTACCTAGTGAGAGAGCCCCTCTAACCCAACACCTCATGAAACCTGCCCAGTCACCTTCTATACAGAGAGGCGAGATCCTTGTGGAGTGGAAAGATGGAAGAGTCACCCCACTGTTTGAAACATACCTAACTGACTAAGATCTGTACTTACATTTGCTTTGTAAGATCTTATGTGAAGGAATGGTTTATTTCACATATTCAACATCTTACAAAATCACAGACATCTGTTGGGACTTCTGCAAAAAAAAAGTTGCATTTTGAAAAGCTGAGGTTGGGCTGTGATCAAAGACAATATTCTGTGGCTTGCCAAAAAGATGAAAGGTAACATTAGGTCAAATACAGTTTGAACTACTACCATATTAGCACTGTGATTCTGTTTGATAGATTTCTGTCATTTAAAGCCAGAATGCTTGAATATGTTTAAAACTAATCTTTTACCGCACAAGCCTAACAGCACTTATTTTTCTTTAAGGTGAATAGTGTTTACAATAGTAATTCATATAGAAATTGCAAAAAACATACCATTACATAGGTTAAAATCACATTTTACATTTCTAAATAAACTTTTTGTTGACTTACAAACTGTGTTTTAAACTTGTTTTCAGAGTGCATCAGAGCACCTCCCTAACTGTTTTGCCAGGTTTATAATTATCAAGGTAACTTTACCTGTTTCTGTTGACATATTGTTTTGAAAAGATCTGATGTGAAGGACAGCAGCCCAAAAATGGAAAACATGTCTGTGCAGGCGTGTTGGAAGGGCGGAAAGACTGTGACATATTTAGAGTGGGAAAGGATGAGGGGTTTACATGTAAGCATGAAAAATGATAGCTAGCAAAACTTCTAAACAAAAATCTAATTGGTGGATTACACACGCACATTCATTGTAAAATATGTGGTTATGTTGTTTTACTTCACAGTTTGTAGGCTAAACCCAATAAGATGATTTAGACAAACTATAAAATAAAGCAATATTCTTTTGACTTGTAACTTCAATGCGGCATTAAGATTAAAATGTCATTCTTTTAAAATGAATAGTTTGATCATCATTGTCAATGCGTTTTTTAATATATTTCTTTCTGCAAAGTTGAATTTGGAAACATTAAAAGCAATTTTATCACAATGACAGACCTTGCCTTAAAGACGGGACATATTTCAAAGGTTTCTCTCACATCTTTATTCCACCGTAAATTTGTGGCACTGTGGGTTTTTTGTGCATGGTTTGAAAACAGATGGTTTCAAAAATGAAGTTTCGTATTTGACGTGATTACTTTTTTGAAAAGCAAATATGAAAGAATCATTGGCACATTTTTCTTCCCGAGTCGTATGTGCTAGCTAAAATTCTAGTAGACAAAGTAACAGCCATATAGATGAAGACATGTCTGTACGTCAATACTGTAGGGTGTGATCACTGGTGTCTTTGAACAGGTGTGTATTCACAAGTTTGCTATGTTTCATTGCATAATGATTGGTTTTATTTTGTCAGTATTTTCATGATTATGTAAAATAGCATATTTTTGTGTTTTTTTTGTGGCATAATCATAGAGAAAAGACAGATACACTGCCACCATATACCCTTACTGAAAAAAGTGAAACTTTGGACCAACTTTAAAAAATGACTTTAACTTTGGACAACTTTAAAAAATTACGTCAACTTTTTTCAAGCAAGTTTTTCTCAAATTATATTTATGGCTTGGTTCCAATCAAAATGTATACATTTCAACAAACCAACATTATTGTGATCAGTGTTTGCTTTGTTGGGCTCTTGACTTTATATTTTAATGATATGTTTTCATTGTCTGCTGTGACAGTGTGTGAAAATACATTTGTTGAGGCAATGAAAACTAAGATCAATTGGGATCAAGTGATTGGTGACTGTAATCATTGTGTGCTCAGGTGTGTTATTAATATGTGAATATCGTGTGATCCTACAGTGTGAGATTTAAACAGTGGTACTAAATAGAAAGCATTCAAAAATGTGTTAAATTATTGACTCAATTAGACGTCAAGAATCAGTGTATGAATCTCAACAATGGTGACAATCAACAAAGGAAAGCTTCATGCGGCAATGCATGGGTAACATCCAAGCACAAAACTCATTCATGACTCCCAGCATGCATTGCAGTTGATCTGTTTACCTGGATTAGTTTGATGATTGTCACCATTGTTGAGGTTTGTATGATGACTGTTGATATCTAAGTGCGCCAAGACAATTGTCTGTTTATTTTATCACAGTATCTTTCCATTTGTGAACGGGGACATTCGAATCAGTCATAAAAGATCAACTTCCACATTATTTAGTGTCACTTCTCATCTTTATCAAAGCTTGATATACATCACAAAAACGTAACTTTAAAGCATCTCGTCTTCTCTAATGAATGCACCAATGTTCTTGTTGAAACACTATTGTTAACACTTAAAGAGAAAAGAGATTTAATTTAACCAAAATCAGGGATTTTTTTCTAACCAAGCCATAAATATATTTTGAGGAAAACTAATAAATTGCTTGTAACAAGTTGACGTATTTTTTTTAAGTTGTCTAAAGTTAAAGTATTTTTTTTAATTGATCAGTGTATATCTGAATTAACTGTATTTGTATCACTTTGAAAACATATGCTTTTCAAAAAAAATATTGTGTCACTGATATATAACTGTATAACTGGAATAAGTAACTGGAATAGCAATAATATTACTGTAGGCTGCATGTACTGGTACATGTTTTCCAAAATTCCAATAATTCAGTAGATATACATGCTGTACTGTCAAATATGGAGTTCAAGATAATGCGATATAGATATAATTTACACATGTGAGAAGGGTCTACGTGAATTGCTTGTAATTGACTTTTGTACAGAACAGATGATGTGCTCTCCCATAAGATGTTCATCCAGATAATAGAGGATGTCCCCACCCAAATGAATGTCACAAATTCTCTATATCTGCTTCTTTGGCCCTGTTTCTATTGGCTATGTGTTCATATCTTCAATCACCATCCATTCTCGTCTCCCATAGGCATACAGTTATGCAGTTTAGTTGTAATTGTCCTGTGCAGCATCTACACTTGCTTCAAAAAATCCATGAGGAAGCTAAAGAAACTAGGAATGATCTGATAATTTAAATAATTCTTGAGGGAATATCTGCTTAATGAGAGTAAATGGACATCCCTAAACAAAAAACAAGAAACTATGCCTATTTGTGTAAAGAAAAATATCTTTCTTGACTGCAACAGGTCACTAATACACTGCATGTTAGTTTAGTTCCTTTAGATTCCAACAGACATGGCTTTTTTAACAGGAACCTTGAAAAACTATAGGTGATTTTTTTGAGAGTAAGCACAAAAGGTCATAAATAAAAAATAAAATCATTGTCATGATTTCATAGTTAAGGCCACAGTTGAGAAACTAAAATGTAAAAGGTAACTAAAAGGTATTTGCATGATCTTTCACTATTCGTTACAAATAATTGATATTTTGTAGATGGAAAAGAGAGACAGAATGTATCATAACATTGTAGGCATTGTAACATTGTTTGCCTTCTTTGTTTTTCTTATTTCAAGATTTAAAGTCACAACAATGCAACACGTAATTTTAGTTTCAGTAATAGGCTGCAGAGTCCTGAAATAGGTTCAATACATCAATTTCAAATTTCAAATTTCAAAATTGTATTGATTTATAATTTATGAAAAAGAAAATATTTTTTGTAAGAAAAACCATCACTAATCTTCATGGAAATATGTTTCTATTGTTCAAATCTGTTGGTTGTTTAGCTTAATGGCTTGTAAAGTTTAGTCATGTTTGCAATGATCCTGAAGAAATTGTAATAACAGATTGTTAAATAGTTGAACAATATTTGCAATGTTCTTCGTTTTTAAGCAATTCATTGTTTAATAAACATGGGGAAAATCTAAAGAATGTCTGTTAAACGTAAAATATCAGAGATAAAAGTCAGGTACGGATTTTACTGTCTGACAGCAAACTTCTGAAAGTATGTCAGCGGTGTGGATCGCACATGTGGGCAGCATATGGTTTGGCAACATCTTAAAGCTGTCTGGCTTCTGTGATGTCTTAAAGCTCTCAGCAAGAGCATCAGAGAATCTTTAAAAAGCATGTCTCCAGGCACATTTGGTACGTCAAAACAGGATACAACATAGGTTTTTAAACTTGGGAATGTGCTTTACAAGTTATTAGTGGACCTCAACGAGTGAAAGTATGACCTGAGTGTTTTGTCCGTGTTTGGCTGAAAAAATTAAAGTGGCTCTAAAGCATGAAACGTTTGACTTAGGTAAAATACAAGCCATCTCCAGTCATAAATCCAAGAACTACAAAGCATATCTTTCTTCACTTAAAGACGCAATAACAAAACATGTTCTTTTGAAGAAACTTAACATGTGCGATATGTCAAAATCCTGTGATGGCAAGGACAGTATTTACAGCTACACCCATGAGGTTTTTGAGAAGATTTTTCAGGTGCGGTCTCAGACAGGTTTCTGCAAAGACCAAAACAAGAGAGGAGCCCTAGAGTGCTTTATTAAATCCATTTTCATTCTTACCAGAATGCTAAGCGACCAAACCTCTCACATATCACCAAATACCTGGATTTTTAAAACAAAATTACAATAATAGTCTGTAAGTGGGGTGTAAAATAACATGAAAAACATGTCCTTTCACTTCACAAAAAATGTTATTTTAGGTTCTTCTGGTGCCACATCTGCCTGAATATTACTGTTTTATTTACCATATTTTTTTACATTGTAGAAAATTCAATGACTTTGCCACACAAATCCTGTAAACAGGAAACTGAAGAGGATAGAGGGCACTCGCTGCAATTACTCTGTGGATTCCTGTTTATATAAGAACCCCACACCCATAGACAATACTCTGTTATCAAACAAAATGTTCATTAAACAGTTAAAATTGTGCAAAAGCCCTGAAATAACTTCAGATGACACACCTCATTAACAGTGGCATCCTTCATTTTAATGGGCCAATACCTAAGATGAAACACATGGGTGTTTTATGCAGCTGTGTGAGCCAGAAACCACCTTTGGGTTAAATAAAGGGTAACCTTTATAGATTCTACACAGGACACAGGGTTAGTTGTTTAACTTTTTCTACGTTAAGACAATGTGGTATCAGAACAGAAACGACCGTGTGGAAGTGGTTCTCACTGAGAAGAAAACAGGCTTTGGAAGTGCCACAGAGAAGCAGCTTGCGGTAATGTACTGCAAAGAGAGAAGGAGGCTATTGCCACGAGAGTGATATTTACAGAAAAGAAAGGGCATTGTGTATTACGAGCAAGGTGAGAAGATTTTCAGATATATCTGGAATGGAGTGGCAGACTTAGATGAAGAGGATTTGAAATGCATGTACATGGATTCATTAAAAAAAAAAAACTACAATAATCTCTGAGTAAAAATAACAAATCATGCATCGTTTTTTCTCCAGTCATCGTCCACAGACAGGATTTGATTTGTAAATATAAGTTATAAATGTAACTGCAATATCACCAACGTTGTACAACTGTTTGTTGTCTTATAGTTTTGAGAGAAATCTGTTATAATAGTTACAAATGAGTTCTTTAAACATGTTCTTGTTTGGTAGAGATAATTGCAATACTCAGTTAATGCTTGTCTGCCATGTTTTGAATGTGTAGAGTATTATATTTTACCATGCACACACCCAGATTCTCTTCAGGTATAGCTGTAATACGCTTATACCTGAGAGTAAGGGTTCATGTTCTCAGAGCAGCCCACACCTGTTGTTTCATAAGGCCTCATGAAAGCAGATTCCATTTGTTTTTGTGCAGCTTTTGACAGTCCCTTTGGCATACGTTGAGTTTCATGACAAAGAAAAAGATTTGAACATCCATTGACTAAGGTGTGCATGCCTGTGCACATCCTTAAGATTAGTTTGAATCAAACATCACAAAAACACATCAAATTGTTAACAAATCAAAAAAATAAAAGTTTATTAGGAAAACAATCCATTGCATTATAATATTCATATCACAGGCACAACATTACAATGATTCAGAAACAGATGAAACTATTTCTAGACTGTAAAAACATCACTATCTGCAGTATGGTTTTCTGAAATGCATACATGTTTAGTGGTCATTCCCAAAAAGCAAAGTGAAAAACTGCATAAATGAAAACGAGAGTACAAAATATTTACAAAGAACTGCTCACCTTTCCATGAACATCAAAACATTTGTATCATAGTGGAAAATTTCAAATCAAATCCTTTTATTGTGCAAATATATATAAAAGCATGTAAATATCGATATATGCTACTTGACAATTTTACTAACTTTTCAAAACAGTGAATTAATATAATCCGTGTTGCAGAAGAAAGACCTTTTTCCCTTAATGGAGGAATCTGGACTATGTGTGAAGAAACAGATAAAACAAGAAAAACAGCGAAAGTCAGATTCAACAACTGAAAAAGATTTGAAATCTAGAGGCTTGCAGTGTTTTCGGAAGTCCTTGTAACAGGAGGCATGACAATCAGAATCTCTTTGTTAAAGTCTTATGTGGAAGCATATTGAAACCAAAGACTCTTAAGCACATTGAGCATGTGAAGAGGGTTGATGGAGATTACGTGCATCACGCCAATCCATCCTTGCTGGTGACATCATTAAGCTTGATATTCTCATCCGTACCTCTCATCTTCCTGTCTAAAACTTCTCCCTCTATGTGCCATCCCACCATTAGCTGGTACACAATCACGCCAATGATGGATCCCAGGAAAGGGGCAAAGATTGGCACCAAAAACCAACAATCCCCGGCACTATTGCAAACCAGAAGAAATTTTTTTAAGTTAGTGCATCGAAATTGCTGCAAAATGGTTCATGATGTATCCAATTCGTTCAATATGTTAAATAAGTTAAACATGCACTCACGTGAAAACTTCAGTACCCCATCCAGCCATGGCGGTGAAAATACGGGGACCTAGATCTCTGGCTGGGTTCACTGCATAACCAGAATTGAAACCCATGGAGAGGCCAATGACAAGGACGCTAAATCCAACAGTGAAAGCCTCGAGACCTTGAGGGATCGGGTTGTTGAACGGATCAACAATGGCCAGGATGCAGACAATCAGAGCTGCTGTGCCTATCATCTGAGAAGATGATAATAATATCATTAATAATAAATTAATACAATATTTATATAATTTTAATATCTGTTTTTCTGTAGCCTATTCAATGATTTATGTTCAATATGGCAGTCCTGCACAGTGAAAAAAACAAGCAACTCATAACGAATCTCATCATGAATTAGCATCAAGATGACTGCATCAATACTGACCTGGTCAGTAAAACCATTTAAGAGAGTGAGATGCTTGCTGGGGTAAGTAGCAAAAATCCCAGCAGTGGATTTATTCCCAGTTACAAGCAACTCATTTGTTTCTCCAGCATAATCATACATGGCATCTAAAACACAAAAAGAGTGTCAACAAAAGATAGGATAGGGATATCTTTTTTTCACAAAGAACATTTCTGCTAAATGGCATTACCGTGGTATTCAGCAAAGATAATTGCAGCACCCAGGAATGATCCCAATGTTTGGAAGAAGAAATAAACTGGGAACTTTCTCCATTTTTCTCTTCCCAAGAGGCAGAGAGCAAATGTAACAGCTGGATTTAAATGACCCCCTGAAGACAGAAATAAACACAGTCATCCACAAAGAATCTTTTATGAAACGCATATCCTGTTTTCATACCCATGCACAATAATGGCTTAGGATACAATTTTTGAAGAGTTTGCCTACCTGACACCTGCCCGCAGATCAAGATTCCAAGGGTAGCAGAAAACCCGAAAGCGAGATTAACAGTGAGAAAGAGAGACCATGAGATCCTTCACTTAGTATGACCTGGGCCACGGCACCACAACCAAACATCTGTAAAGTTGTGAAAAGAAGGCGTTAATTATTGTTTGAAAAAACCCACATTGTGTTTAGTCTAACTGGTTGTGTGTGTTTGGAAAGAACTTTTCTTCTTCATCGTTTCAAGCATAACATTTGTTTAAGCATGATTTGAAAAGAAAATTGCGTGTTTTTTACGGCACAGAAACACTGCAGATAAGTCATTTCTGACATGAGAAACTACCAAAGTGCTGTTCAGACTTGCGGCTAAAGTTTTCAGTTTAAAGGTCACGTCGGCACCTGAACCCAAATACTTGTGGCATTATACAATACTGTACAGCTTCACCAAAATCCTTTAATTACCAGGAAGAATTAAAGAGCTTTTGTGACACTCAATCCCAGCAAAAAAAATCACATTTCACTTAACTCACAACATATCACCTGAATACCACCCTTTAGTCAGTTTGCATTAAAATAAATGACATTTATTTTTAATAACAACAACTGCTTATGATTACGTTACCTAGTGTCTGTCACTTTGCGCTATTACTGTATATAACCAAATACCTATTGTTCCGGTTCCTGGTCGGGGAAGTTACTCAATAGGCTATCAGCACACTGACATTAACAGTCAAACACTGTGTGTTCAAGGGAGCTTTGTGGTTTCTTTCTGAGGTACATTGAATGCCTTTATACCACATAGCAAACATCACACCTGTTGAGTGATCCAGATAGTGGATGACTCTGTATTCAAGTATTATCTCTCATACAACTAAAACCACACACCTCGAAACCAAACTATGAGAGGGCTACTTAAAAATAAATGTTTTACTTAAGTGCTTGTAAAATCATATAGAGCATTTTGGAGAAGGGGTTTGGTGTCAGTGTGGTCTTAAATGAGAGTGGTGTTTCGTAGCGCTCTTATGACTGTCTGGAACACACCCTTAACATGTTACAATCCAGTTCTTTCTTCTTTACTGTCTCATGTCTGTAACATGTTTATTAGATACACGTTTCCATAAAGGAATTAACTGTACAGTACAATATTACAGTAAGTACAATACTAATGATGCATGCTTTTTCTAGTTCATTATTCAGTTGGATTGAAGTCTCAATGCTTTGTGTCCATATTGTGTCTCCACCATAATTAAAAAAGTAATTGCAAAATTCATATTTTGCAGTAATTTACGTATCTTATGCATATGCAAACTTTATAGCATCAGTATATTTAAGTTAATTTGTACAGTTTTTCAACATAATACCATTTAAATATTTTATTATACAATATAATACAGATAATGTGAGATGTAAACCTGCATTTATTTGATCAATTTAAACAAAAACCTTAATTTATGTCTCTTAAAGCTACAACTCAACCCTGAGCAAACTTGACCTCAGCTTTGATGTTGACTAAAAGATCACAGAAGAGTAATTCATGATTAGGGAAAAATACGCACCACCAGGATGAGAGTTCCCAAGCATTCCGCCAATCCCTGGCGCAGCAGCTTGTTGCGGATATGCACAGTCTGCGCAATCTTTTCCAGCATGGCCTTCTGCATTCCCATTTTTCTGCACTGATGTCTTTTCTTGACTGTGTGCAAAAACCTGTATGTCCCTCAAAGTATGTTCATTTGAAGGCCAGTCTTCTCCTCTTATAGACATGAAAGCACTGAAAGGACCAACCCTTCATGCTCAAGCCTGCCCATTCACTCACGTCCCCATCTCACGCAAACAGAAACACACACACGTGCACACACACATACACACCTATGTGCCACATTAGCACTTTTGAACCCTCCCTGTATTATTCACGCAACCACACACACACTCACTCTTCTTTCTTCATGCTGCATTCCTGTGCTGTTCTTCTCTTTTATAAAACAGGTTCCTCATATTTCTACCCTTCTCTCACATTGTATTTTGTACATTGTATTTTTGCAAACCTCTGAAACTTCATCACCCAACAATAAACCGTTTATATAAAACATGGGGTGTGAAATTGCAGAAAAAGATTAGGCTTATCTTTTTAGGTCTAATAGGAGAAGAGTTTCGTTTCAAGATCACATTAAGCATGACTAAGGATCAGGAAAGGGTTAGGTCACTTGCTTAAGTCTATATGATTCACAACAAATAAGTAAAAAAATATGCTGATTAAGCCTTAAATGAAACGTAATACACAGATCATCTAATTGTTCTTATTCAATAATAACTATAATTCTACATCCATAAATGTGACTACAAAATGATCAACACTGCAGAATTGCAGAACAGTTTTTTGACCACTTCTGGATTTCCAACTTGATATATGCAGAAATGGTGTGTATATGTGCATAAAAAATGCACATATGTCTATTTCGCTTTTAGTACACTTCTACTGAAAAGACGAGACTGTGTTATTATTTTACTCTGATTTAGATTTGTCCTCTTATCAGTAAACCTCAGTGTTAAAAACAGTATAGCTGTCAGTATTGTGTGTCATCTGAGAACCCAGATGCAGGCAGCGATTAAGAAAAAAAAATTTAAAGACAAAACAAAGACCCACGATGGGGGTAAAACAAGAAAACAGGATGACACAAACTCGACAAAACATAGATTAACTGACAATGGACTAAACTAGAACACACTTGACATTAACTATAACCAAACAACTTACTAAGACAGCTTTCCTGTAGCTCAGTTCGATCCCAGGGTATTGCACATACTTAGAAACAAAATGTATAGAATAATGCAATGTAAGTCGCTTTGGATAAAAGCATCTGCCAAATGCATAAATGTAAATGACTGATTTGACTTGTCTTGATTCGATTTGACTGAATAATCCAGTAATCCATGCACGATGTACAAGTAAACAAGCAAAACAAACGAGCACAGGACAATAGACACAAGGGCATTTTAAAGGGGAAACTAACAAGAGAGATAACATTGGGCAGGTGTGGGTAATGAGACAGGCGGGAAGCTAGACGAGAGAACCAGAGGGGCGGGGCCATAGACGAGACCGGAGAGAGCGCATGTTATGTCATGATCACAATAACATGTCTCTCTCTCCACACAAAACAAGAGGTTCTGTCATGATTCTGCCACTAAATCAAGAAAAGCAAGACAAGATGGGACAGAACCATGACAATTGCATCATGGGGTAAAAACTCTAACCCATATCTCAGTCTCTCCAACTCAGTAAAATCACTGATGTATATACAAATATGTTAATTAAAAAAGTCAGTCAATCATCCATCACATTTAAAGGCATAGTTCACCACAGTCGCGATTTCTTTAAGACTGCAAGGGAAGCTCAGCTTCCCCTATAATTGTCAAAAAAATGAATGGTCAAATATATGTACTATTATGTTAACATTTTATTGACTAAAAATGCGTTAAACACGTTCATCTCGAACGAAAACAATTTCGTTCAGAATCAGCTACTTAGGTCGGCTGACTCGATTTCCTTCTCATTCATTCCCGTAGCGTACAGTGCATTACTCTGTTGAAGCCCAGCGTCCATTGACTTCAATGGGGCTGCTTTAAACAGTTTTTTTCAGTGCTTAGAAACAAGACGGTCATTGGATAATGCTGCGATTATGTCCCGCCCACGGACGCTCAGCGTCTCTGGGATGAATGGAGGAGTGGGCTGGCCCGGACTCCGAGCGTCTGCGTGATGATTGGAGGGTCTGTCATCTCTTTTTAATCCAAACGCTCGTTTTTTGGGGTCGACAGCTTATAAAAACGTATTTCTTGTTTTTTTTTAGCTTGTTTGCTATACACATTGTCACATATCAGCTTTTAGACATTGTTTTTTTTTTTTTTGTTATAAATCATAAATGACAAGGAGGCGGCAGCTTCTCGCAATGCAAAGAGACGGTTGGTGTGGGCGTGGGCGTGGTCTTCAGATTATGACGCGTATCACTCTGTGTCTCCATTTCCAACTCGGTCCCATCGCGGATTTTGCATGTGTAGTCGAAAGACAAACTGCTGCAACCTTCATCGTATATTTCACACAATTTCACACCACATTCATTGTTTCAGTTTAACATAATTCCCACATTTCCTCCCGTTGAGTTAAATATATATATATATATATTAGATATATTAGATCGTTTGTTCATTAATTCATATAGTCACCCGTAACACAATGGGCCAAGGCCGTTTAAGCAGCCTAGCTCTGCTGGCCATTGAGAGGACACTGGTCAAGTCACTGGAAAAGACGCCTAGTTGGTACGACAGGGTTACAGAGCATTTTCTTGAAAAGGAACGTAGGGCAGAATTTACATATAAATAAATGGACAATTTTTATGATTTAGGCCGAAAATGAGCTTCCCCTCTTTAAAAGATCAGCAGCCGCCACTGGTTCACCAAAAATGAAAATTCTATCATCATTTACTCGTGTAATTTCATACCTGCATAAATGACTTTGTTCTGATGAACCTAGAGAAAGATATTTGGAAGAATGTTAGCAATTTTAAGTTCTGGAACATGATTGACAACCATTTATCCACCAGAAATGTTTGTTTTCCTAAATTCTTCAAAATATCTCATTTTGTGTTCAACTGAACAAAAAAATTATTAAAAAATTCTACTTTGTTTTGGATGATCTTCCTGAACTGAAAATGTCTCACATTATTCTAATTATCATTCTCTGTGTTCAACAGAATAAATATATTTATACAGGTTTGAAACAACCTGTGGATGAGAAAATCAAGAATCATTTTTAGGAGAAATATCCCTTTAAGACAATACATTTTATTTTCAGATAAGGGGGATAGAATTGCTCCTGGTTTCAGACTTGAGTTTGTGGCCAAAAGTTATTTTCATCTGCTGTCAGAGGAGGAACAGAATTGCAACCACCACCAGTGCTATTTAAAAAAACAGCAACAGGTGCAATAGATATAGATAGATCAATCCCTATCCCTGCGTGTTTATGTTTAAAAATGCTGAAAAGCTTATAATCATTATTGTGGCAATATATTTAAAATTCAAGAGCTTTCTTCAAACCATCTGTACTTTAGCACAATTAAATTCTTATTTCATTCATTTATCTCAAGAAGAATAAGGTTTTTTAGCTTCAGTCTGTAGACCCCTCCTCCAACCTCTGCTATAATATTTGTAAATGATGATGAATGCATGATAAATTGCTTGTTCATAAAAGAACCTTACACTGCATTTTGCAAGCCAATTGCAAGGTGTACATTGACAAGCTGGGGGAAGCTGAATACCAAATCTCTGAGAGCAAGATTATAATAATGAAACACTACAGTATGACTAAAAGTTTCCTCTGACACAATGACTAACTGCTTAGTACGCCCTGTGTCAAAGGTAACCTGTCACTATCAGGCTTGCATTTGTCCTACTACTTAAGATGACTCTGAGAAACAATGGAACAGATGTTGTTGCTAAACAAGGTTCTTAGAAAGTATTACTACATTTAATAAATTCTATAAATCACAAGTTTATTGGACATTCTCCATATTCAACTGCAATTTGCACTGCATTGTTCATGTGACATGAAACATGAATCTCATTTGTGCAATTTTGTGTGGATTTAACCAAAGCTCCTTCAAACTATTTGCGGAAGAATATATAGCCAAATATTTCACTATGTTGCAAATATATGTATAATACCTTATTCAGTTATGGTAACAAAGTCTTATAAAGTATTAATGGGTGAATTCAGGAGTGATGTTGTTTACTGTTTTAAGTTATGGGTTGTGGCAGGGATAGGTCTTAACAAGCTCAAACACATTCAAACTGTAGTGAAGTCAGACAGCACAGGTGTGGCTTTGACAGTTATAAATACCAAAACTCTTCTGTATAGAGTGTGGGAGATGATAACTAATGACAAGTTTAAAGTCACATAACTCTACTTGGAAACGGAGGATAAACATCATCTTGTAGTAAGGTAACGTGGGGATGTCCTTTGCTTCTCCGATCTTTTCCAATAGATCGTCCACTTGCGGCATAGGGTAGGTATTAAACCTTGATTGGGCGATTAGCTTGCAGTAGTCGATGCAGACACTTAGGGATCCATCTTCTTCGGGACTATGACCACAGGACTGCAAAACTCACTCGATGACGGTCCAATCAGTCCCAATTCTCTCGTCATTTATTTTTCCTTCTTCAGAGGTTCCACCAGTCACTCATAAAATGGTAATACCTCTGTCTGGATGGTGTGTGGTCGGTAAGGTGTATGGTGTGGTTTATTAACTCTGTTCGCTCAGGCCTCTCACGAAACAAAGCGGGGAACTGGTCTAGCAGTTGTTGCAACTCTTGGCTCTTGATGTCTTCTAGATTAGTTAAACTCACCACAGACGCTTGCCTCTTTGCGACCCAAGAACAATATTCCTCCTCCACATCTTTTCCCTTATGTAAAATCAGTGCTGACTCAGGTTTTCTTTTCATTCTTTTAGCAAGTTAACGTGGTAGGTTTGTTTAGACTTCCCCTTGTCAGGGTGGTGAACCTCAGAAGTTAGTCATAGCCTCGCATGCTAATCATACCAAAGTTTCTGTGATTGTTGTTTGGCTTGCAGGTTCTCTCTTATTTCCTCTCAGTATTGCCCTTCTCCTCTGCATTGGCTGCAGGACCCTCCTCCCAGATCTTCCGCAGCAGCTACAAAGGATACTTTCTGGAGTATTCACAGATTACTAGGATGTAGCGATGTCCGGCACTGCTTTTTTCTAAAGGCCCCTCAATGTCCATGGCGATCCACCTAAAAGTATCAGAGATGACAGGGATGGGTTGCATGGGTGCTCTGCCCTGCTGGGTCACAGCACAGGTTTTCTGGCATATGGAGCATGTGTTGCAGTGTGTCAGTCCATCGGTATACAATGTTGACCAGTGAAAGAGTGAGCTGATGCATGCACATGTCTTTTATCGGCCCAGATGGCCAGCCCATGGAACTATGCGTGCTAAGTGTAAGACAAGTGGATGACAACATGTTGGTACAACAAGACAGGTCATGTCACTGGTTGTGCAGAACACATTATTAAGTGAAACATAGTTCTCATTGCACAGGTCTAATGGTTTAAAAGAAGCAGCCTTTTCAAACAAGGGTTTCAAAGTCTGATAATTTCTCTGTAATTCTGCAATATTCCCTGTTACCTGCCCGCCACTCACACCAAGGCCCTTTCCAGAGGCCTCGGAGACTTGTGTTCCTAGGGACTTTTTAAGCCTTCTTTGTCTAAGTGATTTCTTTGAGCCCTTGGTCTCAACCTGCAACAGACTAATATTAAGATCTGGCAGAGGCTGGTGAGCAATTAACAGCTGGACATGACACTTCTACAGGGTTTTTACAAGTGGCAGAAACAACATTTTAAGAGTTTTTATCAGTGGTTTTAAAAGTTCATTCAATATGGGATATTTTGTCCCATAATCATATCTGTAGGCAAACTGTCAACTATAGCAAAGTTCAATAGATACATTTGATCTTGTACCTCCACCATCACCTGAGCTCAGGGAAACTTCCCCATGCACACACTGAACAGAGGTGTTGTTTACATAATTGACATTAGCTACAAAGCATGACTTCACCATTGAAATATAACTTCCAGTGTCCAAGAGCGCATTCAAAGAATGTCCATTTACAATCACCTCACAAATAGTTTGACAATCCCCCCATCCCCATCAGGTTTCTGGAGAGACGTTGAATTTCTTCAGTAGTGCTTCCTTCAGATCAGCGTAGACCTCAGCCTGTGCTTCGTCCATTGCCAGGTACGCCTCCAGCACCTGGCCTGTCAACAACGGGACCAGCCGATAGCTCCACTCCTCCTTAGGCCACCTCCAGGTCATGGTGAGACGTTCAAACCGGCGAAGATAATTTTCAATATCTTCCTCCTGCTGTTAGATTCGCATCCTCGGCTCAGGTCGCTGTATTGGCTCGCTTGGTGCAGTGGCTGTTGGGGAATATTGGACAGACGCTGGTCTGTGTCTTCTGTGCCGCTGGTGTTCTTTCTGGTACCTTCTGTGCCGTTCTCCTCTCCTCGTAGAGAAATTTGCGCATCAGCGGTAGCATCCCCTCAGTAGCTGTAGTGCCAAGAGTGACCGAGGTGGTTGGTGGTCTTTGGCGAGACCACAGGATGCTTTGTAGCTCCCTCCTCATCCTCCAAACTCCTGGCCACCTCCTCCACCTTCACCTGGGACCAGGGAAAAAGCTTCTCCTAAGTCTCTCTTTTTTGGCCATTAGGCTACGGAAGCGCTTACCAGATGGCAGCAGGGTAAAAAGACAGTTACCATGGTGCTTGAAGTCTTTTATGATTTTTGCAGCGTTTGAGGTAGATGTCCTACAGGGATGGTAAAGCAGATCCTAAGATGCACTCAGCCAAGCGTACAACTCTCTGTAGGGCTTTGCAGTCTTGGCTGGAGCTGTTCCTATACCACACTGAGACCCTTGCTCATAATAACTTCATAAGACAATGTTGTGAAGCAGCAATTCTCCACTGTCTATGTTGGTATAATAACACCTGGTCAATGTGTTTCTAGTCTGACGAAGTAAGACGGAGATTGAGTGAACTCTAGACAGAGTTCTAGACAGAGTAAGAATGGGCATCTGAACCAACAATGTTTTTCTCTCTACAATAACTTTGCTCATTTTATTTTAACATCACTTTGTCTCCTGCCTGCTGTTCTTCCCCATTGACATCTAAGTCTGCAAGATAGTAAGATCTATCAGTTTTGGCATATGAACAAGATGGAACAGCACTACGGTATCATTTTGGATCAATAACAAGATAGTACAATCTATCAGATCTATCATATGGCGTTGTCGGCAGGATGGTATTATTTGGATCTATCACACGTGTTTTAAATGTGCAAATTGTCCTGTATAACGTCCTATTCAGAGCTTCAAGGACAATGGCATTCCTCCCACTCAGAAGTGATACTTAACCAACAGGTGTAAGCAAAAAAATCAAAGGTTCATCTTGATGCAAAGCTCAATATACTCACTATGGGCCCATCAATTTTATACTTGATGAGAATGGCATAAACTGTTTGGTTTATAATGATGGTAAAGGTTTTATCCCAAGCAAGATCTTCCCAACAAAGTCATTTTTTGAGTAGAGCTGCCAACGCAGGAATTTGTAACTATTTTACGATGTGGCTACTCCATATGAATTCATGTTTTTTGTACGTTTAGTATAATTTGCTTTTGCACCAGTAACGTTAAGTTTAGATTAGGGGAGGGTCGTCCGGTTTTACAACAATCATGTATGATTCACATCGCATGAGTATTACGAATTCCTCTGAGTTCAGATTGGTAGACAACCGTTTCTGACTCATAGATAGTAAAAACCCACATCTTTTTTCAATCCCATGTGAAATATTGGGCAAACCCACCTGTTCTTAAAATTATGCATTCTATAAATGGATCCTTTACACAACATGAGTCACCATGAAAGTTGGCAAATAACAGTACATGCAAATACACAAAAATATTTTCCAGAATGCAAGGAATACAACAACAGAAAAAATATAATTTAAATACAAAGATCTGTCATGGAATACAGAGGAAGACAAGGCAGGAGAACCCAAGTGCAGGCAGGACTCAGGGATGAAGGGGTTAACAAGGATTTGTTAACAAAATAACAAAGACTACAAAAAGGCAAAACAAAACCCACAATGGGGAAAACAAGACAGGATACTTTTAACAATAAACAAGAACACGGACTAACTAAACTAAGAAAACAAACACTTGAATATAAACACACACTAACTAAACTAGACTTACGTGACACAGGGTAAGGGAACAAGGCAAGACGAGGTCATGAATACAAGGACTATCTATGAACAGGTACAAGTACATCAATGACACGGATGAGGTAAGACGTACAATGAACCAGCACAGGACAATGAAACATGAGGGGTATAAATAGGGGAACAAACACAGGATAATTGATAGGGGCCAGGTGACACAGATCAAACACTAAGGGAAAGCTAACGAGACGGAAAGGGCGGGAACACAGACGAGACTCGGGGAGAGTATGGAAGGCCACAAGGTCAAAAACGTCTCTCCCCACATGAAACAGGGAATTTTGTTTTGGTTCTGCCTCAAGACCAGGAATTAGTCAACCAAGATTGGCAGAACCGTGACAAGATCAACATTACAATTAAAAGTAGGCATGCACAATACATTTTCATCCATATAAATGATTGGAACAAGAATATTGCTTGAATCAGACTGCTGTCCGAATGCTTTCTATCTTGAGACCAGTTAGACTTGTGGCTCTTTTCTGAGTTGCTCTGGAAAAACATCTATAATTTGTTTATTAAATAAAAAATGATACCAGAAAAGTTTAAAAGTTAAAGAATCTTTAAGTAGTATAAAGTAAGCAGTTGTCCCCTTTTTGCCTTTTGTTTCAGCCTCAGAAAATTGTATATCAATATAAGGCATATAGAAAAATATATTTGTTATCGGCTTCCAATGTTAAAGATTATCGGTTATCCTCCAAAATGTACACATCTCTACATTACATGTATTCTTACTTTCCTGTAGCTCAGTGGTAAGAGCATTGCATTAACAACGCAAGTTTGCGGGTTCGATCCCAGGGGATTGCAAATATGTATAAATGTATAGGATAATGCAATTTAAGTCACTTTGGATAGAAGTGTCTGCCAAATGCATAAATGTAAAATGTAAATGTACTTAAAAGGATCTCTAGTTCCTCTGTCTGTTAAATAATGAGTTCATGTTAACACTTCATTATTTTAACACGTATTTGCAAAAATGATAAGACACAACATGGCTTTAAAGATACAGTAATGTATAGGCTGGACGGTATGTGCTTACTTCCTGTGTATGTGCCGCATCGTCAAATGGATGTGCCAAGCTTGTCAAATGTCTTCAATCTGTTTCTGACATTCTTAATCCACATTCCTGTTAAAACACGTGTTCACATTTTTCTTGGCTGTTGTCCATGAGCCTAAGTTGTCCACAAAATGAAATTTAAGTCAGGAACAACAGGAGATTTAAGCTTGAACTAATAATTCTGCTTTAGGTTAACATCTGAGGCTCAACACTAAAGTCTGAACTGGTTAACAGATCTAAGAATTAGTGCCTATCCTCTCATTTTCCTGTAACTACATTGTTTTCCTTCTGTTTCCTGTCTTGTTTACTATCTTCACTATTCACATGCTTTTCAAAGCTCACTTAGGTAATGGGCTCAGTAGTCCATTAATATTGGGAGACAACATAACCATTCAGTCTTACACTGTAAAACTTTTCATTGTAAATTTGCAGTAATTTACATGCAGCAGCTTCACCTTCAAGGAACTGGTTTTCCACAGTTTTGTACTTTATTTAGAATTACAGTGTGATACTGTATTAAAAATGTACCTGTTAAACTACGGCATATTACTGGCAGCTGCCATTTCCAGATCATTTTGTTTCTATTCAAAATTAAAATATTTAAGTTTATTAACATTTACCAGCATCTGCCAAATGAATAAATGTAAATTTGGTGTTAGTATAGTGAGTGTATTTAATTTGATCCCGCTAAAAATGATTCTCTTACACAAAATTATCCTGCAAAGACATCTTAAACAACAAACTAAACATTTGAGACACCACTTCAGCTGAAGCCTCACAGAAAGCATAATTAATTTACAATAACACGTGTGCTAAAATAATTCACATAGATTAACATTACATCAACAACTACACAGTTATTTTAAAACCAAAACGATAGATCAACAAACCGTTAAACACTTGCGCTAGTCCTCAGCACATTGGTGACATTGTTGTAATTTTATAGTAAACTACTGGCAGCACCTTCACTTGCATAGTTTAGCTCCAACCCAAATCAAACACACCTGAACAAGTTATCAATGTCTACAAGGTCACTAGAAACCCTGATAGCAAGCAACCATTGAATCAATGTTAAAATGTGTTGATTTAACATTGTTAATGTCATTGAACTACCATTATTGTGATCAGTGTTTGCTTTAGTTAGTCTTTTGACTTTTATGACAGTACTCTTTTTGTTGCTATTTAATTGCTTGCAGTAGTGTTTCTATAAGAACACTTTGTGCATTGATAATGAAAGAGATGTTTTGAACTAGAGAGTATTTTTGTGTAAAGCTGCTATAGAGATGAGAAATAATACAAAATAATGTTGAAGCGGATCTTTCATGAAGGATTTAAATGTTCTGGTTCACAAATGTAATAATCCTGTGATATACTGACACACTACGACATCAATAATGGTGACAACTAATTCAGATAAACCAGTGGTTCCCAACTCCAGTTCTCAGGGCCCCGACAGAATATTTTAGATGTCTCCCAATTGAACACATGAACAAGTTAATGAGATAATGACGTGATGATTGAGTTATTAATGATGAACACCTGCTGTTAACAAACACAATCACAATCTTTTTTAGCGGGATCAAATTAAATACACTCACTATACTGTACTAACACCAAATTTACATTTATTCATTTGGCAGATGCTGGTAAATGTTAATAAACTTAAATATTTTAATTTTGAATAGAAACAAAATGATCTGGAAATGGCAGCTGCCAGTAATATGCCGTAATTGAACAGGTACATTTTTAATACAGTATCACACTGTAATTCTAAATAAAGTAAAAAACTGTGGAAAACCAGTTCCTTGCAGGTGAAGCTGCTGCATGTAAATTACTGCAAATTTACAATGAAAAGTTTTACAGTGTAAGACTGAATGGTTATGTTGTCTCCCAATATTAATGGCCTACTGAGCCCATTACTAAGTGAGCTTTGAAAAGCATGTGAATAGTGAAGATAGCAAACAAGGCTGGAAACAGAAGGAAAACAATGTAGTTACAGGAAAATGCTAAAGAAAACAGGATAAATAAGAAGTCACCATAATAGTGTTTAGTCTTTCCTTTAGTTGGGCTCTTACCCTTGGTTCATTACGGCTAGTTTTTTGTAAGCTGTAATAGTGTGTTTCTGAAGCACATTTACAACTGTCAAGAAATAAAACAAATAATTGTGTCCATTTACAACAGAATAAACGATTTTATAGTTGAATCTTCCAGACTTCAAAAATCAGCTTATGAATCTCAACAATGGTGTCAAAAGTAAAGTGTGTGTGGATTGAATGTACTTCTACAAATTTTGCTTGAGTGTCAGTGTGTCATATGTTAGACTAAATTCCCCCAATTTACATCTCTCTTACAACAGCATTTCAAGGAAGCAGCAAAAATCTAACAGAATAAACTATTTTATAGTTGAATCTTCCAGACTTCGAGAATCAGCTTATGAATCTCAACAATGGTGTCAAAAGTAAAGTTGCGTTGAATCTTTTCTTCCTGCCGCAATGCATGCTGGGAGTCATCGATGAGTTCTGTTCTATGCTGTTACCCACAATGCTTTGCAGCGTGAAGCTTTCTTTTGTTGAGTGTCACCACTGTTGAGTTTCATGAGCTGATTCTTGATGTTTGTTTTTAATAGTGAAACATTAAATGTCCCCCATGTGATATCATAGAGTAATGGACAATAAGAGCCCAACTAAAGGAAAGACTAAACACTATTATGGTGACTTCTTATTTATCGTGTTTTCTTTAGCGGTTGTGTTTGTTAACAGCAGGTGTTCATCATTAATGACTCAATCATCACTTCATTATCTCATTAACTCATGCGTTGGATAAGGAGACATCTAAAATATTCTGTCAGGGAGGCCCTGAGGACTTGAGTTGGGAACCACTGAGATTAACAGATCAACTCATTTTTTTTGTTCTGTTCATCTTCAGCGATTCTGTTTGTTGACAGCAGATAATTCTCATGAATGACTCACTATCTGGATTCACATGAAATCACATGATTTATTTTATGTGTATCACTAAATACAGGGTTACAACCACCAATCAGTGAATGACATTATCTAAAGGTTGATTTAAAATCTGTATAATAAAAGCATTTCTCAGAGTGCTGTGTAAAAATGTTCCTCCCATATTGCATTGCAGTTTACAGTATGACCATGTACGTCATTAATACAGCAGAAAACTGTAGAGTTTCACTGTAAATTTACATCAAAGTTTTACAGTGTACATTTTAAAAGGCACTTGTTCATTATAGACAAAAAAAGTAACATATGTAATGCTAAACAACACAATTCAAAGGAATGTTTTATAACAATATTGTGTCTTATTGAGACACAAACAAAACCTGAAATCCAGGTTTTTCATTCTAGTAACGTTTTGCTCAGTTTACTCCCACGTCTGTGTCACGGTACTTAAGTTGAATCTAAATCATCTTGTTGGTTACATCCTGCTTTGTATTTTTAGTTCCTTGTTGCATATGGTATTGTATGTTTCTCGCCGTTCCATTGAAACTAAAAACTGGAAGGGTAACATTTGTTCTCCAGAAACAGGATTTAATCAGACTTTAGCACGCCTACAGTATCTCTGATATTCTTTTTTTAACATCCACAAACACATTTACTTTCTGAGGACTCTAGATTTTTTTTCTTATATTTCATTAATATTTCATTTATTTCAAATACATATTTTATTATTTCTCAAAGATTTTTTACAGGTTTTTTATATTGATTATTATATTACAATTGTTGATTTGTTCGATTTTCAGATGCATTAACTTTTGGAGCATTTATCAACTGGATGTGCCCATCAACACTAAACTGTGTTGTGTTCAACTACCACATCAGAGTGCATCTAAATATCCGGAGTGCCATTAAGTCATTCTGCCATATTAAATGTCCCAGATGAGCAAGGGGGAAACATTATAATAAGTGCAGCCATAATGGCTTCCTTCATAGCCTTGACAAGACTCTTGGCCCTTAAAGGTCCAGTGTATGAAATTTGCCAGCATCTAGCGTTGAAGTTGCGAATTTCAACCAACGGATCACTCCACACAGGACTTTAGATGACATCGCAATTTTCGCTGCTTTGTGTAATAAGGGCAATTGTAGAAACAACATGCAAAATTTCAAGGGAACCTGCGGTGTATGTAGATAGAAAAAGCTAATTCTAAGATAATAAAAAGCTTTTTTAAACTCTTTATACACCTCTGAAGATATCGTTATGCATATTAAATGGCATTTCTGTCAATATATCCTGCAAAAAAATACCTTCAAAACAATTTCTGGATATACAGACAGTTCTTATTTTTCAATCAGATGTTATATTCATAGCTCTGTTAAGTATGCATGTCACATTTAATGTAAAATGTCAATTTCTATGGATGTCAAGATGTAAAAAAAGTACATTACCAGCAGTAACTGAAATAAATATAAGTGTCTGTGTGATTGTAAACTAAATTTTTAGGCAACATCATGTCTAGGCTGGTAACAAGATATGGTTACATCGTGAATGCTAAATGGGCAAATCCATACATGCAAGGAGTCAAGGATATTTGTAAGAACGATACTGGGAAGGTAAGAAAGCTAGAGACATCTACAGTTTAATATAAAAGAATAAAATAAGATTAAAAGCGTGTACACTAACTCCAATGGTAATGTAATTCAGCCACTGATACCTTTGCAGTAATTTTCATACGGTAATTCTTTTTATTATTAACACTTTTCAATTCATTTCATTATTCAATATTAGTGCTATTCATTATCTGACATGAACTAACAACGAGGACTGTATTTTTCAGCATTTACTGTATTAATCATTGTTAGGTAAGTAATGTTAACAAATGAAACCTTATTGTAAAGTTTCTCATTTTTTACACCACAGAACACCTATTAAAGAAAACATCAACACGTTTCTCAAAAGAGTCAATGTAGGACTCACAAGATTTGTAATGTGAAAACTTTTCATAAAAGTATTATTTAAGCAATTATTTATGCAATTACAATTAAGTAGAATAATAATGAACATTTTTGTGAGAAATTTGACATTTGCAATCTACGATCTCATTTGTACATTTTAGTACAAGATGCCTTTGCTGTGATGTTAGGGATGTGATCAGGGGTGGGCCTTTGGTATGTATATTGAAATATATTGTGACTATGTCACAAACTACTCTTGTTATAAATTTAATGCTAAAGTGAACAGCTGTTTTATGTAACGGCATAGATTGCATCAATTTTATTTCAGTCTCTAAAGAATGTTCCAACATTCAGTCACTGAAGTCAGGATTGAATGATGTGTTCCTGGAAAATGTTTTCAGAGAAGATACCTGAAGCTGGTTCATGAACCAACAGGTCAGCACAATGTTTTCCAAGTGAAAGCAAAAGCAGTGTACAAAAACTGATCCTAAAATTCCAAATCATGTTCCTAACATTTCACCTGTTTAATTTTCTAATTTTTTTACCCACAGATCTACATGCATGTATTTTTATGTCAACCCATTCTCATCGATTTTGTATAAGTAACACACACTGTTGAAATGTCGTGTAATACGTCTGCCAAAGTTAAATTATGTTCAATTACTTTTGTGTGCATATGATACACCAATTTTAGCTTGCGTGCATTTTAAATACCAATTTGTTGAATTAACCTGCCCAAACCCTAAAGTCAAAGTCTGCTTTATTGTCTATTCTGCTACATGTACAGTACATATAGAGGATTGAAATTGCGTTACTCTCAGACCCATGGTGCATACAAAAAAAAACCAGAATAGAATAGAAATATATAAAAAAGACACAGATAAATGCAGATGATTATTTATATGTAAAATACAACTTAAGCAGGGATATTTAAAAAAGAAGAAGGCAGGTAATGGCAGATAGAGTGCAAACTAGTGAAATATTCAACAGTGCAGATGTGAGGTAGTGCAAAGAGCTTATTAGTCTGTTTAAAGTGACAAAGAGAGCAGAAGAGGTAGTTGAAGAGGGGCAGATCGATGCTGAATGAGGTAGTGAGCAGTCCAATGCTGCATAAAGTGACTAGTGTGGGTCGGTGTATGTTGTGGTGGGTGGAGTGGATGGACCTGCGGATGTGGACAGAGTTTAGTGGTGCAAGGCGCAAGAGAGGGCAGGGGGGAAGGGTGGGGAGGGAGGGAGTTTAGCTTCCTAAACCTTATGTTAGTGTGCGTGCATATTATAATTTATTATATAAACATATTATTTGGGTCGACCCAAACCCTAAACCTGACGGTATTATTTTAATTATTTCAGTGTTTCCTTTTCATGTACATTTCAAAATTGTTGCTCTCCACCGAGGTGCACGCAAACACTGGCGTTTCATATGCACGCACAATTGAACTTTGCCGTATTACTAGATATTGCAACCGCCTGCGTATTATTTAGACGCAGATCGATGAGAACGGTTAGTTTTACATTTGAGTTTGGATCAGGGTTAAAAATGTCTTTCTAATATGTCTTCATAATTTTGCTTTCATCTTCATGAACCTAATGCACTCAAGTTCATGAAGATGAAAGCAAAACTGTGAAAATTTAAAACAGGATGTTTGGAGTTCCAAGAAAACTCCCTCTTTTCCTTTCCTAGAGGAGATGACACATGAATCAACACGCTCAAGTACATGAAGAACTTTTTTTTACAGAAACATGACTGACTATAGGCTGGTGACAACTCATTCTAAATGCATTGCAAAATAATTAATCTACTTTTCTTTGTTCCCTTTCTTATCTAATAAACCAAAAAGGGTTATAGTATAATTTTAATTGATTTTGTATGTCTTTAATTTCATCTTCACAGGGATTGGTCTAAAGTGTTTTTGTTTTTGTTTATAATAAGTGCCCTACCTCTTTATTTATTTTTCAAATTTTTAATTATTTAAACAAAATGGTAATTGGTAATGGTAAATTAATACATTATATATAATCATTTCCAGGAGCAACTTACACATTGTTTTCACATTGTCTGCTGTATTTTGCTAACATACAATGTGTATAATATGGACATGCAGCAGTACTCTTTGGGTCCAAATTTGACTTTGGAGATTACAATTCACAATGTCATCATCTTTGTGTAATAACATCCTGTATGACTTAAAACCATAGTTACATAGTAACATTTTCCTGTGACAACTACATTTAGTCATGTAGACACGTTAATGCAAAGCTAACCCCGGTGTCAACCACTCACTCAACGTCTTTTTTCGGTTTATTTGTAAAATCACAAAAAAACACTTTCCCATGTTCCTTACAATCAATATGTTCTATGAATTAAACACTCAGAGGTTGGCCTGACAACTATTGTCGCAAGGTAAAAATCACTAAAACAAATTTTATCAGTGTACTGACGTTTGAAAGGAAGAGGGTTAATAATACACTTTTGTTCACATCTCTTATACACCCCTTTCAAAACTTCTTTCTAGTTTTTTCTTTAATAAGGCATAATAATGACAGCATGTTACAAAAACGTTGCCCATTTTCAGTTCAAAAACAGCAAACTCACTCACAAGTGGGCATGTTTACAGACTCATAAAATAAAAAAACATAATGAACTGCAGATGTTATTCTGTGCGTATGAGCAGGTAGGAGGTTTTTGATCTCCCTTCAATTTGAGTAAAGCTGATCTTTTAATCACTTGTCTGTTGCACTAAAGGCCTAGGAGTAATTCATCAGTATATGTAGTACAGCAAAATATCAGTTTGTCCTTCATATCTTGTGACATGTAAAACTGTTAAACACCCCTGAGTAATCCAATAATAATCATCAGATAAGGGTTTTTTCACACCTACAACATTGTAGTTTTGGTTTCTTGCTACTATCACTTATGCTCAATGAGAGACTACTGATATTTATCAAAACACAAGATACTTAAAAACTTAGTGTTATACATTGTTCTTTCACAAGACACTAAACAGAAGAGGACTGGCCAACCAAACAACTTCATAGAATTTAGAACTCTTTGTACTCGGGCTGTAACAATATACATTTTTCACTGCGTGAATTTTTGCCAAAATAATTTACAATATTGATATTGTCTTTTTTGGCCCATGAATCACACTCAGAACATAAGCACAGGGAGACAGAGAGAGTCGGTGTGGCATTGGCTCTGGAAGGAACATTTCACCCAAAAATTAAAATTCTGTTTTCTTTTATTCACCCTAAAGAAGTTCTAACTCTGTAGAAGTGTCCTTATTGTGATGAACACAGAGTAAGATACTGTATTTGGAAGAATGCTTGTTAGTTCTTGGCCCCCATTGACTATACTATAGTAGGAAAAAATTGCTTTGTTCTGTTGAACACAAAAGAAGATATTTTGAAGAATGTATAGGACAGTTCTGGGCACTTTTGGATACCATTGTCATTTTTCCTACTATGGTAGTCAATGGTGAACTTTTTGGTTCCAAGCATTCTTCCAAACATTTTTCTTTGTAAACCTCAGAAGAAAGACATTTCTACAGATTTGGAAAAGCTTGAGGGTGAGTAAATGTAGACAGAATTGTTATTTTTGGGTGAACTGTCCCCATGTGTCTTCTTCCACAGTTTCTCATGTTATTTATCACAGTAAAAAAAGGTCTTGGTTTTTTCATTCCCTCCAGAAACCTCCACGGTTGTGTAATAGTAACATGTAACATGACAGTAACGCCTGTCAGCTGCAGTGCCCTCGTGCTCCACAATAGAGCACACTTCCCATCACCCGGACTTTCATTATTCACTATATTTTCCTTAACTCATTGCCCGGACTCATTGAACACTGAACAATTCTCACCTGTTTGTAATTACCTCTGTCAATTTAAGCCAGGTTCAATCATTCTGTCATTGCTAAGTATTGTTTGTGTCCCACTGCATTTCTGAGCGTTCTTCTATTGGATTACTTGTGTTTTGATTTTTGGACTTGCTTATCGTTTTGGAACCTCTGCTGCCTGTTATATCGTTTCTGCCTTGCCTGTATCAAATTAAGGTCTATATGAAACTGATACAAGGCACAAAAAAAAATATTCTTGTTCTATAGTGTCCTTATAGTGTGCCAAGTGCTCAGATGTGGTTTTAAACTCTTCCTGAACCTCGTCAATATACACATCACGATGGCTCATGCTGGCTGTTAGTTCATGTGTTCAGCCTGGGGACACTCGGATTGACAAACTCAGCTTCTGTTTTTTCTAGCTCATTATTGCAGTGGGTCATGCGTCAGCAGCGGTTACAAAGATCCAGATGTAGTCCGTTGGTAAATGTTAGGCCCAGAACTGATTTGATCTTGCTCCAGCATCTTCTTTTGAAAAACAATTTGTTATTTAAAAATGTGAGCCAAAATAAACTGCTGGGATGTCGAATAAAAACCCAATAACAAAAAGAAAGCCAGAGTAAAGGTGAAGATCAATCTTTTCTATAAGTTTTTTGATCTCTTGCATACTTTTATCCTTTGGCAGGCTCTGAAAATGATGATTTGTGGGGATTTTAAAGACAAAAGGAGACATAAAAATGCACCCGTTGACTTTGCTATTGAAGAGGGAAGAACAATCAAAAACATCTTGGCTGTATTACCATGGAGATTCAACAGTCAAACAATAACAGAGGAAGAATGATATGAGGTATTTGGCTGGTGCATATCTTTAAATCCAAGGAAAAATACATATGCAGACTAACTATAAGCCGATAAACACCTAATTTAATGCACGCTATAACAAATGTCATCTTTAGGGTGGAGTATTTTTTTCCTACATGTATTTTTACAAAACAAACATAAAAATCTAACACGCCCAAGATGTATTCTAGTGCTGATGGCATAGTGATGCCTCAAAAGTAAAATATTAGTTCCTGCACTTGCCTGATGAGCAATAAATAATGTTCATGCTACAAATGTGTCATATTTTTTTTCCATGTATGGAACCCTTTCCCAGATTTACGTGTTTAATATATACCTTTGACTCTTATTCATGTTTCAGGGTTTTTGGGAAACTAAGCCCTGTTTACACTTGACTTCTTTTTCAAAGCTGCTAGCGTCTGTTTTAAATTATAGTCCTGTGGAGTAAACAGTGTTTTCAAAGACATCTTGAGCACTTTTTTTAAACGCCAGCTCCGACAAATTCCGGACGAGCCCCCACTTGTTACGAACCCCGATAAAGTCTAGGGGTAAACAAGGTTGTAACAAACTTTGTTAGACAGACGGTCACTTCAATCCCCTGATCCAGAAAGCACCAAACACAAGATTGTGCAAAATAATATTCTTTTTATTTTGCAACAAAAGGGAGTTACAAAAGGAAGTATTTCTTCAGGAAAGGGCAAGGCCAACAACAAAAAAACAAAACATTCTAACTGCCAAGGTGAAACTTAATTTACCTGTATCAAAAGAAATATAAATCAACAACTTAAACTAAACTCTCTTCTTGACTAACAAAAACATTCACAAAAAGTAGAGTTCAAAGAAAATGGCACCCTCCCCCTACCACTTTTAGTATAACAATAAAGTATTTCAGATAAGATTTAAGAAAAAAACTAAAATAATCAATATCCTTAAAGGTCAATTACTCTTGAAGATTCTACACTCTTTGACAATGGCCATCAAGTCATCCATTCACCAAGTTAAGAGAGGTAATCCACACATGGTTACAAACAAACTCCACCAGAGACAATGATTCTGGATCAGGACAAAGAGTGAAACGTATTTTCCATCAGCCCTCTAGCATTGATTCTTCTCCACTAATATACTCTTTGAATTACACAGCATTTGCACTGCAGATCTACAATGAGCATCATGTTTATATTTTTGCTTGGCATGCTCTTTCTCGTGTCTCGTCAGTGTTTCCCGCCACCTCGTTTCCTTGTTAGCCTTCCCATTAGTGTTTCTTTACCCACACCTGTCCCTTGCCAATTATCCTGTGTTTGTTTCCCTTTAAAGCTTCCTCTTGTCGATTGTCTTGGGCTCTTGGATTGTTTGATGTTGCTGTTCTTGTACTGTACCTTGATGATGTCTATAGATGCCCGCTTTTGCCCAGTTCCTGTCTAATGTTTGTACTAAGTGTTTTTTTTTTTTTAGATAAGTTAGTCCGTGTCCTTGATTTAGGTTATTATCAATCCTGTCTTGTTTTCCCCCTCGTGGGTTTTTGTTTTGCCTTTTTGTCTTGTTTTGAATTAATAAATTCCCTGTTAACCCCTCATCCCCGTGTTTGCCTGCACTTGGGTTCTCCCCTGGAAATTCATAACAGAATCCAAGAGCCAGATCAGAACCCAGCAGGCAGCCATGGGAGATGGTTTGCGATCCCTCCAGGCGTGCCTCCTCCACGGTATCCGCCAAGGAAACGATGATCTGGGGACCTATGTGGATAGGTTCCTGGATGCCGCAGAGGAGGTGGTCTTTGGGGAGGCGGAGTTGGCGGTGTTGTTCAGCCGCAGCCTCAGGGATCCTCTGTCGCCGGCGGAGATGAGGATGCTGAGACCGCTGGACTTCGATGTTGTGTGGCGGTATGCTACAGACAGAATGGAGTCCAGGGTCCCAGTACGATCCAGTTACCCATCTTCGCTGGCCGCTATCCCAGAAGATCGTACCCTGCAGGTCGGGGTTGTGGGCATCACCGTACCTTCCGCCTCACCCACGGCAGCTTCTCCTCCAGCGGCTAGTCTCTCCCGCAGACGTGGATGGAGGGAGTCGTGGGACTCCCTGTCTGACTCCTCCAGCAGGGAGCTAACCGTGCCTGCCACCGCTTCTCTGCTGTTGGCCGCACTTCCCGTGGGCCGCTCCCGGAAGAAGAAGCCGAGGAGGGGAGTGCAGTCCAGTCCTGCCCAGCAACCGGTGGTCCCCAGTCCGGTGCAGCCGGCGTCCAGTGATCAATCCAAAAACAGAAGCACTCTATAAAACAAAAGATCAATCTTAGACAAAAGGAATACTCCACACATCGGCCCATGCAACAAGAATTTAAAATACACCATATTACATTTTCTTAAACATTTAAAAAGTATTTTAATTCATAGGCATTTAAAACATTTTAATTCATTGCTATTTAACAATCACTAAAATCATTAAACAAACGAATACCTTCCAATAGCTGTCAACTGCACCTGAAAACTCAAAGAGATCCCCGACACGTCTCATTCATTGAGTGCAGCGTATCTCAGAATTCCTCACACTTGTTTACGGCAACAGATACCGGGTGATGTATCAGTCAATCAGCCCTTACGACTCACAGTCAGTCTGAGTAACCGTACTATTCCAACCACACATACATGCATACAATTAACCACGGAATGAATATGTATGGCGCATAATCTCATTCAACTCACATACCTGTGCTGTACCAGTCTATCAATATCCATCAACACAGGCAGAAACGATTTCCAAAATGCGCACGGAACAAACAGCACGTTCTTCAGCGACCAACAACCAAGACGACGCCAAACGATACGAACACAGTGCTCCCGGGAAGTGACGTATTTAAAGGCAAATCACCGTTCTTATTTTACAGGTGTCACCATTAACAAAGTTCAACAGCGCCCCCCACTGACTTGGCTACACTTGTTTAAAGATTTTGAATGTAAAATTCTAGCCCTGATCGCACCGAATGATCCTTGGTAGCCCAAAAGTAGTGCAAAACATGAGAAGTTCTCTCACCACTACTTTAGCCCTAAGGGTGCGAAATGGAATTGCTTCAACAAAACGAATGGCCCCGCACACATTATTGTCAAGACATACTGATGTCCTGGTTTTGCCCTTGGCGTTGGCCCAACGCAGTCAATTATCATTAGATCAAACGGACCGTTCACAATGGGTATGGGACAAAGGGGTGTGGAAGGAATTTTCTGATTTGGCTTACTTGTCATTTCACAAACATGAATTGAATACAATTCACATGTTATGTTGTAGTATGGGATATTACAAATATATATTGGCGGTACCAGTAAAAGTCATCAAATACAATCAGTTTCTTCAAATTTCTTTATTTTTCATTATATACAATAACTGAGCAGTTTTGCTTGTAGGTAGAAAGCACAGGCACATGTAAACAAACATCAAGTCAGTCAAGTGTACACATATTTTACAAGTGTTTAAATAGTACAGCTGCAATGCAAATGCCATTTTGTAACTAATCAACCCCAGACCATCGTCCTGAAGTAACGATGAAAATGATTGTGGTACAGCTTTAACTCCTGGTTCAATCTATTCAACTCCCCGTGCTCTTCCCTCTTCTCAAGAGTAGGGTGAACCCAATATCGTCTTTTTCTCTTCCTTTGCTCATGTAGGCAAAAAACAATAAACTAATCTTCGCTGCTGCTGGAGAAATCAATTTCCTGTTCTGCTGTTGTAATCACGTAAAGCAAAAAGTACTTCTAGCCTGCCTTTGTATTGCTACGCGCTAAGCTTTAAGCTTTTCTTCTTCTCAGCAGCCGAAGCCTGAATAGCGGTTGAGCGCCACCTAATGTTTAGGCATGAAATGTATTCTCCATCAGCGCCATCTACCGCGCGGGCATCAAATAGAAGAAAGCGAACATTTGTTTCGTCGTTGATATGAAAACTTGGTTTGTCGGTACTCGGTACTCGTTTCGCTTTTTCGCATCTCCCGCAATCTGAACGGGCCTTAATACGTTGCTGTCCGTAACTGTCCGTATACACTACTTGAGTTTTAACAGTCGCTCCCGACGAAACAAATTTTTTTGTGTCAACAAAAAATATTTTTGTTCATCATTTGCAAGAGAAGTAACTTTTGTTCAAAAGTACTCTTTTCTCTCTCACACAAACTACACATACGTTTGTTTGATTGTTTTCACATATGCACAAAACTTTTGCCGACACAAAATGTGTCATGGCGTTCGTCTGCTATTTATAACCAAACGCTATTTTTTTTACTAAAATAGGGCCTTGGGCAACTTTTTCTTCTCAAAAAAGAAGTTAAGTGTGAACACAGGCTAAAAGTATAGGGTGCAATGTACTGATTCATGACGTATACTCTTAACACTTGACAGTCAACAGCATTTAACAGATTACACTTCAAACGTAAAATTTAAAAAAGTAAGAGAAAAAATGTAACTGTGAACTGTTTAGATGTACAGTATATAAAATATAAATCAATTTGAACTAAATTTTAGAGAATGTGATAACATTTTAAATAAAATGGGTATTGGATATGTTAAAGCGGTACAGTATAACACAACTCCTACAGTATAACCCAAAAACTAAACAATCTTACGTGTTCTCCATATCACTCTGAGAATGAAAATAAGCCACCTTTGCACATGAGTCAGCACAGTATTTACTGATAAGAATGTATTTATTTGTCTTTGCAAATGAGATTCTTGATTAGCACCTGAAATGATGCCAGTTCATTCCTGTCCAACAAGTCCAGTTCTTGGAAAGATAGTCTGTATGAACATTAGTAAAACTTGGCTCAGAGCCTAAAGGAGGATCTAACTGTCATGTTCAAAGATACGTCAGGAGATGTATTTGGTGGTTTAATTGCCTATTGAGAACATTGAACGAGTACAAAACATAGACACTGTGTATTCATTGTGCAGCTGATAAAAAGGAGGGCCCGTTGTGTTGGTGTCAGATCCCATTCATCACAACAGATCCCTTCAATTCAAACAAAATCAGCTTGCAAAGCAATATTACAAGGGTGCTGTTGTGCCTTATTACAAGTGTGCTGATAGTCAGTACCCCGGCATTTGAAACTGAAAGTGTGATTTTATATATATATATACTGTATATTATTTTTATTATTTATATCTTTGACACATTTTTTTTACTTTGCTCCATCAACAAGAACACTAAAAATAAAAATAGTATTGTGTAAAGAATTGAGCACCTTGGAAACTATATAAACATAAACAAGCAATACAAAGTTTAGGGAACAATAAATTATTCAGTAACTACTGTCAAGTAAGACAAAAAAAGATGATGTAAAAACAAATCTTTATGAGGTAGCAGTCTGTAGAGAACAAGAATGTGTAATATCTCTTTTAAAATACCTAAGATACAAAAATAACCGAAAACATATCTGTTATGAAACTAAACCTTCAGGCAATAAACTAAAGAAATGGGAAAAATACCTGAATGTAAGAAATTTGCCAAGATGTCTTTTGGAGGAGGAGGTTTGTGTGGTTTGATCAAATCATTGGAAGATAGAGTGGAAATGCATGCTTTAAAGAACACAGAACATGCAGTAAAGAACAGGGATGTCACACATAATTCACGTAATGCATCTTCAGCGTATTCAGTGTGTTGTTGAGAAATCAGAACCCGGGTACATTTGCACAATATTGCTCCTTTCAGCTGGGGAGTTTATATCTCAACCTAATGATGATTCAATGCTGAACTAAATATTTGTTTAGCAAATATTTGAAAGAATTTAATTATTTTGTCAAAATTATTCAAAAATAAGTTCACATTCTCATCGCTACTTCTGCCTTCAACTGTTTACTGTATATTAGATTTGGAATTCAATCTCTTCAGTGAAGCAAATTTCAATCATAGATGTTCAGTCTCCCTCTTCTGGGAACCTTTAAGGAATGCAACTGAAAATGTTAATTTGGATTGAGCAATGGAGGTAAAAAGGCAAACATTTCTTCATTTGAATAATAATGCTGTCTGCGCAGCAAACATTCACAACAATAGTAAATGTGCTGACCAAGCAATTGGATTCTAAGACAAGATCAAGAGGATTAGTGTCAGCCCATGGAAGTGAATTAATAACATGATCAGGAGTTCACAAACTGGAGTCCTCTGCATGATGCCCCCAAAATTTCCTCAAACACACAGACAGAAAGCTGTACCATATAAATAGCTCAACAAAATATGAAACAACAATAAATGCATCCTGTAAATGCAACAAGTACGTTAATTAATAATTTCATCTCATTTAAACAAAAATGATCCGAGGCGTCAATACCATCAAAATCATTTAATAGAATAACAAGGTAGACATTGAATAAAGTGCAATTTTGTCATCATAAAAAGCTTTAAAAAAGCTGACATAACTGATTTTCCCATTACTCGCTGAATCATTTAATCCTGGAGTGCCTAAATAGTCTTCCAGGCATTTCTCTAGTAGGCAGACACTGCCCACACCCTAAACATGACTACCACGGCCACGTGCTCTTTGTCATTAGGTGTTTTCTTTAGGTAGAGGTGGAGTTATGGGAAAGAAAACTTACAGGAAGTGTTATGCAATAGAGAAACTTAATTTGACTCAATGCTTGCTTGTTTGTTGATGAACTGTTTACAGTAAATAAATAGATATCTGGGGCAAATAACATTTATAATGCATTGTTGTTGTGACTTTTTTAATGTTTGTTGAGTATGAGTCTAAAAAGATTTGTACAATATGTTGTGTATTGGCATATACATGTATTTCTTACCTTCGCATATGACACTGTATAAAACAGATTATTGCATTTTATTGTAAAATAATATGCACAAATTTAAATTCGAACAGATTTCCGTAATTTTATATAGCTTAAATACTTGAATGAAAAAAGGCAAATCTTTTTAAACAAGGTTTATTATCCTATAAACAGTCTTCAGCATTGTACCACAAAAGTTCAGCAAGTTAAGCATTTCATGTTATTCCAATGGCATACCTTTCTGTTTACATTATATACATCTTGCGATCAAAAATGTGTAGTACATTTGTCTTTGATCAATCTTGTACTGTTTTAAAACGGAGTGGTGTAAAAATATTTAGAGCCATTAATTCAGAATAATAACATTTTCAGTAACATTCAGATAAATGAACCTTCATGGGGGGAAACGTCATAAAGACCAAACATATACAAATTTTAAACTATAGCAGATTGTAAAATTTACACATTTTAAATGACATGAAATGGGTTGAATTTTCATTCACCTCATAAACTGTTTTATTATGGATGCTTGAAATAATTGTGGGCCTGTGTTTGGAGTATGTGACATCCATGGAAAAACTGTGAAAAGAATTCAAATGCCTTGTATATAAGGGGGTATCTACAAAAAAATTAATAAATAACAGGAAATACCAATCTTGCATAGTCAGCTCATTTTATCCCAGCGTGTATCAGACAATTCCTGAAACCCTAAGAGTCTGGCTCATCAATACAAGTACTTTCCAGTATAAACATAACAGTATAAAAGCATTTTGACATAACCGCAGGCCCAAAGGTACATCATCATTTCTTCAGCGAATTGTGTCACAACAAGCAAGGGGACATTCACTGAGAGCTAGATAAAATAGGATGCAAACAAAGCCTTCCCACTACGGAAAGTGAAACAAAATTTCCAAATACTTAATGTGACACAAGCAGTAGTTAAAAAACAGCCAAGACTTTTCCTCCTTCATATTTGTGAAAATTAGTGTATGCTTCATTCAGTATTTTTATCTATAAACATCTAAATAAATCCATCAAGAGAAAACAACATAACACTAATTATCATCAATACGCATGTACTCCTAAAAAGTCAAAAGCATAATAAGTGGTGTTTTTTGTACAAATGTTAACATTTGAAAGTGGACATATCAGGCACTTAGATAGTGTTTGAGACAACGTCAGAAAGACTTTAGTATAACTCCACTGTGACCTTGACCTATGGTTGAGTTGTAGCTTTTGAGTCAGCCTATTTCCAACTCTGAGGAAACATTCCCACACACCTGTAAAAAACAGAGTAAAGCCAGGCTGTCTGTACACAGAAATGCCAGACGATGTGCAGACAGAAGCAGATTTATCTGTCCTTGGATGTGAGCTTCTCAATCAGCTCCTGAAGGGGTGCAAGTTCTTTCCTGTCAATCAAATTAAATTCCTAAAAAAAGAGAAATTAAATCAGTAGTCATTTTAACATGACCACATGTAAATAAAACAAGGTTCAGCATAAACAACATAAATCAATTACAAGAATTGTATTGTAAATATTTACTTATTGTATAAAATGTAACAAATATTATTTATCGTAAATATATAAATGAATATGGAGTTGTTTGTTCTAACACTGTAAAAGACCATTCACTAAATAACAGAAGCATGCAGCCAAACCCAAACCGGCATGGTTCACACACGACACACACCTGAACAAAGAAGATAAAGTGCTTGAAAGAGGTGTTGAGGTGCGCCTCCTCCTGCAGCTGGATTACAGAATCAAAGTGCTGGTGGTAGATGTGAGCGTAAACACGGAACAGTCTCTTCAAAATCGTCTTGGCCACCGACATGAAGTTCTTTGGGAAAGGAACCCCTGTCAGTCACAGAGTCAGAGTTAAAAACACTTAAAGCGCCACCTTGTGTCCAATTCACTTATAATTCAGTACACGGTTCCTTGAATGTGTATATACAGCCACAGTTTATTTTTTGCCATGATTTCTGAGTGTCATGCTTAAATATTTACTGATATTAAAATGTGATTGGCTGTTGGCTTGTGTTTGGTTATTTGTTCAGCAGATATTTTAGTAGGGGGGTAACGGTATGCATATTCGTACCGAAACGCCAAGAGCTGTCGAGGGGAAAATTCCAAAATGAAGTAATCATTCCTATGCCCTACTCCCTTCGGAGGGCAGAGCCCTTGTAGTTTAGACTTTGGAGTGAGCAGGGCATTTGCGTGTCATTATGAAGACGTTTGGAATGCACTTGGCAAAGTAAGCAACGTCATTTCCTCATTATCTTCAGCTGGCATGTTCCCGTGACAACGAAGCATTGCCTGTCAGCAGATGTCGCTGTTTTAATGGCATAACTTAAGCATATAACCTAACTGTTTGCAGATAAACATACATTTTATATTTTAAAAAGTTTTTAAAATATGCTATATAATATATGAACACTAATATGTATTGTTTCTTTGCAAACAGGTTTTATGTTTAAGTTTTGCCATTAAAACAGCGACACCTGCTGACGGACAAATTGTCACAGGAACATGCCAGCTGAAGATAATGAGGAAATTACGTTGCTTCCTTTGCCAAGTGCATTCCAAACGTCTACATAATGGCACGCAAATGCCCTGCTCACTCCAAAGTCTAAACCCTGAGGGCTCTGCCCGTCGAAGGACTAGGGCATAGGAATGATGACTATATTTGGAATGTTGCCTGTGACGGTCCATTACATTTATATATTTTAGCATGGGCTATTTTTGGACCATAGAAAACTGGCATCATGCAAGATCATGAACACCAAATCTCATGATAAATTAACCAAGAGGCCCAAGAGTTTTTCAAAGATGAAAAACAATGCTATCAGTTGTGCTGCTTGAAGCCCTACAATGAAATTAGTATAATACCTATTTTTGAAGGGAAAAGTGTTTCATCGTCAAGCTGATCTTGGACCCAAGTCATCAGGTAGTCAATGTATTTCGGAGCTGAACATTTGATTGGCTTTTTTATGTTGGTGCCATCTGCCCAGTGATATTCATACCTGCAGATAACACGCAAGAAACACAATTCATTTACACATGTACACACACAAAACCACAATGTTTGCAATTATAAATTGTGATAATGCTTACTTGGGTCCAGCAGACATTAATGGGCAGCTTTCCTCAGTGCAGAAGTCTGTGATGGTCCCATACAGCATGTTGATCTGGTTGAAGAAGTCAACCGCTATGGGCAGTAAACACATGCAGCATTACAGTATGAACACACAAGATCAACTTCACCCGTGGATAAGTTTTCCTCACACAATAACTGCACATTTGTAAATGTATATACACACAGGGCCAAAAGCCATAATACTTCATTACTCTGTTTCTAATGGTAAGTATGAACTGCTAGTCCCCAGCAGTTGTCTGGTGGTCTTTTCATTTATCGTGACTCATAAATGGTACATTTAATTTATAAATACATTATATGAACTTTAGGGTGTTGTTTTGTGTATCGATCACAAACACAAGTGGCGCATCATTTCAAGCTAAGATTTAGACTGTTCAATGAAATCTTTCAAAAAAACGTCTAATGTCAAATCAGGTAATGCACTAACTGTGCTAAACAAAAGCCAATACATTTATAAGCCCACCACTTGTTCATCTACTACAAACTCCCTGAAGTATTATTACACACCAAAAGGGGTCGAGAAACCCCCGACCGGGACACCCTGCAAATTATACCGGAGATTCTGGGAAACACCCACCTTCACATGAGCCTCAGTAATCACATGAAACCAGAAACTCTGGCAACATCAACACTGCCGGAGTCTGTATTCAGCTTACTGTCACTCAGGCTAATGAATAGAGATGGATCCACACTTATATCTCTATTGTTATATATAGAAGAAGCCACAAGCTCTGAAGTTAAGGTCGTAAAGCTGTTGGAATTCTAATCAAGTTGATTTACTTCCAAATCAAACAAAGGATTCAACATGAATACATTCCTGATTTTGGTCCCACTTCGTATTATGCGTCTTGAAATACTGCATACTTGCATAATAAAAAGCATTATAAAAGCATAGTATTTAAAGGAACCTGATATAAACTGGGTCAGTGATTGTTACTGCAATTTTGAATAATCTCAGGTAAGTATGCAGAATGAACATCAGTTCATATTCCTTGGTTTCTTTGCCAAAGCCTAAGAGGACATTAAACCACGACCAAAAGAACTTCAAAACAAAAACGTAACTACCCTCAACTGGTACAGTTAATAAAAAACAAGTAAGACCTCCCTTCTAAACTGAAGCTTCCAAAATTGGCTAGCGTGTCACACTGATGAAAATCACATGCTTACTGTTGACTGCCACCCATTCATTAAGATCTTCTCCATCGGGCAGCATGACAGCCATGCGAAGGTTTCCGCTGCCCAGCGTGGCCTCTGCGTGCTTCAGGAGCTCGTACTGGTGCGAACCCTCTGGAATGTTCTTCTTCGGCTTGAACGTCTTCGACGAGCGGCTTCCACTGCGGAGCGACAGAAAAGTTTGAAAGCAGCCGTTTTAGATGTAATGTGGGGTATGAGCTTGGAAGACAAATGATATCCTCGAACTAATGAATTTGAATCTGTCTACCGTTGTTATGAGAGTGGTTATATTTTTCTAGAAGATAAGTCTAAACCACTGATTCAGTTGCCGGCTTTATGGTCAATTTCATTGACTACAATTAATTTTTTAGAATATAGCAATTTGGTCTGTTCGGCTCTCGTGTAAGATTGTGACTGGATTTAAAGTATAAAGTAGGGGAAGTATATTACAGCACTGCAAGCAAAACTCCTGAATCAGCACAAAAAAAGAACACTCATGATGTAAAATAATTCAATAGCATAAGAACAGATAACTTATTTGGGTGAGTTGATTTACAGCATTTGCTTATTATGTTAAAAAAAGCGGCTACCAAACAGTATCGACCTTTCGCTCTCGCGTGACACGGCTCAGCTTAGTAAAATCTTTGCAAAATTCGCAGCTCTTTCAACAAACAAACTACTCAAGAGCGAGTAGAAAGCTACGCTGAGATTGTCAACCGTCCTCCTTAAAACATCTATGCCCTTTGCATTAACACTGCTGAACATACAAATTCAAGTCTACAAGCAGCTTTATGAATTGCATAACGTGATGAACAATGGATGGATTAAGTGTAGCTGAGTTTCTGCTCTTCATAAACTGACTCAACATGTATCGCACATGATGTCTGGCCTATGTGCTTTTGTTTTTCTATCAACACCACAAAGCTTGTCTTCACCGGTTAAACAGCTGCTGTTTTGTATGTCCACCTGTTCAGACAGAAAAACACAGGGCAGGGTTTGCACAGTAAGTGATGAAACAGGTGCAAATGAAGCTTTAAGATAAATTGAGCGTTTAAATTCACTGAATTATCTCCCCTTGTGCTTAATGTGGGTCCTGTAATTCAATTCTTCTCCGGAAATGCAAGCGATGCAACTTAATACACAACTTAATATTAAAAATGACTTCTATCACATCCAATGATTTATGAATGGCACAGCATAGGTTAAACATAGCCTACTTCTTATTTGTATGGAAAGCAAGGAGATTTGTACAATTTAAACTGCAGACAAGTTACATTTTTGCTTCTGAAGACATTACATCAACAGACAATCTTTAGCTAGTATCACCCAATTTATTAAGTTATATACCGGGTATTACTTATCTAGACACTTGTAGGTTTCGTGAATGAGTAACAAAATAACATTTCACTCCCAACTCCTTTGGGGTCACGTTATTGATCCATCTTAGCAAAAATAATTGCTTCTATCACTTCAACCGATTTACACACATGACAGTCAGAACAAGTAAACAACGAGTAAACGAATTATGCTTCACGAGCTGTTTCATGACCTCATGTAATGGTCAAGTATTCTTCAATAGCCAGAATATACAGTCCCATATGACGGCTACGCTCTAACGTTGCCATAATCGACCTGCGACAATATTAAGCAGGATTTTCTATTAAGTTATTAAGGCGCAGTTTTAACATGTCAAGGCTGTGAGTCACGAGGGATCATGTACATACAGGTTCTGTGCAAAAGCAGTATTTTCTGCGCTTGCCTGCTAACTAGCTATCAACGTTACCATGTACACAAGCCATCGATACTCACAATAAAAAGCTCATCTCTCTTTGAAGAAACGCGTTGGGCTTCAGAAATCGATACCAATCCGTTATTTTGACAGTCAGATGATGTAAAAGCCAGATATTTCAGGATCAATGTCCTTTACAATCCAACAACACTGATCCTGTCTGTGCAAAAGTTCTCCTTCCTATTCAAAGTCTCAACAAAAGCCAAATCTCGCGATGACACGAACTGCGCATCCCTCATCCACAAGAGTCATGACTTAAAAAAAAGATTGTCAGCTTTATTTTTGTTCGGGACTTTGGAACAGTCATTTTCAAACTTGTTCCCACTGCTCTGCACATTTTGCAGGTCTCCCTTATCTAACACACCTGACTTAAATCATCCGATCGTTAAGGGAGAGATCCATGAACTGAAGTAAGCGTACAAGTTAAGGGAGACGTACAAAATGTGCAGAGCAGTGGGTCCCCAGGACCAGGATTGAAACCACTGCTTTAAAACATTCATAACATTCTTATATTATAAAGATAACAATATTTTGATTCAGCAATTCGACCTCATAAATTGCGATAAACAATTCGCATTAATGTAGTCGGCATAAAACCATACCTTTAATCTAAAAACATTTTAAAATATAACTACAATAATGTTTAGTTCACATTAATGTTTATTGGGTTGAGGACTATTATTTTGAAAGCACTGTGCCAAGTGCGCGCGTGCATTGTACGTCATTTTGTCCTCTGATGACATAGGTCAACGTGGGTTGAAAGAATGCAACATACAAGCAGCTTATGTTGTAGAATCAAGTTAAATTAGGAAGATTTCGACCGTATAATATGTCTGTATTCAGCAGGAGCTCGTTTGTGTTGTCTTTCTTCCGCTGTGTCAGAAGACAGCAGTTTTCCTGCTTGGGGTCTTTTGATTATATTAGAACTGCGCAATCCGCAGCAGCACGAACTCGATGTAGTCATTCATGGTCAGCGAGGTGTTTAACAAACTATAACACCAAACATGTATGGACATCATACCAACGAAACCTGTCTTCTGAGGTACAATTTATGTAAACGTTATACATTTTTTTGACTCGGGAGTTTTTGTTGTGCTATTACAATTCTGCTTGACATTGTTCTGTGAGTCTGACACTATTTGATGTTTTAAGGCACCATCTAAAGAAGATGAGTACCCACCTTTACCAGACTACACTCCCACTGAAGAGACCCAGACCCAGACTAAAGAAGTGTTCATCATCCGTGCCAAGGGTCTTCCTTGGTCATGTACTTCAGAAGACATAATGAGCTTCTTTTCTGGTACTTTCATGATTATTGACAACAGATTTGAACTACATATGTTCTGCCTGTGTGCTGTTTCCCTATTTATATGATTTGCATGTGATTTCCTTTAATAGATTGTAGGATCCGTGGTGGAGTTCAAGGAATCCATATTATACACAATAGGAACGGCCGGCCGACTGGACAGGCCTTCATTGAGTTAGAGCACGAGGAGGATGTTGGCAAAGCATTAGACCAGCACAAACAATACCTAGGGCAGCGCTATGTTGAAGGTAAAGGGAATTTGGAGGCATGCCCAGATAAAGTTTTTGGCATGGTGTAAAAATGATAGAAAATGTGTGTTTGAGAGATGAATTGTTCTCTGGGCTCAGTTGTAAATGTCATGTTTCAGTGTATGAGGTCACAAACAGGGATGCTGATGCCATATTAAAGGCTACGGAAGAAAGTTCAGAGTCAGATGGAGTGATCCGACTCCGAGGTCTTCCCTTCAGCTGCACAGAAAAGGATGTCATTCAGTTTTTCGCTGGTAAAATCCTATAAAACAGGTCACATAAATATTGTTGCGCTGATGGAAGTCTGATGTTTAATTTGTGTATTTTGCTGTTTTCAAAACAGGGTTACAGATTGTGGAAGATGGAGTAACAATAATCTTAAATAGGAAAGGCAGAAACTCAGGGGATGCTTTTGTGCAGTTTGCCACAAAGGAAATGGCAGACAAGGCTCTAGAGAGAGATAGAGAGGTCATGGGAAACAGGTGGGTAAATAATGAATGAATTTATAATGCAAAATGTTCAGTATGTGTATATATTCGATATGCTTTCCTGCTGTAATTTTTGCACAGTTGTCTCTGAATGAGAAACTTTCGTTAATGCATTTGGCAAATACTTTTAACCAATGGAACTACCGTGCATTCATTGTGTACATTTGATCAATATGTGGAATCTGTAGCATCCTACTACTGCTGTATTCGCATAGATGAGTGTGATTTTAAAGCAACCGTTTTGTTTTTAAACAGATGCTGTGGTTGACTATGTAATGATTAAGTTTGACAAAGTGTTTTTTATTATATGTACAGGTACATTGAGATCTTCCCCAGCAGAAAAAGTGAGATCCAGCCACAGAATGGAAAAGGGCGAAATGTGACTTCAGAAAACACAGCAAGTGCCATGCACACATCGCACAAGGCAAGAACTGGTGAGATGGTCATTGAGTGAATTATGTCCTGTCCCTTTACACCCAAACTTATAAAAAAAATATTGTTTGTGTTATGCCAAGTGTAAGATCCCTGTGTTTCTTTCAATGCTCCGCAAACCCAGTGTCAACAACACATCAAAGTTCCTCTACGCCTGATAACCTCATTCACATGAGAGGTTTACCCTATGGATGTACAGCAGATGACATTGTAAAAGTAAGAGTTCTCTTGATTATATTTCATGCCATTTAAACTATGATATGAACTTTAATTTGATGTATTCTCATCTCTCGTTTTTTTGCTTTTCATAACAGATATTTAAGTTATATTTATTTAGTTATATATATTTTTTTACCCAGTTTGTGAATAACATTTTCTACACTGAATGACCAAAGTGTTATTTCTGTTGCAGTTTTTCTCTCCCATCAGACTGGAAAGAGTTCTTATAGAGTATGGTCCTGGTGGACGACCCACTGGTGAGGCAGAGGCCTATTTTACAACACATCAGGATGCAATAGCAGCCATGTCCAAAGACAGAGAGTACATAAGTAAGTAATACAAAAATAGCGAATTTTGTGTTAAATTTTTATCAGTGCAATTGTTGTCTAAAAGTATCACTTGTAGAAAAAATTCTGTAATTACAAACGTAAGCTAACCACGTTTTCTGGTATTTTTGTTTTGTGTTTTATCCAGTGGAGCGATACATTGAGTTGTTCCTGAATTCACCACCAACTAAGGAAGAATAAGACCAAAGTGAACTTATTTTAAACCGTCCTGTAACATTTTGTGTGATGACTCAACATTAAAAGATAATGTTATAAAATTGCCTTGAATTATTTTTGGACAGTAATAATAAGACCATGTAGGCATGTAGTTTATGCAAATTTAAAATAATTTCTGGCTTCTGCCAAAAATATTTTCTTGTTAAGCATTATATTCATATCAGTAGTTTGCATTGTAGGTTATGCATGTAACCATAAACTTGAATCAATATAATTTTGTTTAAGATTCATTTAAATGTGTCAAGGAAAGTCTACAACATAATGATTTGACCTATTTTGATAGGCCTTTTTATCATCTTTTGCCTCCAATACTTATATTCCCCGTCTTTTTGTGTTAAAGATGGATTTTAAAAGTAGATGTAGACTAAAATGTTATAAAAACTTTAACCATAATTAAGCATGTTCTTCTGTCACCACATGATCAACTACCTATATAAAAATAAACAAGACTGAGCAATCCACATTATAATACAATTTTATTGTTACAAGCAGGCATAAAACTACCTTTTATCTCTTTCAACCTTATTTTACAATTATGATCTTAACTTAGCTCAGCTTCCAAAATCAAGTAATGAGCTTTGAAAGAACATTAACAAGTTTCTTTGTGTACACACCCAATATGTATTATAAACTCATGTTAATGTTAAACTTGAATAATCAACCTTAAGTACATGTGCTTTGCTTGTTCAAGTGTTTAACAAGCTAAAAATTATATTTTATATACATCCTCTTATTTTGATTATTATTTTTTTATTATGTTGTTTATCAACACTTGAAAAACATAAATGGCATGGGGATAATTCAAGTAAAAGACCTGCATTTATCCACTTGGTGGACAGCTTCAGTCACTCATCCTCAAGCATAACATGTTGATATACTCACATTAAACAATCTTAAAGCATTTTAAACAGCTTATATCATATATCATCCCTTTTTGGCAAACACTGGGTGCAAATAATTGATAACCAGAATATTTATAAATCTAAATTGCACTTAATTAATAACCCGTTACTGGTGCTGATAGAACAGTCTATGCTCTGAGGAGGAGGAGATGTCTCAGGATGGTGTGGAGGCGTACTGCTGCAGTAACTGCGAGTAGCAGACATCACACACGTGTTCAGGGTTAATGGAGGAAGGCAGAGGAAGTTCTTTAGCCATGCAGTTCTCACAAAACACACCACTGCAGTTCTTGCATTGCTTCTGAAATTGTTTTAAAAAAAGCAGAATGTATCTCTAATGCACAAAACCGCTATGAGAAATACGACCATCAATCGTGTGTAATAAATATTGTTTTAAATACACAGTGGGGTCCAAGACCACATTGGAATCTGGGATTTAAAATATTACATATATACATAAACATATATTTGTATATTTTAAAGCAAACTTCTGACTTTGTTAACTGTACAAACTGACTTGTCTTTGCTTCCATTAAAACCATTTACATTCTATTCTAGTCATTGGGTTAAAACAATTCGTACACATTTAAGAGGCTTAATAAAATCATCTTTACATTTGCTAAGCTACAGATTGAGTTGGTACCTTAGCAGTAGTCAGTGAGTTCTGGTTTTCACACATAGGACAGATTGAAGGGTCTATGTCTTCAGACTGATCCTACCAAATAAGAAAAATGTTAAAACAACATTGCAAGGAATTTCAGATAATCTAAGATAAAGAAATTACAAGGATAACTGACAGTAAAATGCAGCACCTGTTCGCCGTCATGTGACAGTGTCCTAAGAAAAAAACAGTTTTAGTTCCCTTTTAATAAATATTTATAAAGATAAATACACAGTTTAGTGTCTGTTTCAGCATTTACAAAGACTTACAAACTAGATCCAAGGCTCGACTTTTCCTCAAGCACAGTGCGTAGTGTGTCATTTTCTTTTCTGACACTTTCTAACTCCTAAATAAACCAGAAATAGTGGATTTGAGGAAACAGTATGTTTTACATATAGAACAATAAACACGAGAGAACCTTCCAGATCAGAATAACTGAGAAATCACAAAGCAACTCTCACCTTTCTGATCTCCTCCACGTGTTGTTTTATATCTCTCTGTGGTGGTGTTTTTCCTAACAGAGAATCCGAACTGTGGCTGCCGTGATGCTCTCTCGATCTCCTGAGATCCTGCTCCAAAACGGATCTATTGCACATCAAATTTCATTGTACAGTATAATAACTTATCTGCATTATATCTGCCATTTTTCAGTTTCTTTAGATACCGGCACTGGCCATCTTAAACACTGGTCAACCACTCGTTTTATTGTCTGGGAAACCCCAGTAACATCAATCTCTTTACCTCTGTCTTCGTAACTGTTCCACCTCTTGCTGCAGACTTTCAATCTTGTCCCCAAACTCCTGCTTGAACAATCGATTAGCCTCGTCCGCCAGATCTCGCTCTCGTTCCGCCTTCTTACATCTGAAGTTGGGCCACATTAACTTAATGAGGTGAAATGAAAACTAAAACCCATGGAAAAGGAATATGAATGAAATCATAAAAGCATATTGAAGAGCTAAATGAGGAACGTAAAGGACAGTTGGAAAACAGGAGGATGCTCACAGCTAGTGCAGAAACCGTAAACGCGAAAGAAAGCAAAGCAGTCTGACAAGGGTCTGGTTTTTTATTAAGCTATGTTTGTACTACAGTTCACATCTACGTTATGTTTACATACACTTCAGTCCATTCACAATGTAGATGATTTCATCATCCAGATGTTGGTAGATGTTATAAAGCCGGGTGTCAAGTTCTTTTAACAATTGGCATCAACTTCCAGTGTGTTCCAAAGCTTTAACATTAAGCTTTGAAATAATTTAGGCACGCGATCTTGCACTCACATCGTTTCTTGCAAAAAAGCTAACATAACCTCCTGAATATGCCTTGAAGAATCATATTCAGTTAATATGTTTGACTTGAGCATCCATCAAAGCACCCAACATTGTGAAACTTAGGCAAGTTGGTCAAATATTCAGGTCCAATGTTTTTAAACAAGGGTTGGAACACGGTCAATGAGTGTTAACAAATGAACCTAATAATATGGTGTTGCATACTTTTATCTGTACAACGATTGTATGTTTTTCTTAGGAATGTATCCCCATGCTGTTTTGAACTGAGTTATGGTTTTTATTAAGGAACCAACATTCTGCCAGGCTCTTTTACAGTATTGAGAAGTAGAGAAATAGTATAATAGATATGCATTTCCATGACTTGAAATGTACATAACTGACATGTGTATTTGGAAACAGGCCATTTGTAAGATTGGCCGAAACAGTTGCGTTTTACTTCTGCTAAAACACACGTAGGGAGACTAGAGACAGGAGCACTGAGTTGACTGTACAATATTGAAAGATGATGCGGGGGACACAGAAGCAAAATCCGTAGTTTTCAGTCCACAACAAAATAACGGCAATGGATCTGAAACCCAGTAATAAAATAAATACCCTAAGTCATCTATGTTATGCAAAATCAAACTGAAGATCTGTTTTTTATTTAGGCATTTTTGGAAACTATCCGGGTGCAATAAGTTTATTGCTGCCTCTGCAGGAGTTTTTCAGCGGCTGTGTTCAAGTTCCGTGCCTGTTTGGCCATGTCATTTTCGCTGCTCAGGGCAAAATGAGTAGAAACAGAAGAAAACAAGCATGGAAAAAGACCAAATGAAGAAAAAAGACCAAAGACAGAGATGAGGAGAGAAGTTACTGTAGGACAAGATTATTGCCATCCTTTGGGAGGCAGCAACATTCGTGAGAATTGAAAAAAGAAAAGTGAACCTGTCATGCAATGTTTTTTGTTGTGCTGCTGTCCTTCTGAAACCTTGTATCTCCATATTTCGTGATTATTAGGCCCCTTTATGTTTGTCAATGGGTTTTGTAAACATCTCAATATTATAAAGTATTAAAAAGTGCTTGTCAACTTTGACGACACAGTATTTAATCATTTAAAAAGCAAAGTGTTTTTTCTATTTCCTGAAAAACAGACAATTTGGACATACAAGGGTTCAAAAGGACAGCAACGATAGTATGAATGTTCAATACTGTATAACTAAGCAAATATAATCTGCCTACTCTAAATAATAATCATCTTTCTAGGAAAGACATGTTACAGTATTTACAGTGGGGTCCTAAATCCTGAGACCACATAAAATCTGAAATTTACAACTGAATTAAAACCTGTTATTTTTATCATCAGGTTTCAACAATGCAAAGTCAATGGAAGGTTGTCATTAATGCAAAATAAAAGGTCACTAAGAATATCTTAGCAAAATTACGAAATTCATTTGATACTATCATTTATAATGGAAACAATACATCATTTAATAGATCAAATAGTTTCCATTAGTAGTCTCAAACTCTTGGATCTCATTGTAAATAGTAATCTCCTCAATGCATAAATGCTTTGTTTCAAATTGCTCCTGGTTTACAGTATGTGTGTAAGTGAAGAGTCAGTAAGATATTCTCACCTGCTCTCCAGCTGTTTAATGGCATTTGCCATCTGGTTTGTTTTCTCCTCCAAGCGGCCGATGATGTCACTCTTTTGTTTTGCACTACCCTCAGAACTCTACATGTCAAATACACACCAATAATACATGACATTTCACATAAATGACATAATCGTGGTAATAAGCATGGACATAAAATACACAGGGGAAACATTTAATCAAATGATATTCATCCTTCACATTTTTCATGTGAAGTGTGTTCACATGTCTGAAGGCTTCACCCCGGTACTTACTATACAATTTTTTATGTTTTTAATCTGACTAAACTTAATGTGCATTTGACTTGTAAATACATTAAGTAATCTTCTAATAGCAGGCATGTTGTGCTGGGACTGGGGAAAGAGGTTTAATGCTGTGTTACAAAGGAAGGAGGCGTATTTATGAACGTCTCTCATACCTGTGACTTGACAGAAAGCTCGTGGTTGAGTGTACGCATGTCATCTAACTGCTGTCTGAGCTCCACCAGAGCGTCGTGTTTTTCACAGATGTCTTTCTCCAACATCTTCATAGACAACTCCATTTCCTGCTTCATCCCTATCTGCAGCTCTAGCTCCTTCTCAACATCCTAAACGAAATACAATTTAGAAGGTTTTAGCTGTTTTCCTTAAAGAGAACAGTAAATGTTTTAACATCCCCAATGACAGATGACAGAATTTCACAGGCGCTGTACACACAGACAGAAGCATCATGCTCTTTCATTTTTTGTAGATTTCAAATTTTAAGGGACAGTTTACCCCCCAAAAAATTATGTCATGAATAACTCACTCTCTAGTTGTTCCAAACCTGTATACATTCCTTTGTTCCGATGAACACAGAGAAGATATTTGGAAGAATGTACAAAACAGTTCTTAGCCACCACTGACTACCATAGTAGGACAAATTACACTGTTAGCCAAAAGTGCCCCGGAACTGTTTGCTGTCATACATTTTTGGACTACGGTAATCAATGGGCTCCAAGAACTGTTTGGTTATAAGCATTCTTCCAAATATCTTCCTCTGTGTTCATCAGAACAAAGAAATGTATACATATTTGGAACAACTCAAAGATGTGTAAATGATAACAGAATATTTATTTTGGGGTGAACTATCGCTTTAACTTTAAAAAAGTATCAATTGTATGTTTAAATATTACTTTATTCATCCAAAATATTTTCTATAAATTGAAAGTTCATGGTGATCACTTTTGCTTGATTAAAAACAGCATAGGCACAAGCTTAAGAAATACAGAAACACCAACCTGACTTACACTTTCACAACATGTAAGTCATTACTATGTACTGTACAGTAAAGCTACATCTGTAACTTATTTTTATTGATATATATTTTTTTTTACTTTTTCACATGTTTAACGGTTGTATAGGACTGTCATTTACACCCCATGCCCCACACAGGCATTCATATTTTACCCACCAGTCTGAGCTGAGTCTCCTCTTTGAGCTGTTTGCGAGTTTCTCCAAGTACTTGACCATTCGCAGTACCCTCTGCTCTTGATACCTTTAAGAGGAATACAGGTCAAATTTCAGACCAGAAAATATAACCACTCATACCGTGCAGCTGTGTAAGTTTACAGTTTAAAAGTAAGCTTGTGGGTTTTGCTAAGGAATGAGCAACAAGAACCGAATGATTGCTATGCAAGTAAATAACTGTTAACAATCCATACTTCAACACCATTAGTGTGGGTTAAAAACAAAACATTAACCTTGCGACTAGATTCCACTAAATAACAGCTTTCATCCTTCACTCTCTCCAGTTCCTCCTGCAGAGTGATGATCCTGTTGTTTGCAACGGCAAGCTGAATAAAAGGTTAGCTGATGAATTAATGTGTTCAACTGAGCTATTATCACATTTTAACACAGCGTGCACAACATTATATAAATTCTGGTAATAATCTTGTACTGCACAAACTATGACTGTTACCCACTTCCTCTGTAAGTTTTGTGTTGGATTTTTCCAATGCGTCTACTTTGGCTTGCAGGTTATTCACTGACGCACTGTGAAAGGGGAATTAAGATGAGAATTTGAGATTAGTCATGCGGCTAGACAACACCACACCACCATTTCTTAAAGGGATAATTCACCTAAAAATGAAAATTCTATCATCACTTATTCATATATATCCTCTTGTCATTTCAAACCTGTATTTTTTGCAGAACACAAAAGAAGATATTTTGAAGAATGTTGGTTACTGAACAACGTCAGTGAATGTTGCCCATTCACTTGCACTGGCTTTGTGTCTGTACAATAGAAGTGAAAGGGTACCGCCACGCCGTTGTTCGGTTACCAACATTCTTTAAAATATCTTATTTTGTGTTCCCCATAAAGAAAGAATGCCATACAGGTTTGAAATGACAAGAGGGTGAGTAAATGATGGCAGAACTTAAATGTTTCGGTGAATTATCACTTTAAGAGCTGATGTTAGGTAAAGTTGACTGCACCTTAAATGTCTGTTCAGCTCTTCAACGTAGTTCTTCTGGTCAAGAATAGCTGTGATCTGTCCGTCACTGCAATCAAAGATCAACTTCATAGGAGCTTTCCAAACCAGACCTACAAAACCATATGAGACTAACACATCTGGCCTAAAATAAAAGTTAAATGTGAACTCACCCCTCTGTGCTTTTGCTGCTGTGAGCTCCATCTTTCAGATACATGGAAAAATCTATGACTCCAACCTAAAGAAAGTAAAAAGAAAAAGTACAAAGGAATTCACATGTTGGCCATTACGTTTTATAGAAATGTATCCAAAGAATCTCAAATGCATCAAGATACAGCTGTATTTCATTCTTTGTGGTCCTTCATTGTCTCACTGTACAGTAAACAGTAAGTTAAAGATACCTGTGAGTCTAAATCTTCTCCCTTCATGCACAAGTTAGCATCAATGACATTCAGGCCCACCAACAGCCCAGCGATCACCGCTCCTTCCTCCTCCATCATAAGAGCATTGGGCTCATAGAATTCACTGAAGAACACAACAGTGGCAAATATGAGAACATTAGAAAACTGTGGAAGCAAGACCACAACTTCAACAAATGGTTAACCAACGTCATGAACTGTACCTCAGCAAATCTTTTCGGTTGATGATGGTCTTCATATAATCCGAGAGCTTCTTCTGCATCAATGCCAAGCGAAGCCATGCTCTGCCTCTTCCTAATGGAGTTCTGGGAAAAAGAATAACTTCAGAATCATAAACAAAGACTTAATGTGAGGGAGACACCATGTTTGGGTTAAAAGCATTTTTCTTACTTGAGCCCAGGAAGGTCTTTGACACTGGCTGTGATCTCCCCCGCTTCTGGAGTCAACTTTTCCACCAGCTCCAAGGGACCCCAGAAAGACTTATTTTGACCAAGAAATGTCTTCTTACCTTCAAAACAACAAATTCAGAAAAATATAACATAATCTAGATTCAGATTCACTGTACATTAAACCTCACAACCAAGAATGTCAAAAATGACAAAAATTTGGACCAGAGGTTCCTAACTGAGGAAAGACCCTTTAGCTTGAGGAATTGCTGTGCTCACTTTTAAGTCCGTGTTTCAGGCAGTGCTCCATGACGACGAAAAACTGCTGCAGTGGGGCGTAGTCAGAGTCCAGCGTGCGTCCCAGGTTCAATGCAGACTCAATCAGACCCTTGATGCTCAGCTTGGCCATGTTCATCAGGTTAAGCCTCTCGATGGCAATAGGGTCCTTCGGATCTAGAGTTAAACAGAAATCCAGGGAGGGGGATGCATTAAAACATTGGACAAGGTATGATAAAATTCTATCACTTTGACTAAACAACGTATTTAACAGGTCTGCGACATGAAGAAAGCAGTATATGAGGGTCTGGGTAAGTGTTTCGGAGAACTTCAAGAGTACTTTCGATTGCCTGCCCTGCAGCTACATGGTTTCTCCTACACCTGGCAATACCTGGTAAAATGTTCCTCAGCTTCATTTCAGTACAGAGATTCCCACAAAAAAAGCATTCTTTTCAGAGTTCCAAGTATCAACAAATCAGTTATTTAAACCAAAAGTCACTAATTTTACTGAATTCAATTTCAAGTTTCCTAAAGTCAACTTGCCTGATCTCACCCACAGTAATGCAATCACGACAACACTTACAGGAACAGTTCAAGCAAAAATGAAATTTAGAAAAATGAAAAGAGTTTCTTTCATCAGAAAAACAAAATTTATACAGGTCTAGATCAACCGGAGGGTGAGTAAATTATGACATTTTAGGGTGAACTATTTATTTAATCCATGTCTGCATTAGCCAACAGCAGTGAATGTTTATATCGAGAGATGACCCCACAGTATAACCAAAATAAATGTAGTTTTCAGTTTGAATAGGCTTGGGTGTATTTAACAAAAGCACAGCTGAATTTTCAATGCACGAACAACACTTTTTATTAACCTCTTAAGAAGTAAGGCAGGAAAAATAATTCAGGAGAAGGCATTTTAATTTTCACGACACACTGTAAAAATCAAAATGATGGCACAAGAGAGGCTATCAGTGTAAATCTTGTCATTTCATCAGTTCATTTTCAACAGCCATTACTCATACAGGAACGTAGCATACTAATGCTCAGAGACCATCTTTAACACCTATGCGATGTGGTTTTACACCCAGCATGCTGCTAACGTTGAGAACTACTTTATTATTGCTACACAATCTCAGCAAATGTCAAAATTCTCAACCTGATCTCATGTTATTCGTACAAAAACGTAAGATCGTGAGAAAAAGGCTATACTGAGGCCCCTCCCCTAACCTCACCTTAAACATAACGTCACTGGGCCAAAAGCAAATATTATTCAAATGTACAAATATGATTGTATAAATTAATGAGTAGACACCTCGCAAAATAGTTACGAATTCCGGTGAGATATGTGTTGAAATGACACGTCACAAAAGACAGATTGTTTTTAATTATGAGGAAAAAAAACATTGAAATTGAAACTGTCTTATGACAATGAAAGACTCTCAGACAGTCTGCAGTGGATTCATCTGAAGAACTATAAACTGCTAGCATGAAATGCTGGTAACACCATGCAAAAAAAAGCGAAATCAGCCAGAAAACAGGGTGCAGTAGTCATACAGCCAAGACAAACGTGAAGGGTGGGACAAAACAGGCCATACAACAGCAATTCAGCCAAATGAATAGCCAGATATTTTGCTATCAAGGAAAATCAAACAAAACCATTGACTGAAACTGAAAGGGAAAGAGAGACAAAGAGATGCAAAGAAGGACAAAAATCAGCATAAGGGCTAAAGGTGCCAAAGCTGTGGTGCCAATGTGCCATTCGGGGAGGCTTTTCTTCAGTACAGACAGGGCTGCACGGCCACGCCTGCTCTAGTTTTAGGATGGTGCCCGGCTGGGATGAGGTGGACTGGGGAGGATGAAGCCACCATACGCACCTTTAAACTCATCAAGCATTTGCATTTGCTCCACCAAATCTGTGAAATCCTCCCATGAGTCTTTGCAAAAGGCAATGGAAAACAGAAAACAAAGCAGAAGAGGATTGGGTCATGCACATCGTGGGAGTAAACCAAAGTAACAGTAAAAGGGAATTCAAATTTTTGGTGTAATGAGCATTAAAGGTCTGTTCAAGCTAATGCTCTTTTTCTCTCACTGCCATACTGCACTGCAGCAATGCGTTTAGGCTGAGTGGTTGGAGAATAACAACCATGTGTCTGAAACTAATAATAGCTACAGGAGTGTTAATAGTCAGTACAGCCATCCAAATGTGTCAACAATTCTGAATCAAACTAAATGAGTAATATTTGGAAAGCAAAACATTCAGAATTCAGACTAGACAATGTAGTATCAACAACAATGCTCTATTTGTCATGTAAGACCTGTAAGATAGTGGCAACTTATCAAAAAACAATCTGTCAAACAAAATGCCTCAAAAGAAGAGTATTTTTCAATCCTAGCAATAATAGTCAGTTCGTTCTACTGTATGTAATCATTCATAATATACTTCCAGGCTTGATGAGTACATTTACACGATGAAAAACGGAAAAAGTTGCGTTTTTGAAAAGTTTCATGTACACACAACAGCTTTATCAAAACGATCTGCATTACATGGCTCTGGGAAAACCAGTAAAAACGCTGTATAATGCATGCCAGGCCAGTGGATGGGGCTGTTGCGCCATAAAGAAACCCTACGTGCCTGCCAGTGTTGCCAACTTGCCAACTTTTCAGACCCCTTTAGCGACTTATCTTTCAAAAAGCGACTAGCGACAAATCTAGCTACTTTCTGAATAAGCTTTGGCGACTTGGCGAAACATTATGCTTCACTACCACTGCCTGGCTAGAGCGAGTTTTTGCTTACCCAGCGCAGCACCGCCTCTCTCTGTGTCTACTCTGTTCAGTGTGCGGCAGGGAGAAGCAGCACATTCAGTTCAGAACGCACTGGCGCGTGAATGAGATACGCATGTACAAACAGTGTTTCCAAGAACTAATCACTTAGTTGTTTGATCATTTATGATTTAAAACGCGATGACTCTATGGACACATAAACATTAACACAGACGGAATTAGCTGTTCCACGAAAGTGACTGCTGGTGGAGTTCACCCACTAATACATAGTTTTTGTTGTCTGCCAACAGAAACAGAAAAAATATTTATTGTGCATTTGGGTGTACTGTTTTAAGATAATACTATTTAGGACAGCTCAGAGAGTAGAGATATGAAGCGCAATGATATGCAAATTAGCGCCTGACGTCATCTGGCGACATTTACCAACTTTTCATGCAGGATTTAGCTATTTCCATTGAAAATAGTTGGCAACACTGATGCCTACCCTTTTTAAGCTAGAAGTGCTTTTAATGCACTTTGTCGGCGTACAGTATATGTGCGTTTATAGTTTGTGTATATAAATACAATGTCTCCGCTGGTTGTAGTGGTGCAGTAAATATACTTTTTTCTGGAGAAATGACAATGGGTATGTCACGCAGCACAACCAGGCAGCAGGGAGGCCGCCATTATTGTTTGGGGAATACTCGCATGCCTACAGACTGAACGTGTAATACCCATGCGTGTGATGTCATCGTTTTTGGAAAATGCCGCCTTCAGAGTTTACATCGAAACGAAAATGCCGTCGTTTTCAAAACTTTTATTTTGAGACCCTTTCTTCAAAAGTTTGTGTTTTCAGTCCCCCAAAACGCCGTTGTAGTGTAAATGAACAGCCAAAACACATTAAACGTTTTTAGTTGAAAACGGTTTTGTATAAACGGCCTCTAGGTTTTTATGTGGGTTGGCTGTGAGGAACAAACAAATCAAACCATAAATGACACTCGATGAGGCAAAATTCAGCATAAATGCATACAAAAAAACATCGGCATGCAGTGAAACAAGCCTTCTTCACATATTGTATTGGTGTACATGTCAACATGACAGACTATTAATCATGAAATTTGATATGAGAAAAGGTCTAAAACATCTCCAAAGTAAAGCGTATTACATATAGGGTATTAATAAGTTTGTGAGGGCATTTTAAGTAGGTTCTATCTCAAGGTAAGGAGACAAAAGGTTTTTAAAGCTTGAAAGCCTTCAAAACATGTAAGCTGTAAAGACACCTTATGTTTTGTCAATTTCCTATCTCAGTACATGCCTGTCTTGCTCTTTCATTGCAAGGGAAATATATAAGACAGAGATGCGGCTTGTTCTCCACGTGGCCTCTGCTCAAATCTCACTGCTGCCAATTGATCGATCCTATCAAAGCCAATTTAGGCCATTTCCCGACAACTGTTCGGTTTCCATATGATTGTGTTTCTCAATGGAGCATTATAACAATTGGCAAGGTAAACCCTGGCTCTACAGTAACGGACTGGATTAGAAGAACATAAAAGAACATATTGTGAGCTCCGAACACTATGCAAAAAAAATGTTCTTCAAAATAAGGACATAAATAAAACAACAAATGATATAATTTGTAAAATGACTTTAATTTTGTATTAAAACATAAACAACCTCTTTGCACAAAACTAACTAGAATTGGAATGATATTTTCTGCATTTAAAAGTCAATGCTTACTCAAAAAAATTGTACAATGATATGAATAACTTAAATAGAGCTATAATCTGTCAAAACCAAATTATTTTGTATTAAAATATATTTTGTACTTAATTTGTTTAACTGTTTAATCAGATTAAAGCTTTAAAACTGATAGCTTATTTATATTTTATGAATTGCTTCTCGAATCATCCACAAGAGAATAAACTAATACACACTCCATAAAACTACATTTCCAAACATGCCCGCAGGAATGCTGTGAGCATGATGGTGGAAGGCTAGGCCAGCACCGCCCAGTACGGTAAGAGCAACAGAGGCCTACTAGTGATGCTCTGCTCGCCTACCTTCATGAGCCGGCTCAGGATCAGGCGTGAGCGAGATGTCGTTAAGCTCCCGCAGGCACAGCCATTCCCCATCCACCGACACGCGGAAGTTACATAGGTAGATGGTCTCCCTGGCAGCCTGTGTGATTTTGTCAGTAGTGGGGGTGGGGGCCTCGCTATGGGGCGTCAGATCGGACATGGTGACTCAGCTGATAGCTGCTGCGACGCCAATAACAATCACGATGGCGGCCCTCAGCAAGGAGACAGATGCAGTGCAAAACACAAGCAAAACAATAAAAAATCCAGTCCAACCAACAGTCTTCTCCAGTAGAAAGGAAGAAGGAAAACAAAGGAGGTGGCAAGGAAAACACACTTGATATCAGACAGCAGTCCGAGGCAAATCTGACAGAAAGGATGCTATGCTTCTCCTGGAGCTCAACAGCCTCGTTGCAAGAACGAGCAACAAAAGCTGAAATCCGGCGTGTGTATAAAGGCTTCCCCGCTTCTGCTCTGGCTCGGCAAAGCCAGGGGATTGAGATGCTGTGTGAGTCGAGCTACACTCAGAGATGTCTCTTTCTCTCCAGCTCCCTCCCTCTCAGCCCCCGCTAGCATTAATTGGATTGGCTGAACACACTGCAAATGGGAGGGTGTTGACCAAGATGGCTGCTGTGATGCTGAGGAGGATCATGGGAATCACGTGAGCAGATGGTACAAGTGAAGGGGGAACAGCACCCGCCTGTTGGAGGCGGGGGAGCTGGTGTTATTGCTCCACAAGAGAAACATGAAGGCCTTAGTAATCGAGACTAGATTTAGATTCTAGCTGATAAAGCTGCTGTTTATTAGACAAAATGCAGATAAACATGACATATCGCAGATGAACCAACCTATACAAGGCGTCTCACACGATACAAGAAAATATTTTGGAAACCATTTTATTACTGATTGATTGTTGGGTAGATTTTCATGCTCTTTGATTTTATATTCATAGACCTTTTATTCAAACCTTAATAATTTAATTCCAACCTCAAATAAGCACTTATGCTATGGGTCAACGTATAAGGATTTTCAAATAGGCCAATTTTAAAATTAAAAATAATATTGTTAGTATTCAAACATTAAGAATGGAGTGTACACATACCCTCCACTATTATTGGCACCCTTTGTAAATATAAGCAAAGGCTGTAAAAATAGATCTGCATTGTTTCTCCTTTTGATCTTTTATTAAAAAAATTTACAATATTCCAACATTTTATTAAAGTAAATCAATTTGGTGGGGGGAATATAACATTATGAAAAAAAAAAGATCTTATACTCCCTGGTCACGATTATTGGCACCCTTAGAAATTCTTATGAGTAAAATATCTCCCAAGTATATTCCCAATGATATTTACATTTTCTTAGAACACCAAGGTGACTATGATGTTGTCCAGTCATGACTTCTTGTTGCAAAGGAGAATAAATATTAGTAACACAAAGCCCAGACCCCCTTAATCATTTATCACAATGGATAAAACCAAAGAATATAGTTCTGTTGAGCTAAACAAAATACAAAATGGCTTTAAGGAAATAGTTAAAACAATAAAACATCTAATTTCCAACATCAGGGCGATGATCAAGAAGTTTTAATGGAATGGAGATGTTGAAAATCTGCTTGAGATGTGTCTATATTGTCTCAATGCACAGCGAGGAGAAGAATCTGAGTGCCCAAAGACTCTTCAAAGAGCACAGATGGAAAATTGCAGTAATCAGTCATTTTGGGGTCAGAAAGCATTTCATAAAAATAAAGGAAAACTGCACCTCCATCACCACAAGTTGTTTGTGACACTGTTCAAGAAACAAATCTTCTGCTCTCATGCAAAAACAAACTCCTGCCATACTGGAACTTCAACCAGGACTGGGTTCGGTTCAAACATGGATAAATAATGTCCACAGTTAAACATGTCGCCAGATCTTTATTATTGTTGTGAATCTACTTTTATACAAGAGGTCCTGGACATCTTGTTCAGTTTTACCAAATACCAACAAATAAAAAAAATCTAAATCTGACTTGCTCTTATAGAAATATTATAAAGGGTCAGGATTGGATCTCCCATCAGCACAAAATCAACAAAAAATGAGTCACTGAACGAGGGCTGCACGATAATTTATTGCGATACCACTCAATCCTATTGTAATCGAGCTGGCTGCGATATGCAATGCGTCCATATAATTTTTTAATGCATAGCTTGTCAATGAAGCACGGCTCTGGGATCAGTAGGAAATGCTGCTCTATCTAAAAGCAGTGCGAGTTTGAGTCGCTTATAATGTGCATTCAAAAAAGCGAAACACCCATCAAACAAGATCATTATAAATACACTTTATTATAATAAAAATACCTCATGAGGCTTGAGGTAACAGTGATAAAAAGATGTCCATAGGCATTTACTATATTCTAGAACTTGTTATGGTCTTCTTCTGCAGTGCGTATTTGGAGTTGACGCACGAGAGCGCCCTCTGGCTTTCGGATGCAGCAGCATTTTCCCGTACTTCACTCGAAAGCTGTGTATAAATCACGTGATATTTATCGTCGGTTTATCGTGACAGCCCTACAGTGAACGCAAAATCAAGATCCTGCCATAGCCATCCCAGTTCCCTGATCCTGTTCCGCTAAAGAAAATTAGTGGGATGAACTGAAGATAAGAAAGCAACAACATTTGAAGGATTTTAACAGATTCTGTATGAAGGTATGGACTCGGATGTAGGCTTGTTGCGATAGTCGGTTTCACCGGTGATACACGGTGTCCACCCGCCTACCGATTACATCACTTGTCCACCGTGGCACCGACCCCATCGTCATGTTTATAGTAATAAATCACTTAGTTTAGTTAAAGACCAAACTACAGTTGCGCGGCTGCTAAATTCAGCGTAAGCGGCAGGAGTCAGATTTTATTTCTCATCTGAGGAGAGTGAAGTGCTGACTGACAAGACGATGGCGAAGGCTTTTTTGGCAAAGAACATGTAGAGCCGGTAAAGTTTTAATTTTCTTTTTGTTCTAATTTCCAAAATCTGGTGCTTTGCCCTTTTTTTCGTATTTATTTGTTGTACAATGTGTGCCATGATTACTCGTTTTGTTAATATAGGCAACCTATCTAACTTAAATGTTTTTTTATTTTATTTTCATTTCTTATTTATTTTTTGCTTTATGTCTGCTGTGATTATTTGTTTTGTAAGGTCTGTGTTTAATATAAGCAAATGTCATTGTACTTTTTTAATAGTTTTGTGTTTTTATTAAGAAAGATGTTGAACCGACCATTAATTCAAGCAATTGCTATAAACGAATTGCTGCTACTTTAAAACTGAAAGTAAAATTCGTCATGCGCATGGCCGCATCTTTGACCACCCCCCACCCGCGGTGTCACCGGTGCAACCGGTGATTTTACACGTCGATTAACTGGTGGGAAAATGTCATCACTGCAACATCCCTACTCGGATGACTTGCCATATATTCTCAAACCTCGTCAGACATAAAAGAAAAGACTCAGAGCTGTTTTTCATGCAAATAGAGGTTCCAGGAAGTTTTAAACATAAGGGTGCCAATAATTGTGACCAGGGTGAATTAGAGAAAAACACTTTTTTCATAATGTGATATTCCTCCACTTCAAATTGTTTGACTTGAATGAAATGCTGGAATAATGTAGATTTTTTTGAATAAAAGATCAAAAGGAGAAACAATGCAGATTTATTTTTTATTTACCACAGATGCCAATAATAGTGGAGGGCACTGTATGCAGAATAACATTTTATATTGGTTATGGTGTTATTCAATCTAAAAAAAATGTCATGTGGTGTGTCTGAAATTTAATTCATTTTTTTAACATGCTTAAAAAAAATCTCAGTTTCTCAGTATTTAAAGTGTTAAGAAACAAAGTATTGGCAAAATCTTTGAGTTTTGGTAAATAATACTCTCACACTTTTTGTTCTGTAATTTCAGAGTTGCCTTCTTAAATGTAGTTAATAGGCAAGTTTTTTCCTGAAAATCACATACACGTACAACTAATACATTTTTTTTTGTTTAATTTAAGCATATACTGTAACTGTATCAGTGATCAATATTTCAGAAACAGGGCTCAAGACTGCATTTTGCGACTGCCTAACTGATCGATATATAATTTTTCCGTTTTATAAATTGAATGCGCAGAAATGTTATATTGCGCAAGCGGCGCATTCAGTCACTCATTTTTGTCTAGTCTCCTTTAAAGGGGTGATTTAATGCTGTTTCATGCATTCTGACTTCCTTACAATGTTTAACGTGCTGCCTTGTCATGCTTGAAAAACAAACATGAAAAAACGTTGCGTAACAACTTTTCTTAGTCGCTTATTGGGCAATTCTCCCGGAAAAGCACGCCCACGGCAAGGCTAAAGAAATAGCTTCAACCCGACAAACGATAGGAAGACCTGCTAACCACCAAGATTGGCTGCGCTGCGTCAAGATTGGCTGGGCTGTGGGCCTGCAGCTGCAGCTTGTTTCTCTTGCGATAGTGAGAGAAGTTGATGTGTGTTTGTTTGCTCATGGCATCTCAGTGATGGATGATATATAAACATGGAAATAACGCTGGATTTGCAGATCGTTTTGTTGACAATTGGCGCGTACGTGCATAATGTAAACAACACACAAACTCATAGCGAATCAACAGTTATGCAGGGATAATGCGATGGTGTACTGTGTCGTGTGCTCGTGATTTAGTTCCTCCCCCCGCACACCCCCAGGAGGACGTATGATTTCGGAAATAATTGTACAGCTGTATCAATCTTTCATAAATGTTATCAAACTAAATACTCTTCAAAGATACGAAGTATGCAATACCGGAACTTTAACCATTCTACCAGTACCCCGCCCCCTAAGACATAATGAGCGGGTGCAAGAGGCGCATTTAACGCTATGATGAAGCGGAAGGATCTACATCCATGTAGAATAGATTTAAGTTAAACTACATATAATGTTAATACTGCTGACTCGTGCGTGCGAACTCGTGCGAATTTCAGAGTAGAAAGTAAGTCATTATACTGCACGTGATGTTACAGCATATGGCTATAGTGATTCTCAGGTGTGATCGACTTGCACAGCTTTATTTTCACAGTTATTTCTAAAGAAGAAGAATTTTTCACCATCAAAATGTGTGATTTCCATTCGGTTCAACAGCATTGTTAACGTTCAGTGCCTCCAACATGGTTGATGACGCGTCCTGAAAACCTCTATATGGTAAAGTGTTGAAAGAGAGTTTACAGGTGTTAAATAATTCAACCATAAACAATGATTCGTATTCATTTCTAATTGATTAATTAATGCTTTAAACACATTTGAATGAAGTTTTAGTGATTCTTTTATCTTACCTCACCCCATGACTCTGGTGCTACCAAATTAAGGGCTGGTGCCACCAACTGAATAACTTGGTAGCACCAGTGCCACGTCTCTCAAATGTTAGTCTAGAGCCCTGAGAAATTAGATATATTTAAGTCATTGCTATTATTGGTCACACTGGTCATTATAGATCATTGACCCACATGCCACACAAATCACATCTTCTACCAATTCAACTCAATGAAGTTATTGAACTGTAAAAATATTTTGGTGCACCACATTGCAAAAAAGACAAATGACGCTTGTGCAATAATCATAAGACAGTTTGCAAAACCTGTTTGTTAATTTGTTTGACATAAGAAAACAATGACTTTGCAATTGCAACTATAATCCTTTATAATCATTAAACACATTATGCGGTTGTCTTAAAATCGAATGGGATGCCTTCTGACATATTTGTTTTATCAAAACAAGCGTCTTTCTTTATAATGCCCAACATGCTGTTCATGTAGGCAGCTCACTACATCACTGACAGTGCCACAGTGTATGTTACATCTCCACACTAAAGCCAAAAGGGAAGTAAGGTTTCCTCAAAATACTGTAAGCGTGAGCTCGGTCACAGAGGACACTATGGCTGTATTACGAATGCTAAGTACGCGAGACTTCAGTAATAAATTGCTGAAAAATAGGGCTATAAAAGACGGTCCGAAACTGAGCCGCACATTGCAAACGTGCATAGAAAGTGTAGTGGCTGTCATGTTGCAATGTTGTTGACATTGAAAAAATACAGGGAGAAATGCTGGACGTATCAAATACTGCTGCTGAAAGCTCATGTGTAACAAACACTACCACAGTATGTCAACTGAAGCTATAAACAAACGATCATATCATATACTCACTTCTCGTTTTCTTGGTCTTCTCAATTTGGAAATCATATCGGACTGGTGCGGCAGAAGAGCTTGTTTTTGAAAACTGTATACTTGAGTTATAAGTTAGCGCCTCCTTAAAGTAAATGACCGAGGCCGGAGAAAGCGACTCCTCCGGACTGTTGACTATATGTCCATCGTTTTCCTTCAAGTGGGGTTTAAGGAATTCATTAGATGAAAGTAAAGTTTTAGCAACTTCGGTGCTCCGGTGCTCCGATGCTGGTGAGCTCTGATCCGCCATCTTCAGTTCAAATTCATGTGACCGCTCTGCGTCAACACAACTCTGTGCTCAGCAGTTTAACACGGATCTCTTATACACAACATCTTCAGGTCTTCTGTAAAGCTTTTTTAGATAGCAGGCATCTGTCCCATGTGTTTACTCCTGGCCAAGAAAATGAAGAAATAAAAATGTGATTCAAAAACAGGTCATATGCTGTGACGTGGTACCTCAGCTTGACGAGCGAGCTCAGTTTAAAGGAACAGCGGTTCAGTTTCATTGAGCCGAATAGAAAAAGATTTTGTTTGTCGTTGTTCATAAATAAAGAAACAATTGAAGACAAAAATACCAGCAGTTTTATCTACAGGAATTAAATAAAATAAAATAAACAGATACAGTATTCACTTTTTATTTTATCAATTATTTTAACTATGGAGAAGCAGATTTGGAGAATGGATGGCGATCCATCATTTTCATATAGTTGTGCCACACTGACAAAGCCTTGATGTTTATTACCTTTATATTACAGAGAAGTGCCCACAAAATCAGTGCCGTCAACATGTGTCGGTCCTGAGGATGTGCAGATTTATGGACACCTTTATACATTTTAAAATCTGTGCTACACTTATTACTTGTTTTCTTGAGGGTGAAAATGAACAGTCCTTTTTTACATTACAATTAAATTACAATTAAATTAACTTGATTAAGAGAATCTACAGAAGTTACTTTAGTTCTTTGTTACATGTTTGCATTGTCCCATGCAACAGCAGAGGGCGCCATTACCTTTCGTTTAGTCTTACCCATCTTTGTGTGCTTTGTATAGAACCTAACATAAGTAGATACAATTCTCAAATAAACATTTAATAAAGAAATAACGGAATCACAAACCTTTTGATTGCCTAAAACCTTTCTGTTTGGCAACTTCCTGTCCATCAAATATAACATTTTTGTTTTGTTACATGTCAGGAATAATGGACGACGGGCCGTTACATTATTTGTAAGTTAATGCACATCCCGAGGTGGTAATGCGGCCACGACGCGAAGCTGTTGCAGGTGTGTAACCACAAAATATTTTTTCACAGAACGGGTGTTATACTACTTTATTAATAAATTATTGAATTAATTAAAAATACATTAAAGAACAGTATATAATTTATTTAGCACTGTAAGTAAATGGAAGAGTGGAGAACAACCTAAAGCTTGAAAAGCTTGCTTTCGGTAGGCCTACTGTTTCTGTACAATTACAGCAAAAGTGACAGAAGTACAAATGTGCACATCTTACCCCCTGGGTAGGGTTCATTGTAACAGACAGAGGGTTAGTTGTAACACTTGCTGGAACACAAATCAATATTATCCTATGTATAAACAAGAGGTGGATATTGTTTGTACACATCCACACAGCATCCAGCCTACTCCAAATTCTATTATTGATCAACACAGATTTATGGATTATGAGAAAATGCTGCACAATAACCAAAAAAAAATATCTGTCAATTACTTCCCCGGATATTATACACAGTTATGCTTTCGATTAATAGAATTGACGTGGTTTTCAACACTGTTACAACTAACCCCGCTGTGTAACATTTTTGTTCAATGCCCAGTTAACAGTTTCTAGGAGTGGCTGACATGTTTCAATATGATATCTTTCAGGCAACAAGACAGTGATTAAGATAATATAAGGTTGGATTTGATGACTTACACACCCAACTGAGAAATCGAAAGAAACATATGTTGAAGAAATGTACTTTCATTTACTTTTTATTCTCTTTGTCCAATACCGCATACCTCCATGAAAACACATAAAAACTATTAAACATTCTCAGATCTCATCTGCCAATGAGAGAAAAAGAACAAATCACTTGACCCTTTGACTATGTGAAACATCCATGTAAAAGTTAACATCTTGTTAGTTTGTGCCCCGCTCACTTCTGTGACCCAATCTGTGAAAACCCAGCTAAAGTCACGTTTGTGTGATTTACTGATTTCTACAATCATCCTACATGAAAAAAACATTCTGTGAAAATATAATCTTGATATCTTTAATATTGACTGAGTACGGCAATGTCAAAGATTGAAATCATAGTGAAATTAAGGGTTGAAATCAAACGTCGATGCTTGTTATCTCAGGATTAGATTATGAGAATTAAATAATATTTAGATTTAAAGATAATAAAGGCCCGTTTCAGTTATTGTCAAAATATTGTGATACATTGTAATGCTTTATTCTGTAAGAAAATTAAAAGGAACAAATAAATATTCTTCAGTTTATAATTGCTGTTTTACTTTTTTGAACTTTGAACTTGGATACAAACATTTTGGAGTTGCATAAACATGCAATAAAATTATGCTTATTTAGTGTTTTATTTACAAGTCTTAATAATATTACCATGAAAATTAAATATGTTTGATTAGAAGTGTAGGTCATGTGTTGCATTCAAATCCATAGTATGGCATTTTATTTTGAAAGATTAAGATATGATCCAGTAATCCTCAGGTTTGATAAAGCCTGTACTTTAAATTCACATATAAAAACACAGTGACCTTTATTCATAAGACATTACAAATGAAAGCGAAAGATGTTTTGGTAAAATAATTAACAAAATCACAAAAATGAGTAACTTGAACATGAATCAGGCAAATGTATATCTGTGTACAGATAGTTCCCTATGTGACAACTACAGACCGTGTATAATTTTATTTACAAATGTAATCCTTATAACACAAATCACAAACAAAGGGAGCTCCAGAAAATCGTCACACAGGGAAATCCCACAGAAGTGTATAAAATGAAGCAATTCAGCTAATAACTCTAATTACTAATAACCGTCTGAGCGGTTACAAAGACTATCAAGAAACAATGATGACTGTGGCCGTTTTTCTTGTTTTTGCCTGCTTGACTATCTTTGCTGTTAACGGTAAGATTGCTTTTTTAATGTTTGTTTCTAGTATTTTTAGCCTCTCTCACAATCCTTGGTTGTTTCACAGTCATCATTTTGCTTCTCCTGTCCTCTAGGTCAGCCTGGGACTGGCAAACAAAGGTGTTTATGTCAGGGTCCTGGTTTAAAAAGAGTGAGGCAAAAGCTGATAGAGAAGGTCGTAATTCACCCCGTTAGTGCTTCCTGTGAACGCCTGGAAGTTGTGTAAGTTGATTTTTCCTTTTTTTTTTTCAAGACAATTTGGTTAATGGCTACACTCGCTGTATTTTCCCCTGAAATAAATCTACAATGCATTTAAACAGTGTGATGCTGAAGAATGGTGCAGGGTCGAGATGTTTAAACCCAAAGTCTCCATTTACTCAAGACTTCATTGGGAAGATACAAAAAAGAAAAGGTGAGTGTTTGCTGAGTAATGACATTATAGCATAAATCATTTGATTAAAACAGACCTGAGTTAATCTTTCATGTGTTAATAAATAAAGCATAAATTGAATAAAAGTCTTTAATAAAGCATTTTGTCTCATGGTTCTGTCTCATCTTTCCTGTAGCTCAGTGGTAAGAGCATTGCGTTAACGCAAGGTTGTGGGTTCGATCCCAGGGGATTGCAAATGCCTATGTAAAATGTATAGGATAAAGCAATGTAAGTCGCTTTGGATAAAAGCGTCTGCCAAATGTGTAAATGTAAATCTTGTCTTGCTTTTCTTGATCTAGTGGCATAATCATGACAGAACCTTTTGTTTTTTGTGGAGAGAGGCAATTTGGCACTGATGGCCTTCCATACTCTCTGGTCTCGTCTTTGTCCCTGCCCTCTCATTTCCTCATTATTGATTGTTAATGATTTCATGCCCCGCAATTGTTCCCCTCTTGATTTGGTTCCCTTTATAATGTCCCCTCGTCTTCTGTCTTGTGGTGATTTATTGTGATCTGTTGGGTGAGTTCTTGTGCCTTGTCAGTCTAGTCCAGTGTAGTTATTTGTAGTTCACGTCAAAGTTAATTTTAGTCTTGTTTAAGTGTAGTTAGTCCTAGTCCTAGTCCTAGTCCTAGTCCTAGTCCTAGTCCTAGTCCTAGTCCTGTCTTGCCTTGCCTTGCCTTGCCTTGTCTTGTCTTGTTATTATATTCCCCTGTTTTGTTGTTACCCCCTCGTTTTTGGTTTGTCTTTGTTATTATTAAAGTCTTGTGTTAACCCCCTACCCGCTGTCTGCGCTTGGGTCCTCTGTCCTTGTCTCGCCTCAAATCCTCACATTTTGTTTTGGTTCTGTGTAGGACTGCTTTATTGTGAAGTGGTTCAACTCCATTTCCATGTAAGGGTTGCTGGTGACTGTTATGTGTGTATTAAAATAATAACAAAATATGTTTTTCTATTATTTGCTTTATAAAAACAATCTCTTTTGTACTATGTGCAACGTACTAATAAATTATACTAAATTCTTCTTGGTCGTTTTATTGTTACTAAATTGAAGGTTCCCGAGTAAACATCTCAAACGATGATTTGTAACATAAAATATATGGCAGCACATGAAAGTAAATGCAAATATTTCCACATAACGAATACGGGCTTGAATTGTAAATAATAATGGTAATTAGTACCATAGGCTTCAACTTTACTGCCATATGGCAAAAACAAATGTAACAACCCAATGATACATGTAAAAATAAACTTATGTAACCCATACACTGACTGGACACAAATGGAAATATAAATATAATACATTAAGCTACATGGTACAACAAATTGAAGTGTTTACAGCACTGTGATAAAACAATATGTTAGTTTATATTGATAGAGGTACAGTAGTGTAAGGAAAAGATGGCAGTGTGTCAGAGGCTGAAAGCAATAATAACCTGCCAGTCACTGGAAAAAGTCCAGGTATTGTCAGCGGGGCTAGCTCACCCTATCATATCCGAACCGTGCCCGAGCAGGTTTGACCACTAAAGTGGTTTGTTTATTAGTGTGAGTGCTATGTATCGTGCTATGATGCAATTTGCTTAATCCTGCCCTGGCCCATTTGAAGAGGTAATCTCGGGTCAGGTTTAGCTGGGCTTGGGCACAAAAGGGATAGTCTCCAATGAAATGTTTTCCGTTCATCTATCAGCTTCAGAGAGGTTGGAATAGGAAATCTGTATTGTGTAGACTGTTGCTCTTGACCAACCGTCTAAGCCACAGGTGTCAAACTCAGTTCCTGGAGGGCCGCAGCTCTGCACAGTTTAGCTCCAACCCTTATCAAACACACGCAGGTGTGGTTTAGAGCTGGTTGGAGCTAAACTGTGCAGAGCTGCGGCCCTCCAGGAACTTAGTTTGACACCCCTGGTCTAAACAGTCAGGCTGTTAAGGTTACAGATGCTCTCAGAAAAAAAGTCTCCCATTTTACCAATTTCATGTACATCTGCTAAACTTCTAAAGTTCTGGCAATATAGAAACAAAAGATAACTGCAAAGTGTGTTTTTATCACAGTATAGCCTGTAATTTCACAGTAATCCATTATTAATATTAAACTATATTAACAACAAGGTTTTATAGTTTTTGTTTTGTGAAGAGGGCAAAATATTTACCTATGGCATTGATCATAAGAATCTTACTTACTACAAGAATCACTTAGAGATTTTCAGTGAATTTTAGCTAAATTCATTGTGGAAAGAAAAAGGGTGCAAAAGAGACTTTCTGGATTCTTTAAAATACCAAACCATGAATGGTTTTCTAAGGAACTTAAAGGTTCTCTGTGGAATTTAAAAGGGCTGTTCATAGCATCAGGCTGAAAACATTTTGTTAACGCAGAGAAATCAATTTAACTTCTAAATTGTTTTGTGAGGCATGCACATGTATTTTCATTTGCATACATTTTTATTATTTCTATAAAGAGCTTCACCGTATCTGTAGGTAAGGAGATTCATATGAGTCTGCAAAATGCTTCTTTTCTCCGATACCTCATTAAGAATCTTTAAAGTTTTTAAAATAAAGAGGTAAAACTGTCAATGTTGTTGTACTAAAAACTGATGTTGGGTGTTTTGTGGTCTAATTTTGCCCTCATGAAAGTAGAACCAACCAATGAGCTCATTTCTAAAGCAAATGATGATTTTAATGATATCATCATTGCAATATTGTACATTTTCTATTATTACACGGCTCTTTGGAATGCTTGATTCTGATTTGCCAGTCGCGACATTTGCTGTTATTCCCTTAACAACCTCTCAAAACTAATAACACACGGTAACCCAGATGCATCAAATCATTTTGACAGGTTTTTGCTCGACTTCTTTCTCTTCAGTCTTTTTTTATTTTCCCTTATGTAAAGAAAAGATAATTAAGGATATTTAAGCAAATTTTGTCAACTTATGTATTCATTGGACTGTAAATGTTGAATCTGACACTCATCCTGTTTATATTTATCTTGCAGTATTATTATTATTATTATATTTTTTGTATTTGATGTTTATTTATAATTGAATCTATCAATTGTTATTATTGGCTGAATGTTTACTTTAGCCATTAGTGTACTTTTGTGGTGTTATTATTTGTGGTTTTATCATATTTCATTAATATTTGTGTTTGTAGTTTGGTTGTTGATATATTTGTATGTGTTTAGAATTTGTTTTTTCTTGTGTTTGTGTATGGTTCATCTCAAGGGGTTAATCCTAGTAAATAAATACAAATACAATAGCTGTAAGTGGAAGCATTTCAGAGAAATGGGAAATCCAAACAGCCGTGCTTGTGAAATTTAAATTGGGAACTGTGTACTGTGTACTGTACATTAGATGCTAAAAAGGAGAAACTCCTGATCCTATGATGGATTTCAGCTGATATAGAGGGGTTAATCATCAACACATTGAAACATTGAAAGCACAATTAAGACTATTGCCGTTTTAGTTTTTTTGTCTGTTTGTTTGCTGCATATGTAAAAGGTGAGTGTTTGATTTAAAACATACACATTTAACTGCTCTAGCAATTAGTGTGTTATTTTGCTGTGATTAACCTTTGCCCATGGTTAACCTTATATGTTTTAGGGCAACAATAAGGTTCCCAAGGCAGATGCCTCTGTGCTGACAAAGATGTGGATGTTGTTCCCCGAAAGATGATTGAGAAGGTTGACATTTTTAACCCAAGCCCCGCGTGTGAAAAGTAGGAAATTATGTAAGAACACAATGATTTATAAATATTTATGTTGCACATTAATGATCATGTAGTTAAGCTGTGATATTTAATAACTCACCTTACCTTCTCATATCCAGTGTTTCTGAACAGTAAGCGGAAATGTTTGAATCCAGAGTCTAAATTCACACAGAATTTAATCAGGTGGATATTGTCATATGAAAAAAGACCCTGATGTCAGCACCAGCTACTTACATATCCTGTAAAGTAACTTATTTGAAAAGAATATCTATAGAGAACCATTTAGTGTAGTTTAATAACCACTAAGCATTTAATATTTATAAAGCAACATTATATTATAATTGTTTTATTGGTTATGCAATTGTTTTTAACAATGTGAACAAACAAACAAACACTGTTATGTTGTGCTCCATTTGTAATCAGGATAATAAGTCTGGATCTGTTTATGTCTATTGTACAGTTTTGTCAAATAAATATTTTTTTCTTAAAATAAATTGTTTTTACTTTGACGCTAACATAATAACATACTAAAGTAAAGATACAATGTAAACATATTAAGTCTTTTGGGTCTTACTTCCTTTCTCCTGTTCGTATCAACTGTAATAACTTTATGTCAATACACAGTATATAACTCAATACTATACATGACAACATTGTTTGGATGTAGTCATCTTTTAATAGGACCTAAATGCAAAGATTCATAAAAAGATCTGAAAATTTCATTTGAAAGTGAAACGATAAATAAAGAACTACTGAATTATGAGATTTAGCATTAGATTACTTAAACATTGATCAACATTTTTATAATAAACATTATTTACAATTCTAATTCAAGAACACAGGAGTGCAAGTGTTAGTCATAGTCATAGTTACCTAAGTACAGTACTTAAATTTACCAGACGAGCACAGAAACTTATTGGTCGCTTAACTGACCCATCCTCTCCGTGCAGTCTATATAAACCTTCACTGTAGAAATTGAAGAAAACAAATCAAATGTGGACTACATTTACATTTACATTTAGTCAATTGGCAGACGCTTTTATCCAAAGCGACTTACAGATGGGGTAAACAAGCGAAGCAATTCGGACAACGTAAGTACAACAAAAAGCATAAGTGCAATAAAAAAAACTGGTTTAATAAAGCCTACCACAGTATACAGAGCTAAGTTAGAAGTTTTTTTTTTTTGAAGAGTAGAAAAGAGATAGAAGTCAGAACTGATCGGTAAGGTGTTGACGGAAGAGATGCATTTATAGACAAGATGTATATATCCAAAAGGTTTGTGTAGTTATGTAGTTGTGTACAGTATGTTCATGTAAACATGTGCAGTATGTGCATTCATTAAAAAGCACAGAAACATAGAATATTGTGTGTAAAAAAAAGGAGTGATAATGGTGCTATTGAAAGTCTGTAAAAATCCCCTCTATATTAAAATAGTTGTTTATGTTAAATGTTATATTGCGTACTCTGTATAAAGTTTCACTGCTTAATAGCATAATTTTCAGACTCCTTAAGAATATTTGCATTTCAGATTCGTTTTTGTTTCAGATTTATTTTCAGTACAAATTTAACACAATGCCAGGGTAAGACACTGTATGAAGTAAAGAGGTAGTGAAAATACTTCACACTGTTTCAATGAAATGAGAAGTTTTGTCTCACGTCTTGATTTGCAGATTACAGATTGCACGCTCTGTTCTCAATTATACATCAGAAGTATAAATAATTTTGAAATTTCATCATAAGAATGTTTCTTCATTAAAATAAAAACAAAAGCTAATAGTGGATTAAGTCTTAAATTCTGATCTGGGGAGCGGTTTGTTATTTAATCCTGCTGAAAGAGGCAACTTTTACTCTAAGTGGGAAGATTATAGGCAAAGAACAAAGAAGTCTGCCATTCTTGTTAAACAGAAATGTTTTGAGTCAGGCACGATCTGTGATCCTGGACAATGACCATTTATCTTCAGGCTCACTTTATAGCCTGTAATCCATACAAATACTCATTTGTTTCTTGTGCAATCCGGTTGCTAAATGGTGAAAAATAAAAAATAAAGTATCCATACAGTATATCTTTTGTATTGTGTATTGTGTGAGTCTGTTGTAACTTCTGCTTTCCGTTGCATCCAAATTGCCCGCAAGGGATCTTAATGAAGCTTGAACTTGAGGTATCACATGTAAAATGTACCTCCACATAAATAACAGAACACAGAGCATTACACTGCCTCTACCTGCTTGTCATCATCCCTCAGATCCTGATGCCATTACTCCCCCAGGTAAACGGAACATCGAATACATGCCATCCACATGGTGTTAATGGGACTCATCAGACCAGGCGACCTTTTACCACTCCAGCATGCCCATTGTAGGCACTTTCATAAGGATTCTGTGACGCAATTCTTATTCTTCATAACATCATAAAAGTAATAGAGAATATAATGTATTATGCAATGTAAATTGTTTTTTAGATCATTTAATCATAACAATTTTTCTACATTTATCGTTCAAAAGAGCATAAAATAATTTCTCTATTCGATAATAATAGCTTACAGTTGCTCACTTCAGTGAGATAATGTGAAATATGCTTTTTAATGAAAATTATGTAATTTAATAACTTATTAATGTGCCCTTTAATGTCATAATTCACAATTCAACTAGCAATGAGTGGCATGTAGGAAAGCTTTTCCTCAGTGAGTTTGGGAGAAAGCATTTCCGAGAAATAACAATAAAAAACAGAAGCTAGTTTGAAACTGAAACTGAGAGATGGCTCAGTAAGGGGAAACCCCAGATCTAGAGTATTTAAATAAGCCTTTAAACTCCTTCATTCATAATCTCACTGATCCACATACCAGAAGCAAAGAAAGGACCATCAAAACCAAAAAGACAATGAGGACCATCACAGCTTTTGTTCTTCTATCCTGTCTTATTGCTTTGGGAGTGAACGGTAAGTTTGATCTTTAAGAAACCAAGATAATCATACCTTCATATCAGCAGATTTGTTGAGGATTTGACAATTTAACTGGTATGAACTATGACTGACATTCATGTATGTCATCTCTCTTGCAGGGCAGGACAGGTCCAGGGGCAGATGTATTTGTGCTGATGTAGGAGTGAACATTGTTTTAAGAAAGAACATTGAGAAAGTTGAAATCATACCTCCAAGTGCATCTTGCGAAAGACAGGAGATTATGTAAGCAAAAAAATGTTTTACATGTTCTTCATGAATGTTTGTGTTATTCAGCTCTAACTAATTTAATTGAATAAACCTGAGTGACACATTCAACTCATTGCTTCTTTTGTTTCATCATAGTGTCACTCTGAAGAACGGCGCAGGACAGAAATGTTTGAATCCAGAGTCGAAATTCACTAAAAATATCATCCTGAGGACACTCGAAAAACAGTAAGAACACGTCTGCTTTAAGTATTTATGCTTTACATAAATACAATGATTAAATACGAGGTAAAACATTTAATAAATAAAAAATGTATTTTCTTGACAGGGGCCAACAGTAGGACGCTCTCAACATAATCTACTCCAGAGAACTCATACACTGTCTGAATTTCAGCTGAATTTAAGCTCATTCATTTCTTTTTAATGTAAAAATGCCTTTGTTTATTATTAATTGGATTTATATAACATATTTTTTGACATTTTTTATTTCACCACTGAACAATGTGTCATATGTACAGTCTTTTTACAATTTGTTACATGATCGTAGTTGATTCTATTTTTTTCTATTTTCCCTGTACAAAGAACTGCTAAATAAAGCTTCTAATTTAAATGCAAACGCTTCAGTTGAGATCTTGTGCATGTACTGTGTCATAATTCGGACAGAGAACCCAAGGTCAGACGGCACTTCATTTACACAAAAACCGCAAAGCATTATACTGTTATCCGTTATACTGTCAATAAACGGACTCGACTAGACAATAACTTCACAAAAACTTAACTCGACTTGACTAAGATAGACTAACAAGAAACTTTGGCAATACAAACAAGGATATACAAATTAACCAGCACAAGACAGCAAACACAAAGGCATTAAATAGGGTCAAAATCAAGAGGAGAACAGGTGTGGGGCATTAAATCATTAAGAATCAATAATGAGGAAACGAGAGGCAGGAACCAAGACCAGATTGGAGTGAGCACATGGCACGGCAAAATAAACAATGCCATGTCTCTCTCCACACTAAACGCGAGGGTACTAGCACGATCCTGACACAAGACAAAAAAACCTGAACCAGAGGGCATGACCATGACAGTACTATATGTGTTTAGTGACTGTGAAGGGATTTGTAATAAATTCATTAAAGCAAAAATCATTTAAAGGTGCTGTGAATAATTTTTTGGAGGATCTATTAAAAGAAATATAAAGGACTATGTCTTCAGAGGTGTCTAAAGACCTTACATAATGAAGTATTATGTTTTATTTCCTGTAGCTCAGTGGTAAGAGCATTGCGTTATCAACGCAAGGTTGTGGGTTCGATCCCAGGGGATTGCAAATACCTATCTACACTGTATAGGATAATGCAATGTAAGTCGCTTTGGATAAAAGCATCTGCCAAATGCATAATTGTAAATGTATAACCTTAGAATGAGCTATACACTGCGGGTACCCATACAAAGAATTTGTCATATTGGTTCTACATTAGCCCTAAACGACAAACTGCCCTACAGAGTATGTTTCGTTTCGTAAAATCTCCTTCAGCAAAGAAGCGAAAACTTGATGACATGTTAGTTCTGTGTCAGCCATCGTAGCGCTTCGAAAGAGAGTGGTGGGGTGAGCCGTTCACTTTAAAAAATAGTTCATGGCATCTGTGGCATAACTTAATTTAATGAATTGGTGCAAATCAAACATTGAATTATTTGGTCAAATTAAAAAAGTGTAGAGTTAGATTCTACAATTAAAAAACTCTATTATGATGAGTTGTGCTGATAAAACTTAACTTAACTTAATAATGTTGATAATTACTTTAGCTTAATATTGTGTGTAATTTTAACCAAAATAATCCACGTACAGAGAAAGGGCAAGATCATGATCCAGGTGAGAAAGTGAACAGAGATGTTTTGGATAATTTGTCTGGTCAGTTAATAAATACAAACAAAGTTAAGATTTCTTTAGTTACCAAACTCCTATTTGTACGTGGTTGTCACAGTACAGGGACAGAGAGAGCATGAAGAAGAGGATGACATGAGTCAGGAGAGAGAGGACAGACATACAGAGAAAGAAATGTCAGATGAAGCACAGACAGCAGCTGCACCTTTAGATCAGTTTGACTTAGGTGAAAAGGACACAGGCCCAAAACAGGCAAAATTACACTATTATCCCCAGGAGAACTTTGGCTTACAAAAAAGATCATTTTGCTTTGAACTTTTGATTGGCTTTAGGACTCACAGAAGACAGATTCTGCCTACTGCTTTGCTTGCCGTGTTTTTGGTAAAAACTTGAAGCATGATGTATTTGTGAGTAGTGGATACAAAAACTGGAAAAAGGCACTCAAAGCATTTCACAAACATGAGGGGACTCAGTCACACAAGGATTGTATTGTCTCCTGGAAAAGTTACAAGGCTAGTGCATTACAGGGAAATGTTATACAGCAGATTGAAGCAGCAAATGCTGATGAAATTAGACAAAGAAGGGAGTATATGCGACGTGTTGCGGCTGTGACCTGCATGTTGGGGAAGCAATGGCTACCATAAAGGGGTCATGATGAAACAGCAGAAAGTCATAATAAGGGCAACTTCTTGGAATGCACGGGGCTTTTGCAGAAGTTTGATCCTTTCTTGCAGCATTACACACCCCCATCAAACAGCACCTACCTCTCCCCTGTCAGTCAGAATGAAATGATAGAGTGTTGCTCGAAAGAGGTGACAGCAACTTTTATCAAAGAAATGTCAAAAATGTTTGCCATTATGGCAGACGAGGCCAGAGATGGACACACTCAACAGCTAGCAATTTGTGTGAAGCATATCACTGAGGGAACAGTTAAAGAGAGATTCCTGTCCCTGAAAGAGCTGAGAAGTTTCGACGCAAAGTCAATAACAGAAGCATTAGAGGGAAAATTACAAGAAGAAGGAATTGCTCAATTGAAGTGTGTTGCTCAGACATACGATGGAGCAGCAGTTATGAGTGGAGCAGCTGGAGGTGTTCAGTCTCTTTTCAGGGAGAGGCACCCTGAGGCTATATATGTTCACTGTTATGCCCATGAGTTGAATCTCTTATTGTGCCACACCTGCAGAGGGATTACGGAGGCCGCAGAGTTCTTTAGCCTGCTGGAAAGTCTGTATTCATTTTTTAGTGTTTCCCTGGTCAGCCACCACAAGTTTAAAGAAGCTCAAACAAAATTAGGATTGCAACCATGTGAACTGGTGCAGCTGTGCAACACACGGTGGGCATGCCAGCTTCACTCAGTGAATGCTGTGCTTGAAAATTTCCTCTCTGCCATCAATACAGCTACTGCAGTGGGGTTGAAAACAAAAATCTGCAAATTCTCATTTGTATATTTGTTGATTCTTTTCAAGGATCTCCTATCTGTAGTGGCAGGCTTGCACAAATATCTCCAAAAAGAGTCCATTGACCTTCCCCAAGCAGTGGCATACAAAGATGCTGTGTGTGACTCCTTAAAGCAGAAACGTAGTGATCCCACTGCTGCAGATATATATGCTAGAGCAAAGGCAGTGTGTGAAGATAATCACATTGTAGTTGAGGAGCAACTTTCTACCCAGAGACAGAAGGAAAAAAGGATGGAGGATTTTGTTGTTGAAACAACTTATGGTGCACATAGGCGAATCAGCACTGATGCCGAACAAGTCAAAACAAAGTTACTATATCCATGTCTGGATAGAATGATAACTGAACTGGAGAACCGTTTTTCTGCTGTAAATGCCGCATTGCTTCAAGGTATTCAAGCATGTAGTCCAGTGTCCGAAAACTTCCTGTCCGAGCCACATTTAGAAGAACTAGCACACCACTACAACATTAATTTGAAGACAGAGGAAGTCATTGTAGCAAGGCACTTTTAGATTCGTAAAAAGCAAGCTGGTGCAGCTCCACAGGACATGGTTTCACTTTATAACCTGCTGGATTCTGAAATGTTTCCATCACTGAAATCTGTCATCCAGGTGGCCCTCACTGTACCTGTTAGCAGCTGTTCGTGCGAGAGGTCTTTCAGTGATCTTCGTCGTCTCCGCAACTGGCTAAGGAGAACAATGGGCAGTTAACTGGCAGTTATGGCCATTGAGAAAGATGTAGTTGAGCAATTGGACCATGATAAAATTATCAACAGGTTTGCTACTCTTAAGGAGAGAAGACACAGGTTGATGCTCCCAATGAAAGACCAGTAACTGGGCTGCAAAAACTTTGTCCCTGTGTTTCACAAGCTGCTTCATTTTCACTTGTTTTTCATTCCTTCTGATAGTTAACCACAGCCCCCACTTAATCCATTGTTCAGCCTCATACCTGTGTTGTTTATATTCCTGATATGGATAGTCAAAGTTTATGGCTTTTCTGTTATTTTCTGGTTAAAAGTTTATTTTATTATGTCAGAAAAAATCCTTATCTATGGGTTTTTATGTGAGCATAGAAAAGCAAATAGTAAAATGTTGTGTTAGTACTGGAAACGTGTGTACTTGTGTTTGTACAGTGAATAATGAATCAGGAAGTCTTCAATGTAAAACAAATCTACATTCCCAACTCAAATTTTCTAGTGACTGGTCACATCTAAATGTTTCAAAAAATGTTTACAGTGTTGTATATGGCTCAGTCAGTACTCCTACTCCCATATATGAAATACAGGGAATACAATGAAATAGTGGATAGCAATAAGGTTAGTAGTATACAACCCTACACTAATAGTCAAATCATATTTTTTTAATCATACCCTTATTGGGGGCTTATTCATAGCCCCCCAAAATGAAAATCCTAGAATCGCCCCTGGTACAGCCTATCGTCCAATCAAATCCGCTTTAGAATCTGAAGAGTCCCACCCCTTCACTATGAGAGCTGCGGAAGCGGTGCCTCAAATCAGCCACTTGTTCGCACATTTATTATGTCCCACATGGTGAATGAGCGGTAGAGCGGTTGCACGTGAGTGTCCTCCGGTTCAGAGACATGATAGCACAGAACTGATCTTTACCAAAATCCACATAGAAAACACGACGTATCTCACGTTGTATGTGGAGAAAGGGCATGGCATTGTTTTGGTTTTGTAATGCCAGGCTTTTTCTACGGTGTCGCGTTTTTTTAGCCCCGCCCCCTTGTATCTCCGTCAGCTCCCCATTAATGTTCATCCCTCTCCCCTGTCCCATTCTCTTCCCGCCAGTTCCCATTAGTGTCTGAGTGTTGTCACCTGCCCGTCTCCCTCCCTGCGTTATTATCCCTTGTTAATGTTCCCCTGTATAAGTCCCGTGTGGACTTATTATTTATTATTCTGAAGACCTTGTTTTGTTTTGTCCCCATCGTGGGTTTTTTGGTTTTCTATTAAAGTTTTTGTGTTAACCCTTTGGCTGCCCTGCACTTGGGTTCTTCTGCACCACAAACTTGACAAAATGGTGCAACCGAGAGATATGAAACAAACAGAGATCATAAAAGGCAAGCAATTCAAACAAAGTTATTTCAGTGTTTTTGTAAGCCTGCCTGTCACTACTCTACTTAACTTGCGCTTCGGTGACGCTGCAGAAGGTGTAACAGAAAATGAGCCCGACGAGGCTCATGCTACACTGTTTGCGGGTAGCCCTCAGTCCCAATAGTGTTCCGGGTGGCAATCTCTGTTCGCCTGTGTATTATACTTTCTGCTTTTAAATCACCTCCCACTTTTAAAACCATGCGTATTCTTTAATAAAATGAGCATATTTGTTATCATTAACATAAATGTAAGGGGATTGTTGGCATGTTAAATAGTCTCTAACTAGGCCTAGTCAATTTCACAAATGTTATTTTGTGTGGTGAATCAATAAATGAGGGAGAAAGCTAGAGAAAACTTATACTATGTTTATAATTGTTTTAGTGGATAAGAGATGAGAACTCCTGCCCAGCCTTGTGAAAGTCAAGACAATGCCAGCAATCTATAAGTGCAAACAGATGTTTGATACAACTGCAGAAATGTTAAATGTTAATTATCATAGTTAACTATCAATGTCAATAATAGGCTCAACTTGCACTCATAAGTGTGACCCAATGTGTGTAATCTAGGCTGAAAATCTAGTTATTAGTGACAATCATCAGAGTTTGATTTAAACCATTAATTTCAATATGATTTACTGTAAGTCTTTGACATGGCCTTAGTCAGTCAAAATCTAAAGATTATACCTTCACAGACCACGCAAAATAATAATGCAAATGATCCAAAGCAACCTCAGGGTTGGTTTTTAGACAATCTTGCTCTCCAACGTCTCTTTTCTGGAAAGCCTTCCCCATAGTACCGCGGGTCCTATTATTAAAGCGGGTCCTAGTTTCTGCCTAATTTAACCCTTCTTTATTCACTAAATGACACTAAACTGTCACTGCATTAGAGTGTGAACTGCATACACATACAACACATTTATCTCATTTAACAATTTCCCACCCAACTACAGTCAAAACAAGTTTTGGTAAAACTTTCACTCATTACTAGTATATGCTCCCAGTTTAGGGCAGTTCCTTTTTGGTTCTTCTTTTGAATGCATGTGTGTATGTGGTTATTCTCCAAGTACTAGTAGTTTGAAGTATCTTCAGTGTTTTTTTATTTCATTTGAGGATTTCAATTTGTTTCCTGCAGTTTGGGGGGATCACATCACAAAAATGCATGAAAAACGTATTTTTAGAATATTTTTTAGAGAATATTTAGAGACAAAACTTAAGAATAATTACAGACAAGTTATTGTCTGTGAAAACAACTGGATTACATTCTCAACACTTACTGTTTGGGTGGGTCATTTTTCTCCTGTTGATATCACAACTGCACATGTTTGTGTACTATGTGTGCATTCAATTTACATTTACATTTAGACATTTAGCAGACGCTTTTATCCAAAGTGACTTACAAAGAGTTTAGGAGCAATAAGCGATATGTCATACATTAAATATGAATTTTGTTTATTTGAAAAATGTAAGTCATGCCTATAAAATTAACTGATACATTATTTAATCAAGAGACATCTTTTTGGGAGCATACCAAAATCACCACACTATTAAAATTGTATATTATATTTTATTGTATGTGATATACACATTACATTGCTTAATCTGCACAAATTTTCACTGCTAAGTATAGTGGCATTTTCAGACTTCTCAAGAAAATGTACCTTTCAACTTTGTTTTTGTTTCAGATTCATTTTCAGAACAACAGATCCTGTATGAAGTAAATAGGAAGTGAAAAACACCACAATGAAATAAAAAGTTTTGTCTGGTGAAGATTACATGATCATTTCAACTCTATTTAATCATTAGATTTCATCTTTATAATTTAATTATCAAAATAACCTGCAAACTAAAGCTATTATTGTATCAAATCATTTTCTTTTATAAAATCTGTGAAGTTTTGTCCTATACCTTAGTTTGTTATATTACTGAAAGAGTCATTTCCACCAGGTAACCCCATCGTCATGAATACCTGGTCTGCAACAATGTTTAAACGTGTATCACAGGTCATATTTCAAATGTCCTGTCCTAGGTTTCCCATGCAGCAGAACGTTGCACAGAACATCACACTCTGTTCACCAGTTTGTCATCGTCCCACAGTGCATCTGGATGCAATTTCCCAGGTGCACTAAACATCACATACATACCGTCTAAGTGATGTTCAAGAAAATGGGACTCATCACTCCAGTGTGTCACGATCCTGCCTAATTATCTTGTCATTGTTTCATGTCCCTTACCCGTTGCCCTCATTTTTCCCCTATTTAATGCCCTTGTTTTTGCTGACTTCGTGCCGGTTCGTTTTGTATGTATTTGTATCACGTCGTGTTCAGAAGGTTCATGTGAAGTCTATAATCAGTCAGTCGTTTCTAGTCTAGTTTCAGTAGTTTATTGTTTTAGTCCAGTCTAGTCTGCTTATTTGTATTTTGTCAAGCTCCTTGTTGTTTTACCCCCTCGTAGGTTCTGTTTTTCCTGTTTCTTGTTGTTTAATAAAATCTGTCAAATCGTTGTCTGTGTCTGTGTTCTGCCTGCCACTCCTGACACAGCATGCCCACAAATCCAAAATATTGTTTGTAACTTTCATAATAAGTATGTGCTTTTTTGATGACCTAATGACCTGACATCTAACTCTCCCATCCAAATGAGTGTCGTGTGATAGCTTTTTCTCACTAAGTTTAGGAGAAAGCATTTCCGAGAAAGAACAATAAAAAACAGAAGCTAGTTGAAACTAAAACTGAGAAATGGCTCAGAAAGGGGAAACCCCAGATCTAGAGTATTTAAAAGAGCTTGTAAACTCCTTCATTCATAATCTCACTGATCCACATACCAGAAGCAAAGAAAGGACCTTCAAAACCAAAAAGACAATGAGGACCATCACAGCTTTTGTTCTTCTATCCTGTCTGATTGCTTTGGGAGTGAACGGTAAGTTTGATCTTTAAGAAACCAAGATAATCAAAATACCTTCATATCAACAGATTTGTTGATTTTCATTTACATTTCATGCATTTGGCATTTGGATTTGAAAACTAAACTGGTATGAACTATGACTGACATTCATGTATGTCATCTCTCTTGCAGGGCAGGACAGGTCCAGGGGCAGATGTCTTTGTGCTGATAAAGGAGTGAACATTGTTTTAAGAAAGAACATTGAGAAGGTTGAAATCATACCTCCAAGTGCATCTTGTGAAAGACGGGAGATTATGTAAGCAAAAAATTTTTACATTTTCTACATGAATTCTTGTTTTTGTTATTCAGCTATAACTGTAACTTTATTGACTCATTGCTTCTTTTGTTTCATCATAGTGTCACTCTGAAGAACGGCGCAGGACAGAAATGTTTGAATCCAGAGTCAAAATTCACAAAAAATATCATCCTGAGGACACTCGAAAAACAGTAAGAACACGTCTGCTTTAAGTATTTATGCTTTACATAAATACAATGATTAAATCTGGGGGAAAATATTAAATAAATAAAACAAATCCTGTCTTCACAGGGGCCAACAGTAGGACGCTCTCAACAAAAACTGCTCCAGAGGACTCATACACTGCCTGAATTTAAGCTCATTCATATTTTTTAAAAGGTTTTTATTTCTGTAAAAAGGTGTTTTTTATTAAACCACTGAACCAATGTGTCATATGTAAAGTCTTTTTACAATTTGTTACATGATCGTAGTTGATTCTATTTGTTATTGTCCCTGTACAAAGAGCTGCTAAATAAAGCTTATAATTTAAATGCAAATGCTTTAGCTGAGATCTTTTGCATATACTGTATGTGTTTAGTAAAGTGATTTGTAATAAATTCATTAAAGCAAAAATCATGTAAAGGTGCTGTGTGTAATTTTTTTTGACTTGGTGCAAATGGCAGGCTCGCCCCCCTGCACGCGCCATATGCTTTTGGAAATAATCGTACAGCTGTATCTATCTTTTATAAATGTGATCTAACTAAATACTCTTCGAAGATACAAAGTATGCAATACTACTCTATAGGTACTCAAGATTAATATGAGATTGGCAGAAACCGCGTGTGTTACGGCCGCTTTAATTTAATGCATCGGTGCAAGTCAAAAATTGTATTATTTGGTATAATTAAGTGTGAAACTCTCTATTTTGATGAGTTGTGCTGACTTCATAATGTTGATAATTACTTTAGCTTAATATTGTGTGTCATTTTTTTACCCAAAAATTTGTGTTTATGTGTCTACAACAACAGTAATTGGCTAGATAACCTAATATTTAAACACCAATTGAGTTCTGGATTTCGAGACTCCTCCCAAACCATGTAACATACGTAAACAAGTTCAAACTCTGTGTGTCAGGTGTTTGAAAAGCGTAAAATAAATTTGTTCATGTTCAATCATTTACCTTAATCTATTGCAGTTGAGTTTACATGACTGATGCTTGTTGTATCAAAGTATAGAATATCTGAGGATCTCCATTTCCCATCATGCCTTGCATGGTACTGTATAATGAGAGTTAATGCAGAAATACAGTGTTTTTTTATGGATTTTTATCAAGACGAGATAGCATGAGACTGAAAGATCCAGTGAAATCAAAAGGAAAGTTTTCTTACTCTTTATTAAAAATGAGTGAGCCTTAAGGACATCAATAAACTTATATGCTTTTATGCGCTGACAACATTTGCATTTAGCAGATATAACCGTTCAAAACTGACAGTCTGGCACATGAGCTCCAATAAATCTAGAAATTATATGACATCACGCTACAGTACAGCCTCTCATCCAATCAAATCCGCTTTAGAATCTGAAGAGTCCCGCCCCTTCACTATGAGAGCTGCGGAAGCGGCGCCTCAAATCAGCCGCTTGTTCGCACATTTATGATTTCCTACATGGTGAATGACGCATAATGCACTAGATGGGTGATGGGGAATGATCCTGACAGTGTTAACATTACCATTAAAGTCTTAATTTCGCGATAGTGTCACGGGAGCGGTTGTGTGTTAGTGTCTTCCGGTTCAGAGACATGATAGCACAGAGCTGAACATTTGCACGATTATACGTGCAAATCCGCTGAGAAAACACAACGTATCTGACCCCTTTCAAGTCTACACAGAATATTGAAAGTTAAGGCTATATGTTAGAAATCGGACATCGCACCCGTGAAAGATCGTACTTTCACAGCAGTGGCGATCCGTGACTCCTCTTCAGTGGAAGCAGCAATGCTTTTTGGCAAAACATGTATTTAGCCCGTCATGTGTGTAGCACGTCAAGTCAAAATACGTGCCTGCTGCATACGTGTCAAAAGGGTTTTTAAACAAAGTGACGCTCGCGTTTGCTAGATACTCTTTGCAGTGTGTTCTGAATGCGAGCGTCTCTTTTATCATAAACCCTTTCAATGCGTCTGCTGGAGGCATGTATTTTGACATGATGAGTGATGCACGGAGGTTCAACTCAATCGTTGAACACGTATTTTGAATTCCTGCTTCTCCTGAAGAGGAGGCACCGATCGCCACTGTTTCACAGGATATTCTTTACATTATGTTGGTTGCTGTCATGATCCTGTCTGTGTTTTCCCTGGTAGTTTGGACTTTTAGTTTGTTTCTTTTGAGTTCCTTTTTCCTGTCCTGTTTTGTAGTCATTTGTAGTTATTTTGTTCATTGGTTCCCTGTTGATTGTCTCCCAGGTGTGTCCTGTTAGTCCTGTTTACATACCTCAGTGTTTCCTTTGTCTAGTGTTGATTGTTGTTAATGTTATGTTGGTGTCTCTGTCTTCCCTTCCTGCAACGTAACAGTTGCCCTGCTGAAAAAATAATAGAACCCTTCCCAAAACACAACAGATGCAGATGGGAATCAATAACACCCATTTATGCCCAGGACATTTTTTTTTATTTTCTAATTTTTTTTGTAAATTTGTGGTTCATAATGGTATTTTAATGGAAACCACTTCAATTTATGTAATACTATTTTTTTTAGCAGGGTGGGTTTATGTAGAAAAGTATTTCACAACTGATTGACTTTATAGCTGGGCTTTCAGGTGGATCACAAATGTGTATTGAAAATTGCTATGCTGATAAAACCTGTGCTTTAGGGATTGTGCAGTGACTAACAAAACCAATCGTCCCAGCTGTTATTGGCTATTGAAATCAAATCCGTTTTCTAAACATAAGTTGGAACACAATTAATTTCAATAATGAGCAACAGTTTTTAAATTGGTGTTACTTAAAAATACATTTCATCTAAGAGAAAAAAGTAATCTGTCTGACCCAATGTAGTTTGTTGGATGAACTTAATTTTGTTACAAGTAATATTTTTTTTGTGTTTGTTCAGGCACACAGAAGTGGACTTCAGGACTCAGGAGTGAGCCAAAGGGACACTGGACCTATAAAAGTGCCCTAAGTAATTTCTGAAATCTGCTGTTTTCTGCTGTTAAATCACCCCCCCACTTTTAAAACCATGAGTATTCTTTTATAAAATTAGCATATTTTTATTATTAACATAAATGTAAGGGGATTGTTGGCATATTAAATTGTATCTAACTAAGCCTAGTCAATTTCACAAACGTTATTTTGTGTGGTGAATCACACAGAAAACTTATACTACAATGTTTATAATTGTTTTAGTGGATAAGAGATGAGAACTCCTGGACAGCCTTGTGAAAGTCAAGCTAGAGACAATGCCAGCAATCTATAAGCAATCTATAATCTACAGCAATCTTGATAAAACTGCAGAAAAATAATTGTTAATAATCATAGTTAACTATCAATGTCAATAATAGGCTCAACTTGCACTCATAAGTGTGACCCAATGTGTGTAAACTAGGCTGAAAATCTAGTTATTAGTGACAAGCATCAGAGTTTGATTTAACATTTTGACCTTAGTCAGTCAAAATCTAAAGATTATACCTTCACAGACCACGCAAAATAATAATGCAAATGATCCAAAGCAACCTCAGCATCGTGCTCTCCAACGTCTCTTTTCTGGAAAGCCTTCCCCATAGTACCGCGGGTCCTAGTTATTAAAGCGGGTCCTAGTTTCTGCCTAATTTAACCCTTCTTTATTCACTAAATGACACTAAACTGTCACTGCATTAGAGTGTGAACTGCATACACATACAACACATTTATCTCATTTAACAATTTCCCACCAAACTACAGTCAAAACAAGTTTTGGTAAAACTTTCACTCATTACTAGTATATGCTCCCAGTTTAGGGCAGTTCCTTTTTGGTTCTTCTTTTGCTTAATCTGCACAGTTTCACTGCTAAGTATAGCGGCATTTTCAGACTTCTCAAGAACATTTACCTTTTAGCTTTGTTTTTTGTTTTAGATTCATTTTCAGAACAACAGATCCTGTATAAAGTAAAGAGGAAGTGAAAATGTATCACAATGAAATGAAAAGTTTTGTCTGGGGAAGATTATTTGCCAATTTCCTTCTTATACATCAGAACTCTATTTAATCATTAAATTTCATCTTTATAAAATTGTAATCATTATTACACGTACACTGAAAATAACCTGCAAACTAAAGCTACTAGTGGATTAAATAAAAATATACATATGCCCTGATTTGTAATTTGTTATATTACTGAAAGAGTCCACTTCCACCAGGTAACCCCATCGTCATGAATACCTGGTCTGCAACAATGTTTAAACGTGTATCACGGGTCATATTTCAAATGTCCTATCCTAGGTTTCCCATGCAGCAGAACGTTGCACAGAACATCACACTCTGTTCACCAGTTTGTCATCGTCCCACAGTGCATCTGGATGCAATTACTTTCCCAGGTACACTAAACATCACATACATACCGTCTAAGTGATGTTCAAGAAAACGGGACTCATCAGACAAGTTCTTGCACTCCAGCTTATCACGATCCTGCCTCATGACAGTCCCTAGTGTTTTGTATGGAAGCACATGGCCATTGTTTGTTTTGGTGTGCCATGTGCTCTCCTGTCCCATCTCTTGGACCCGCCCCCTCACTTCCTCATTAATTATATTGTCATTGGTTCATGCCCCTCACATGTTGCCCATCAGATTTTTCCCATATTTAATGCCCTTGTGTTTGCTGTCTCGTGCCGGTTCGTTTTGTATGTATTTGTATCACGTCGTGTTCAGAAGGTTCCTGTGAAGTCTAATCAGGCAAGTCTTTTCTAGCCTAGTTTCAGTCTAGTTTATTGTTTTAGTCCAGTCTAGTCTGTTTATTTGTATTTTGTCAAGCTCCTTGTTGTTTTACCACCTTCGTGGGTTTTGTTTATCCTGTTTCTTGTTGTTTAATAAAATCTGTCAAATCGTTGTCTCTTGTCTGCGTTCTGCCTGGCACAGCATGCCCATTGTAGCCACGCTTAACACACCTTAAATATTGTTTGTAACTTTAATAATTAGTATGTGCTTCCTCACTAAGTGTAGGAGAAAGCATTTCCGAGAAATAATAACAAAAAATAGAAGCTAGTTTGAAACTGAAACTGAGAAATGGCTCAGTAAGGGGAAACCCCAGATCTAGAGTATTTAAAAGAGTTTGTAAACTCCTTCATTCATAAGTTCACTGATCCACATACCAGAAGCAAAGAAAGGACCTTCAAAACTAAAAAGACTATGAAGACCATCACAGCTTTTGTTCTTCTATCCTGTCTTATTGCTTTGGGAGTAAACGGTAAGTTTGATCTTTAAGAAACCAAGATAATCATACCTTCATTCTTTATCAGCAGATTTGTTTATTATTTGACAACTTATAGTAAAACTGATATAAAATATGCAGTTATGACTGACAGTCATGTATGACATCTCTTTTGCAGGGCAGGACAGGTCCAGGGGCAGATGTCTTTGTGCTGATAAAGGAGCAAACAGAGTTTTGGTAAAGAACATTAAGAAGGTTGAAATCATACCTCCAAGTGCATCTTGTGGAAGACAAGAGATTATGTAAGCAAAACATGAATGTTACTTTACAATAATTAACTTCAATGAATACATTTAAGTAACACCTTTAACCACTGCGTCTTTTGTTCCATTATAGTGTCACTCTGAAGAACGGCACAGGACGGAAATGCTTGAATCCAGAGTCAAAATTCACAAAAAATATCATCTTGAAGGCTCTTGAAAAACAGTAAGAACACATCTGCTTTACAAGTACTTATGCTTTACATAAATGCAAAATACGGGGGAAATATTTAATGTAATGTTTCCTGTCTTCACAGGGGCAAACAGTAGGAGACTCTCAACATAAACTGCTCCAGAATACTCACACTGTCTTAACTCCTCATACTAAAACACTTCTTAAGCTCATTAATTTATTCTTCTCACCAGAAACACTGAGCTGTTAAAGGCCTTGGTTTATTAATAATTTGATTTGTATTATATTGTACGACATTTTTAATAGACCACTGAACAATGTGTCATATGTACAGTCTTTTTATCATTTGTGTACTTGTAGTATACTGTTATTTGTAAAATGTCTAGATGTGTATAATGTTATTTGTTAAACATATATTGTAAACGTAAATTATTTGTTAAATGTGTAAATTGTATTCTGCACTGTCTGGGGCACGCTCCCAAGCATTTCACTCACCACGGCACACGTGACGTGACACTAAAAGTGATTTGATATGATTTGTAGTTGTGTCTACTTTTTTTGTCCCTATGATGAACAAATAACTGCTGAATAAAGCTTTTAAACGAAATGCTAACATTTTAGTTATGATTTTTGCATGCGTTTAGTGACTGAGAAGTGAGTTAAATTCATTAAAGCAAAAATTATTTACCACATGGGCTACTGTATGGAAAACACGCAGAATGATAAACACATGAGCTCTAGGTGGGCAATTTCAATTATTATTGTAAATAGTGTTTTACTAAAACATTTCAACTTATTTTTATATTAAAGCGCTAATTTGATGCATTTTCATTAAGGTTGTTAAGTCAGTTACATTTCATCTTGGAGCAAATCAATGCCAGAAATGTAATGCCTGCAAAGAAAACTAGTTTATTAAGAAAATGACACTAAACAGTCAATGCGTTGGACATTTTACCCTATTTATTCTCTCATTCAACAACTTACCACCAAACTGCAGACAAAACAAGTTCTAATAAAGCCTTGAACGTGGGAACATCAACTTTGACATTTGCTTGTCCTCTGCAAAATCTCTGCAATTTCTCAATTCTCCATTTGTCTCTAATAAGTGGGACTTTATTTAGACTCTTTCAATTAAGGTCAAGAGAAAAACCGAAACAAAACATTAATGAGAATTTCTTGAGGGAACAAATGCGTGTTGTGAGTCAGTAGAGAGAGTGTTCTTGATGTCAGCATCTTAATGTCATTGTTTAAATAGTGACTAATATATATAATACATGTTTATTCTGCATACTGATCATTATTATAATATTAAATTAACTTCACAATAAAAAATTGTCTATTTAATACATATTTTCCATATGTCTCACATCTTAAAAATCAAGAGTAACTGCCTCGACATATCTAAGCAGACAAATCTGTCAACAATTTCATTGCAAAAATAAAAAACATAATGGTATATTAGGGGTGTTGTACAATAATCGTGACATGACATTATTAACAGTTTTTTTTATATTGTGTTGATATTACACAGATGATCATATCATAAATACTTCAGGACCATTATCTGATTGACACTCTAACACGCTTAAAAAAGGTGCTTCAAAAGGTTCTTTGATGCCATAAAAGAACCTTTTGGTTCCATAAAAAGGTTCTTCAGATTATATATAAGTAAGAAAGAGATGTTTTTTTAAAGAACCTTTGACTGAATGGTTCTTTGTGGAACCAAAAACGGTTCTTCTATGGCATCGCTGTGAAAGAGATTTTGAGCCCCTTTATTTGAGTGAATATGCACTCACAAAAGAAACAAAAATAAAGATTAATTGTTTTACACTCGACTGATAACATCACTTATTTTATAAATAAAGCATAAAATAAATGTATACTTAATTTATTTATCAATAGATATTGCAATAATATCGCTATTGTAAATTATTTTTGCCACAAAAATGTATTTGTTTGTAAAAATCTGAAAGCTAAAAAATACTAATTTTCATGCACTAATCATGTAATAATTCCTTCCTCATTCTTTGAAAGGTCATCCCTGACTGCAATATTTTGAACGGAAAATATTTCTCAGAAACAAGGCAATTTCAGGTGCTAGACTAGTGAAAGTAAAACAAAAAATAGTAAGGGAGGTAAAATCCCTTATTAGAGTATAAAAATACATCAAATGAACTCAACTATGCAACACTTCATTAAACAAGCATTCGGCAGGAGAGAACAGAAGATCAAAAGCAATACTCCACAATGAAGACTGCTTTTATTGTTTTAGCCTTCCTCTGCCTTGCGTTAGAAGTGAAAGGTGAGGTTGATTTCTGAATTTTGCAATCTGTTTTTGTAATCTGAAAGCAACACTGCTCTGTGCTACAGCTATTCTTTTTATATACTGCGTACGGTATTCATCTTCCAGGTCAGGCTCGAGCTCCGAAGGGCAGGTGTTTTTGTGCTGGTAAAGGTGTAAACATGGTTCTTCCCAGAAAGATTCAGAAAGTTGAAATCATACCACCAAGTCCTTCGTGTGAAAAACAGGAGATTGTGTAAGTATAAAATATGTTTTAACATTGATATATAAACAATAAAAAATAATATAAATGTATAAAAAACATCTGCCCATAATTGTTCAACTCAGTATTTTGGTGGTTTTGTGCAGTGTTACTGTAAAGAATGGTTCAGAACAGAGATGCCTGAATCCAGAATCTAAATTCACTCAGGTTTACATCAGGAAATTGCTTGAAAAAAGGTTAGTTTTACCTCATTATGACTTTATATTATAACTTCTGTTTATAATGTAATGAACAGGGTTTGTACGATGTATTGATGGAGGATATATTTATAGGGGAATGTACTATCCCCCCTTTAGATTGGAGGGGATAGTAAAAGACTCAACAATTATTAAGATGTAAAATCAAAAATATTGTTTATTTTTCAGGATCCAGTGAAAGGAACAGCTTACAATATGAATCTAGATATTTTCATGAAGAACACCATGATAAAAGCACCATGCAATCAGCAACTAACCATCCTTCCAACTTCTTACTCTCAAGAGTTTTACCTGCTTATTACATAACAGCTTTTTAATGCAGTTTTAAAATGTTGTTATACAAATTCATTATCAATAAAAGTGTCTGTTATTTAGTTTCAACAATTTAAGTAAAATGTCTTATCACGACGTGACATACTATTTACAATGTTAATGATGTAAATTATTTCTACAGTGCAGATAATAATATATTTGAATGTTTGTATCCATTTTTGAAAATCAATGCAAATTTTAACATTAAATCTACAGTTAAATCGACAACCAATGGCAAAACAGACAGAATTGTTACCAAAATAATTGTGTATATTAATAGGGTAATCCCAAAGTAGGAACGTTTTTGGAGCATTGTCTTTGTACTTTCTCTTATTCAAAATAAAGCCACAACAAAGATTACTGTAACTTTTCTGGGTCATATCTCTGAGCTGCTGGCCATGAGAATGTTACGTACAGTGTCCTCCTTTGTTTTTAAGGAGTTTCAATGCACTGGGCTACACCAGTGCCCTCTACAGGTCAAACGTTTCTGACCCATTAAAATGTTAAACAGTTCGTCTGTCTACAATATGGCTCAACTTAATATTGTAAAAAACAAATCTCAAGGTTAAAATATAACTTACGTTATGTTGAAGAGTTTTTATAGAATACTACTGAGATTTACATCCCTGGTGTTCAGAAACTTGTATTGTATTCCGGTGTGAATATCTTACATAACCGATTTTTACACGTAATGTTAAACTTATTAATCTATTATTAATCGAAATGTATTTATTTGAATGGACTGAGAGAGAGGAAAAAAGAGAGAGATTTAGATCTGAGTATTTTGTAGCAATGAAGCGTGTAATTGACAATGATGCCGCCCTCTAGTGGAAAGATGGGAGCTAGTGTAGAATAGTACAGACGTCATTTTGTTAAAAGGGCGGTGACTATTTGTGCACGAAAGCAAGCAGTCGGTCGTTATTACGGTCTACATTGTACTGCATTAAGTGCCCTCCACTCTTTTCATAAACCTGTTACGTCGTAAATTACGTAGAAAAAAGGCGAATCTCACATTTTGAAAACTTATAAAGGCATCGGGCAAGAAAAACATGGGAAACTGCCACACGGTGGGACCAAACGAAGCCTTAGTGGTGTCAGGTAACCTTTTATCCTCAAAGCAACCTTTCACAGTCTGAAATGTAGTATCTGTAAAGTGTTTTTGGTGACCGTAACGTAACATGTTTTTATTCGACGGCATAATACGTATTAATCACGCGTCGCGTAGCAGACATCCATGCGTGCGTGCGTGCGTGCGGCGTGCGTTGAACGCGCTGTAGTCTGGCACGGCATAGTAAAACAATGAATAACCTGTTTACACTACTATATTACATCTTGTGTTATTTTAAACCCCTTTTGAAATCCATGTCTGTGCGATGTTTATTGATTTTGTCATGTAACGTTAGGTGTTTAGAAGCATGGTTTATTGGTTTGTTTTAGTGTCGTCATATTCACCCTGTGGTACAATGTATAGAAATAATTTATTTGACTACAGAATATTTGTTCTACAAAGTAAATATGAAAGAGAAAAACAACTTAAATGTAATATAACACATACTGGCATAACATTTGAAATGTTTCCTCTGGATTGGTAAACAGATTTAAAGTGTTTGATGTAACGAGACCCTTCAAACTAGATTAGCCACAATGCTGCAGTTCCTGTTGCCTAACTTGCCCGATTTTTGCTTTCAAATTGGTCACCTTTTCGTGGATTGAAGTCACATGACAGAAACCTCAATGGCTTAATTCATCTGTCTTTCACGTGATTGAATTGGCCACAACTGTGCAAATTATTGAAGCAACAGCTGAGGACAAAAAATAACGCCCGTGTATAAGTGTACAGCAAGTTTAGCAGATTTCTGCTTTATTTAAAGACTTAGACTTGTGAAGGTCTTTATAATCCAGGTTTGAATAGAACTATTACACCATACCATAACCTCGGTGCTGATGCTTCAAAATGTCACAGATTTCCATTAAAACCAGTGCTGTTGTCTGCGTGTGCTGATTTTTGACATCCGGTAATCTGGTTAAACTCTTATTTCAGCATACTTGACATGCTTAAATACATTGGATTAAAAGTATTTATCTAATATTCATGTGTATTCTTATGTTTTGTTTCTTGAATGTTGGCGGGTTGCTCAGAGACAGGAATCATTTACCACAACTACACAGAGATGCACTCTTGGCTAGTCAGGAGACAGACCTATATAGTAACATTTTAGGAGGAGCTTTCCTGTAGCTCAGTGGTAAGAGCATTGCGTTAACATCGCCAAGGCCCAGGGGATTGCACATACTTAGAAACAAATGCATAGGATAATGCAATGTAAGTTGCTTTGGATAAAAGCGTCTGCCAAATGCATACATTTAAATGTTCCTCCCATACTTTACATACCTCTGATGAAGGTTACAGTGTGCTTCTGTTTATAAAGCATTGCATGGTAAACACTCTAGGAATCCAGACTAATTTTATATAACATTGGCAGCTGCTTGTATTAGATGCTAGTCTAGAGTATATCCACGCGCCCTAGATTTAAACGTTTGTGATCACTTACCTATTCTTGAGTCCACATTTTTGTTATAACTAAAAAAAACAAATAAATTAAAAACATTGTTTTATTTTCAGCGTAGTCACCCTTTGCATAGATTCTATAGAAATGTTCTCATTTTATGATCCATCTTCTTGAGGTGTCACCCTGAGATGCTTTTTAAAACGGCATTAGAGATCCCATCTATTCTGGTGTTTTATTGGTAAATATTTGTTATTCGGTGCAAGTTATCTATTTGTAATGTGTTTTTTTTATTAAAAAGATCTTAGTAATAAAAGAGTAATATGTGGGCACAATTATATGAAACTATTTTATAAATTATTTAAAAACTAATTTTAAACATTAATTGCATACGCCTTCAGATTAAAACAGTTGTTACGAACATGAGAAACATTTCTTTCATCCATATGTCATAAAAAATGTAAGGGTATTTTTTACATGTCCCTTTCTGCAATTCTGCTTGCTTACCCTGTAGCAGACAGATTTGTTAACCAAAACTCACAGCCAAAACTCCAACCGACGACTTGTGCATAGTGAAAATTATTTATTGTGTATAGCATGTGTTTGCCTTGGGGAAAGATGTATACAAAATCATATACTTGTCCGAGTTGTATTGATTGTAAATATTTTTGTTTGTCATTTTACCCAGTTTTGGTTGTTTTTGTTTACCCTGCTGTTATAACCAGATCTATTAACCACAGTATAAATGATACACAGTTCACAGTGCACTAGTCACACTTCAGTGGCAGGATGGTAAATCTGTTTTTGTGCTTTTAGTAAAGCATTCAGTGGATTTCAGCACAAACAGTTTTGTTTAGAGCAGCAGTTCTGGTTGATTATTGACCTGAATTGCCAACCGGTGACCTGGGGCTTTCCGCTGATTTTCAGTGCTTGTGATAATAAACAGGTTGTTGTTCATGTCATAAACCAGCTTGGTAAATATGGGTTTTTTCTGTATGTGATGAGTGGTAGCCATACTGTACAGCCCTACATATCTGTGCCACTCGTACAGTGGGCTAAAGAATTGTTTAAATGCAGAATGTAATTTGATAGAAATACAGACGTGCATAAATTTGTTGGTACCCTTACAGCTTATTGAAATAATGCTGATGAAAGTAAAAGCTATTGTGTCATGTATACTTGCATGCCTTTGGTATGTCATAGAATGAAGCAAAGAAGCTGTGGAAAGAGATTAATTATTGCTTATTCTACAAAGATATTCTAAAATGGCCTGGATACATTTGTTGGTACCCCTTAGAAAAGATCATACATAATTGGATGATAGTGATATTTTAAACTACTTAGTATCACACATGTATCCAATCTTGTAATCAGTCATTCAGCCTATTTCAATAGAGAAAAGTAGTCACTAGTAGTGTGCTGTTTGGTATCATTGTGTGCACTACACTGAACATGGACCTGAGTAAACAAAGGATAGAGTTGTTTGAGGAGCTCAGAAAGAAAATAATAGACAAGCATGGTAAAGCCAAGGTAAAGGCTACAAGACCATCTCCAAGCAGCTCGATGTTCCTGTGACAACAGTTGCAAATATTACTAAGAAGTTTAAGGTCCATGGAATTGTAGCCAACCTCCCTGGGCGCGGCCGCAAGAGGAAAATCGACCCAAGATTGAACAGAAGGATAGTGCGAAGGGTAGAAAAAGAACCAAGGATAACTGCCAAAAAATTACAAGCTGAACTCCAAGGTGAAGGTACGTCAGTTTCTGATCGCACCATCCGTCGCTTTTTGAGCAAAAGTGGGCTCAATGGAAGGAGGATGAAAAGAAAAAAAATTAAAAGCCAGACTGGAATTTGCTAAACTCATTGAGAGCACAGAAATTGTTTGCTTGCAGTGTTTGCCTCTAAAGGTTATGCAGCAAAATATTAGGTAAGGGGTCCCATCATTTTTGTCCATGACATTTTCATTTGTTTTATTATTTACAATATTATGTTGAATAAAAAATCAAAAGCAAAGTCTGATTTCTAATTAATATGGAATAAACAATGGTGGATGCCAATAGGCCCTTTTCACAATGACGTTTCTTAACTTCCGCCTTCTCGCAAAGCAGTGTATCATGATATCCATCTTGCAACAAACAAGAAGAAGAACTTCTGTTTTGCCGTCGCGCTGGAATTTAACAACAGTGACAGAAAAACTGACAGAACACTTATTCAAGTATGTATCCTAGCACCTTCGCTATCACAAAAAAGAAAACACTTGCCTTCATAATCAAACAGGTACTGTTCAACAAAGTATTTGTATCCTTTATCTAGCTTTGATCTTGTCATAAGCGAAAATTTTATTGCAAGATGTTGTACATCATCTAGCCGTATTTGTGACAGCTGTGCAAGGGACTTTGTAAACTCCATTCTGAGGCGCTGGCGGAAGTAACGATACACTGCTTCGCAGCAGAACAGAAGATGCGTGACGTCATGTGAAAAGGGCCTATTGCTTTTGTAATTGTCAAGTTATTTCAGAGAAAATGGTGTATTCTTCATTTTTTGTGGAGGGTTACCAACAAATTTGACCACGTCTGTAAATGATATGAATGCAGTATCATCTGACGCAAACAATTTTGAGTTTGAAAGTGACTTTCAGTGTGGAATATGTACTTAACATGTCTTGTGTTTATTTTAGGTGCCTGCTGTGGCTCAGATGAGAAGAGCTATACAGTGGGAGGCTGGGCCTGGGCATGGTGGCTTATCACCGACATACAGAAGTAAGCATGTCCATTCATGACTTTCACTGAAATTCACATGTACTATTGTTTAGTTTAGACCGTATTCTATATATTCTCCCATTGCTTTTTCTGGAGTTTTATAACAAGCTTTGAATTGGTCTTCACAGATCCACCATTAGAAAGTATCTTTTTTGTTTTGTTGAACACAAAGTGAGATATTATAAAAAAATTTGGAAAACAAACAATTCTATGGCACCTTTGACTACCTTAACATTTTTCCTTCTACTGCAGTCAATGATGTCACAGAATTGAAAATTGCTAACATTCTTCCAAATATCTTTCTCTGTGTTCTTAACAACACAGATATGAAAGGTATGAAATGACATAAGGCTGAGAGAATGATAAGAGAATTTTCATTTTTGGGTGAACTATCACTTTACGATCAATCTGGTTTCAGTAAAGGTATATTGCCGCTGTCCACACCCTGTTTCATATAAAACACTTAGTAATGTAGTCATTTATCAGACACCTACACACTTTATAAACAAATATTACTTCCAATATATTACAACCCAACCCTGTTCAAACACGTAAACATTTCACTATTCAGTTCAGTGAGGACTGACATCCAGGGCCAGTGTTTGGAAAGGTAAACAGAGTTAACAATACAGTGTCAACACAAAGTTAAAAAAAAACGAATAAAGCATCTTTTGAGAAAAGCATAGAATATGTAGAAGAGTAGTCATTCCTAAAACCTGTAAAACTGTAAAATGTTAACACACAGTAAGTTTAGAGATTATAGTGAAGTATATATGCTAATGTGAATTGTTTTGGAAATGTATATTTATCTCTGTGCTCTTGTTCCTGTTTTTCTTCCTTTATTATGTTATCGATATCGACCTGATGCTATGAGAAGGTCGTGCATGTGCAGTATGAAAGAATCAGCCTGTTTTTTTTCTCTGATGTTTTTCTCTCCTGCTCATTTTTAAGTGTTTGCCAAGCTAACCCACCTTTACATGCTGGACTCGCGCTTGCGTGTCTTCTGTCTAAAATGCTTCCAGGAAACTTCGTAATATTGTTAAGCTAAATCAACTCTACAAAACCCAGGATCAATTGCGGAAATGCAGCTTCATGAGTTTCAGTTACATAGAGTAAACATTAAGATGTCCTGTTCTGAAACATTAACATTTAGACATGTCATTTACTTCTTTGTTTGGTGTGGTTCCAGCAGTTAGCCGAGTGCCGTGTTTAGAAATAAAGCCGAACTGGGTGGGGCTGGATATCTCTTACCCTCCCCCATTTCCCTGAAAAAAGAATGTAGTAATCTGCTTTACTGGCAGCACTAAGAGCTGCATTGATCAAATTAGAAAAGATTTCAGAGAGAGGCTCACTGCAGAACATGAGCTGAAATACAACATTAAGCTGAAGGATCCTTATTGCAGACCCTTAAGGATACTGACCAGTTAGACATGTTGTGTTTTATTTCAGGATAAAACAACAATGTTCAGAAAACAGAAATGCATGTTAAGAATTAGTCAGTTTTAACCAGAGATTTACACAATTTATTTAAGCTTGGAGCTATATTAAATTCATCCTCGTGTGAAAACCTGGACATGGCTCTTTCTTTTGTGGAACACAGAAGATATTTTGTGGTTTGAGAAATGGTTTTGTGTCTATACAATGAAAGTCAATAGGGGCCAGTGTTATTTGCTTACCAACCTTCTTCATCTTCTTCTGTGTTTCGCGAAAGAAAGAAGTCAAACAGGTTTGGAATGACATGAGGGTGAGTGATGAATATTTTTGCGTGAACTATCCTTTTCTGGACGCAGGTTGAATTTTAGTTTGCATCGTGATGATGATTCTAAAGTATATAGTTTTAAGTAGGTTAATATTGGGACATTTTTAATCAAATCAAAGGATAGAGGTTTAAAAGCATGCACAGAACTATACTTCTGAAATCCACTGGAAATAATATGCCACCCAAAAATCTTGACATGCTATTTTCAATTGGATAGGGCGCGTATATCAAAAAATGATGATACATTTGTCATAAAACTATACAGATTTTAATTAAATGAATGAGTTTCATGAATACGACTCGGATGATTTGCCCCACACAAATAGTAGTTCTGTAATTTTGTCATATTCTCGGACAGACACTTTAAAATGCTTCCACACTGTGGACATGTTTAAAAAAGTGTGCACGCCTTTCTATGCTGGTTGCTACTTGATCGCATCATTATGTCATTGTTCGGTAAACTTTGTTCGTCGAATAATTTCGGCTGCTGAACATTCAGTACATCCTTTGTTTATAATGTATGTTCAGACCAAAGAACATTTTTTTTTTTTTGGTCAAACTTTATTTTAAGGTCCGATTCTCGGTATTAACAAACTATTGACTACGACTTTTGCCTCAATAAACTGCTAATCTGGTACTTATTAATAGTTAGTATGATAGTTGTTAGGTTTAGGCATAGGGTAGGATTAGGGATGTAGAATATGATCATGCAGAATATGTGCTTTATAAGTACAAATAAACAGCCAATGTACTAATAATATGCATGCTAATAAACAACTAGTTAATAGTGAGAATTGGTCCTTATACTAAGGCCACATCCACACGAAGTCAGAGCTTTCCCCATTCAATCTTTTTTTTTCGTTTTCACGCTGTCGTCTCAAGAAATATCTGCGAATGCACGAAACCGCTAAACTCAACTGCAACTGCAACTCAAAACGATGTAGTATACAAGCCAAATCAGTATGTGGCGCTGTAATTCTGCCACGCATATATACACTAAAAATGGAGAAAACGACTTTGAGCATGCGCATAAACTTTGCGCGCTGGGGTGACGACATCATCGTTTAAGAAAATAATCAGAAAACGCAAGGGTGGCTTTTTCAGATTTATCCACTCTGGAACCCGGTTTCCAAAAATATGATGATAATAATATTTCGGGCTCCCAAATGCGGGATCTGTGTGGACGAAACGCAGGTACGATCCAAAATCTTTACGAACACTGCTATACGCGTCTCCGTGTGGATGGCCTCTAAAGTGTAACCGATTATTTTGCTTCCGCTTAAGCATGCACGATGCTTTTGGGAATATTTTCCAACCATCCTGAGAAATGGATCATCAGGTTTTGGACTTGCGGCGTCCATTTAACTATCAATGTTGTGCAAATAAAAAAAGCTACGAAAACATTATGAAATGGAAAAAGCATTTTACCAGTGGTTTTAGACGTTTGCATGCAACTTTATAAATGAAGGCTTCTTGACAAACAGAAATTGCGTTGTCATATGTTTAGAGAAACGAACAGTAACAAGTCAAGACTTCCTTAACAGGTAGTGCAACGGCAAATCACAACACAAGTTTTTGTAAAAGAAAGCTATTGAAATTGCGTGACATGACATTTCAAAGAGCAATGATATGATACAGAAGATCTCTCCATCTGCAGCAGACAACGACTGCCTGATGCTCCGGATACAACTGCGGTCAACAACAGCGCCCGTCCACCCCGACCCCTGATCTCCCCTCTCACAAATGTTAACACACTGACAATATTGTGCTGTCCTGCCTCCCCACCTCACCCCTCATCCCCCTCCCTCCCCCATTTCCCTGCATAGACTGTCTCTGGAGATAATGACCATCCTGTGTCGCTGTGAGAATATCGAAACTTCGGAGGGTGTCCCCTTGGATGTGACAGGGGTCGCTCAGGTAATCACATTTAATGACAAAAGCCAACCAAACGAGGGAAAAAAGTAGAGTACAATTCAGGCGCTCAGGATGTGAAAGACGTTGACCTGGTTCAGTTTCCTGCATTACCCACACACACACGTTCTCACGCTCTGTTCCACAATCTTGTGTTGCCTTTTTCTCTGCAGAGACGGAGAGAGAGAGCAAGCGATCGCTCACTTTCCTTGTCTGGTGTTTGGCTACGCAGCGCGCTCATGGCTCATATGACTAATGGCTCACGTCGGTGTGCTCTGACCACTGGGTTTCTGTAATGGATAATGAATGGATCAGATAATTGGCGTTTTGGGAAAATAGTCTTTTATGTAAAGATGAATTAAAATGCGGTCGAGGTAAAATGACTGTGTAAAAGCGAGTCTTGGAATCTGAATTCAGAGCATTCCGTTACAGCCAGTGGTCAGAACACCTGACATGTGTGGACCACGAGTGCTTGTGTTCGTATTTTCACCCTTCACTCTGTCGTTTATTTTCACATGTTCCTTTAATCCCACCTTCTTTCCGTTTCGGCTCCGCTTTTCTTTACACTCTTCCCGTAGTTCATAGCCAACGTTTTTTGGTTTGTTTTTCTTTTTTGCGTTTTCCACAGGATAACCCTTGAGATTATGACCCTGCAACCCAAGTGTGAGGATGTAGAGACAGCCGAGGGGGTAGCTATTACTGTCACAGGTGTGGCACAGGTAAACCATCATACCTCACCTAACCTCCAAATGCCTCTTTCAGGTTTGCAAGGACCCAACAGCTTCTTTCTGTACCACCCTTTTTATTTCCTCTCATTGTGCCCCCTTCCCCGCTCCCTAAACCCGCAGGGCTGAGATGTGCCAATCTTAGTGTGTATCAGCAGACTGAAGGTCACTGACATACACTTGTCTGAATGAAATGTTGTACAGTTATGGGAAGACTGAACAGAATTTATTAGTTTCTGTGTCTTTCAAATTGGCTCGGGAAATCTGCCGTATAATGTTGTAAATTCGTTCTACGTATATGTTTGTTAAAGGAACAGTTCACCCAAAAATCTTCACAGTCTTCATTTACTCACCCTCAAGCTGTTCCAAATCTGTATACAGTAGTCCTTTTAAAGTAAGGTATTTAGAAGAATGCTTGCAACCAAACAGTTCTCGGCCACCATTAACTACCATAGTAGGAAAAATTGCTTTATACATTTCTTTGTTCTGTTGAACACAAAAGAAGATATTTTGAAGAATGTAGAAAAGCAAACCGTTCTGGGGCACTTTTGACTACTGTTTTAATTTTTCCTACCATGGTTATCAATGGTGTCCAAGACCTGTTTGGTTACAAGCATTCTTCCGAATATCTTATCTGTGTTTATCAGAACAAAGACATTTATACAGATTTGGAACAACTAAAGAGTAAATGATGACAGATTTTTTATTTTTAGGTGAACTGTGCCTTTAAGAAAACCTATTAAAAAAAAAACTTGAAACTATAAACACTGTGTGAATTTATGGTCTGTGACCTTCATGTTTGTTTAGTGTTGATATTATGGATGTTTGTAGTTATTTGTTTAAAATAGCTCTTCGCCCTAACAGATAACATAAATCTGGATGAAATTATATGCTGGTTATTTAATTTAGTATTAAAGATTGCTTGACTTTTTGCACATTTGGTACCCCTGTTGTCATTGTGCCAAAACCTTAATTGTTTAACTGGTGTCACATGTTTACCTTCAAGAAAACCAGTTTGTTTACACTTCAACTGACAAATGCTGATACCTGTACTTGTATCATTTTTAATTAAGTTTTGATTAAATTCATAACAAGACTTTATTTTGAAACTTTTTTTTCTCTGGTTGCAATTACAATAAGAGCATTGTAACTGAGAGTGACAGTCCTGCTATTGCAGGCCACTTATCTCTGGTAGCCACATGTGATTGGAAAAGGAACATTCCACAAAAACAGTTTCCATAGAGACTAGGGCACTAAGTGGCTCCATACAAAGACCCAAAAATGACACTAGTCTCCCTTATCAACACAGAGATGGCTATTCTATAACGTGAAAGGAAGGATTATGTTGAAGTAAAATGTTGACTAGGCCTCTAAAGACCTCTAGAGTTTGGGAGCACTTATAAGACGCCTGTCTAATGTGATTTGTAAATGCAGGTCGTCCAGATGTTGAACTAATGGACCCACTTATCTGTTAACAACTCAGCCTGCTTCAGTGTTCTCTTCCTTCAGCATGTTTTCTTTAGTAAATCAATCCCTGTGTATTTTCACAGGCAGATACAGATATTTACCCAGATCATACTTGGATTGCAGTATCTTTATCCAGAGTTAAAGATAACTTTGTTTCATTAAGAAGAAAAACACATCTGGAAAGCTTCAAAAGAAAAACGCTTCCTGCCCTACTTTCTTTTTACAGTTTTGCATGATTTCCTTTATTTCGAGTTAATGCTGTAGTTTCCCATGAGCACAATATGAGACTGTTCTAGTGTGGGTTGGTGGTATAATGCGGTTTCATTGCATGCAGACTTCATTTGAATGTCGAGACACCGCTCCCCCTGTTGGATGTTAATGGTATAACACTTCATTATTCATTTGCATTTTTAAAGTCGGTTCAATCATCTGATTCTGAAAAGACTCCACAAGCACTTTGTTTTGACTTTATTCTACTGGTGTAGCAGTCTGATTCCTTAATAACGTGAGGACGTATATGTGGAAAGATGGCAAATGAGTTATTACAACTCAACTGAGTTGTTATTCAAGCATAAGAGAGTGTCTAGACCAGCCATTAATAGATGTCCTACATTACAGAGTGCATTTTACTCATTTAATTTGGAGTCTTTTGAGATTCAGACTGTGTCTTTTGTTTGTCCACAACCACAGTAGCTCCATACAGCTTTGTACTGCACTGCTGTTGCACACCCTCTCTAAAAGTGTTGGTTAAAGTTCACCTTTCTTTGGCACTGCATTGAAATCTGATTTCCTCAGAATGACATACTGCTTTATATGTTGAGCCTGAAAAATGCTTAATAAATATTTATGCAATGGTTTGGGTGTGAAGGAGCTTGTTTTAGATGAGTGCAGAGGGGGAGCCTCTACTTGAAAACTTGAAGAACCACAAAAACTATATATACTGTATATCTTTCTGTTTCCCTTCTGTGGAGTTATATATTTTTATTAATGTCCCAATTACGTTTTAGGGAAAAGGAGCCATATTCAATTCTTCTCATATGTTTTGTTTTTTATTTATTTTTGCACATGCATGTGGACATTTCAAATATCCTACATATCCATATGATTATTTTCATAATCCCTAATTACTCTTAACACAAATTGTAGTAACATTGAAGCACACTAGGTTTGGGTGTTTTGATATTTAAAGATTTCACTATCTATATATTTCCTAAAATCAGAACTTGAACTAAAAACACATCGAAGGATATTTAATCATTTACATTCACATACTTCTTTTTTTTAAAGGCTCTTTGAAACTGTGTTTGAACTGATTCACACACAACTGATTTTTAGTCATATTAATGTATTTTCTTTGAGAATATATTGTGAATATATTATAAATCACCCAGCCTAACTGCTTGAATGTTTTTTCAACTTTCTATTTCATACATTTTATTTTATTTAACATAATCATATGTACTTAACGCTTTTGCACGTAACCTCAGAATGGCATGAATGATAAATGCAGCATGTCCCTCACCAGTCACGAGCTTAGTTTTACATTAAACATTCTGCAAGTTTGGTTGTGCTTAGTGGCTCATGTCTGCCTTATGTTGTGTAATAAAGGTCATTAAAATACCTTCCAGCATACATGTGTTTGCTGTTCCTGGAAGCAGCTATTCGAATATATGTAAAAGTGCAAGCGCTTACTGTGTATTTTTAATGAGGCTGTAAAATTTAATCTGTTCCAAAAATATTTTCACTGTGTTAAAGCACTTTTACAATGAGATATGTAAATACACTATAAATATGTACACGTTAGCTGCCTTGTCCCTATACGTTTGAGTAACGGCCAGCTGTAGTAGATGACAGTACTGTGTTTCAAAACACGACTCTGTTGGAATATGACTGACATATGTGTGTTCTGCTATCAGGTGAAGGTCATGACAGACAAGGAGTTGCTGGGTTATGCCTGTGAACAGTTCCTGGGCAAGACAGTGACAGAAATTAAAAGTGTCATTCTGCAGACGCTGGAAGGTCACCTACGCTCTATTTTGGGTGAGTGATGCTGGACACTCGAGTGTCTCTCTTAACTTCACTATGAAGAGAGTATGCTAGCTCTACCCAGATCTCAAAAGTCTACAGCAATCATACAAACTTACATAATTCAAACAGGACAATGACATCAAATATATTCCCACATTGCTGTTGAACTTGTTCTGAATGTGCAATAACATCCATAGTTCAAATAGGCTTGGCAGAATTTATTTGAAATGAGAGGGGATGTTAACTTTGGGAGGGGATGTTTAACTTCCTGTTTTAACACACTTACTAATGAGAGATTCTTGTGTCCTTTAACTGAAGCTGAATGTTGTGTAATCGTTTATTGTAGACCAGATGACACCTTAGAGCAAAATTTGAAGAAACTGATTGTCTTTGATGACTTCTACTGGTACCGCCAACATATTTGTAATATCCCATACTACAACATGGCATGTTAATTGTATTCATATGAAAGATTATATATATATATATATATATATATATATAGTTAGTTCAGTGGTGATCCGTGACTCCTCTTCAGGGGAAGCAGTAATGGGAAGCTCAGCAAAACATGTATTTAGCCCGTCATGTGCATCACGCATCATGTCACAATACGTGCCTGCTGCAGACGCATCGAAAGGGTTTTTTAATAAAAGAGATTGCTAAATAAAATAAAATACATTTGAAGAAACTGATTGTATTTGATGAGGTTTTCTGGTACCGCCAATGTATTAGTAATATCCCATACTACAGCATATCATGTGAATAGTATTTATATGAAAGATTTTATATATATATCCCATGCACTTATATATATATATATATATATATATATTAGTTTATATATACTGTTTATACTTTTTTATTTGAATGTCACCTCAAATTGTCACGTGTGACGGGGAGAGTCCAGAGAGCATGACAAGGCATAAACAAAAATAGGCTTTTAATAATAAATCCAAGCTGCAATAGAGATAGCATAAACAATACCGGACACAGAACAACGGAACGGGGTGAAGATAAATAGTCCATGGATGATGAGGCTGATGGCTATCAGGTTTCTTGTCAGGGAGAAACAGAGGGAACCGTGACACAAATTATGCCACAGAACTTCTTTTTTGTTCTTTTTTTGTAGTCACAGTGACTTCTGACACCAACGACAGTAACAGCTCGACATCCATTTTCTCACAACGGCTTTTGGACCCTTTAGCGCCCCCGCGTGCCCTCAGTGCCTCTAGGCGTGTGACATAAAATGCTCGATTCTAATTGGACGGTCCGTTTCTTCGCTTTGCGAATGGGGAAAGATTCGTTGCACTAGACGAAAAAAAACCTTCGCTTTTTCGCCGCACGGATATTCGCGGTCTATATGAAAGGCTTCATAAGAATCTATTGTTTTTGTTCTAGAACGTTATCGCGACGAACATTCGCACCAAATATTCGCAGGCAATCTGAACGGGCCTTTAGGTTGGTTTTCTACATCATGTCTCATACTTCCTCACTTCGTACTTGTGTTCACAGGGACCCTAACGGTAGAGCAGATCTACCAGGACAGAGATCAGTTTGCCAAGCTAGTGAGAGAGGTGGCGTCTCCTGATGTGGGCAGAATGGGTATTGAGATCCTAAGCTTTACTATTAAGGTATGCCTTCATCAATATGACAAGAGTTTCTGTTTGGGCAGGAAAATGATTTGTGAAAAATGTAAAAAAAATACAAATTAGTATTTGGGCATGCAAATATTGATAATGTTTGTAAGGTACCGTATAAATTATAGATTAGAAATGATAAACATAGTGTAAATAAAGTGTTACTTTGTCTGAATTGTGTGTGTACTCTCTCAACAGGATGTCTACGATAAGGTGGACTATCTGAGCTCTTTAGGAAAATCTCAGACTGCTGCTGTTCAGAGAGATGCTGACATTGGAGTGGCCGAGGCCGAAAGAGACGCTGGAATCAGGGTAAGCAATAGAATCCAACGACAATCTCTGTGTTTGTGTGAATTCTGGGTAAGAATGAGTGCACTTTCAGTTTCCTTACATCTCTACAGGAAGCAGAATGTAAGAAGGAGATGATGGACGTGAAGTTCCAAGCCGATACAAAAATGGCAGATTCGAAGCGAGGGCTGGAGATGCAGAAAGCCGCTTTCAATCAGGAAGTGAACACAAAGGTAAAAAGCTTTTTTCTCTCTCACACTCTCATGCTCTCATCTTTTCCTTTGTTTGTGTCTCTCCGTATTTGTTCTCATGGTTTTTGGTTTCCTTCTTTCAGAAAGCTGAGGCACAGTTGGCCTACGAGCTCCAGGCAGCCAAGGAGCAGCAGAAGATCCGACTGGAGGAGATTGAGATTGAGGTGGTCCAGAGGAAGAAACAGATCACACCATTGAGGAGAAGGAGATTGTGAGGACGGATAAGGAGCTGGTCGCCACTGTGAAGAGACCAGCTGAGGCCGAAGCCTACAAGATGCAGCAGCTCGCGGAGGCACAGAAGTGAGTGACGTCAAAGAGGGGGAGATTTTAGATTCACTGACTTCAAATAAACATCCACACTTACAAGGGGTTTCTGCATATCTCATGTTGATCTTGAGTACTTACAGAATAGTATCGTACCCTTCGAATATCAGTAGATTACTTAGTTAGATTACATTTATAAAAGACAGATACAGCTGTACAATTATTTCCGAAAACATACAACGCATGCGGGGCAAAGGGCGAAACTAAAGCACGTGCGCACCCATTGCCAACAAAACACAGACATATGACTCAGTTTAATTTACCGCGTGCGGTTCAAGTCCGGCATCTTTTAGCGCCGGGACTGCTCCATCTATCAGTTTCAAACGATCTCAAAATCCAGCGTTATATCCACAGTTTACATAACATCCATCACTGAAATGCTATGAACAAACAAACACACCTCAACTTCTCTCACTATCGCAAGTGTAACGAGCTGCAGCTGCAGGCCCACAGCGCAGCCAATCATGATGCTGGGCGGGTCTTCCTCGCTGGTCGGTTTACGCATGGACGGGCTGTTTCTTTCGCCTTGCCGTGGACGTGCTTTTCCAGGAGAATTGCCCCATATAAGGGACTAAGAAAAGTTGTTACAAAAAAGGATTTTCATGTTCGAAAAGAACTTTCCAAAACCTTAACGAACACTGGGGGAGTGTATCGAGCACAGAAATACTACGTAATACATCTAACTTGTTTTTTGAAAAGTTGACCATGTCAAGCACAAGACGACAGCACATTTAACATTGTAAAGAAGTCAGAATGCATGACACACTGTTGCATCCCCCCTTTAAAGTTCCATTTCCGTCTATATAATTTTGTAAATCCAGATGAGAAAGGCTGGTTCTTGATCATTCATATGACTCTGGGCTTTTTTTCCATGTTAAGATACAGATGATGTAGGCCCTAAAACTGGATCTTATTAAAATGATGCTATTTAGAAATGTTTTTGATTCTCTGGTCTTCTTTGTCAGGATAAAGACGGTGTTGACGGCACAGGCTGAAGCGGAGAAGATCAAGCGTATTGGAGAGGCAGAGGCTGGTTCTATTGAAGCTGTGGGTAAAGCTGAAGCTGAAAGGATGAGACTTAAGGCTGACGCCTATCAGCAGTACGGGGAGGCTGCCAAAACCGCCCTCGTCCTGGAGGCTCTGCCGAAGGTGTGTGGAATTCTGGGAAATGCAGTGCACTTCTTTCTTTTTGTTTCAAGCTTTTTTCCGATTGCTTCTCGTTTTAATGAAGTGTGACTAGAATAAATCGCAACACATTTACATTGGTTAACTAATCAACATCTTTATGTCTTCACAGATTGCTAAGAAGGTGGCAGCACCTTTGGCCCGTACCAATGAGATTGTGATCCTCAGTGGTGAAGGTGGCCGCGTCACTGGAGAAGTGAATCGCCTGTTAGCTGAACTTCCGGTTTCTGTGAACGCTCTCACAGGGGTGGATCTGTCCAAGGTAAATGAGGTGTATTGCACACAATTTGAAGGACTTGGCAATATCATGTTGGACATGAAAAATCTGTATTACCTTGACATTTAACGCCTTAAAGGTTTAAATCGCTGTGTCAATTTGGTCTGTTATGCATACAACTTTTAACCTCATCTCATGGGTTAATGTGACTTATACAATCTACTTTATGCGGTAGGACCTATATGCAGCAAGGCGGGCAATCACCATGCGATTGAGGTTTTTTTTAGTTGGACTGAAATTTAAATTGAAAGTTTCTCATACTGTTTACATGGGGAAATGAGAGACGATAAACCTCTCAAATCTGATGATTTTCTTCTTACATGTGTGGAGTTTTAGTCATTGGTGAAATCGCACAGTGTATGGCACTTAGAATATATGCTTTTTGGTTTTAAGGTAGAATGTCCACTGGGAGGCGCTAAATACACATTTTATTTTCATGCATTTAGTGCTGTTGCATTTTTTAAATAACAAAGCATTACAGGCTAATATTTGTGAAATTATAAGTCCTTGTAGACTAAAATACAATTACTACAACACAATACAACAGAGAATCAAAGAAAACTAGGTAAAATACACGAACAAATAAATCAAATGAATGAACAACCTTCCATAATATTTAAGAATGTTGCGATAGTGACTAAAAAAATGTACAGGACAATTTAAAGCAAAATCTTCATATTTGTCCTATAAATGTAATCCTAATTTCATTGCATCTAGTGCATGTAATGCTTTTATTTAATAAACCGTTTAATTACTGAATTTTATAAATTAAATTACCATTTAATCTACCATTTAACATCTTTGTTGCATTTAAATCACATTACATTACATTTTTGAGGTTTTAGATCCTGCACTTCAGCAATTTGTACCTTAAAAGACTTCTTAAACATTCATATTTCTCAGAAATAGAATAGGATGGCTGAATGAATAACCATTAACATGTCCAATATCTCTACAGATTCCATTGCTGCAGAAAATGACCAACCCTCAAGCTTAAACACTCCCTCCACTCAGCTGCCTTTCCAACACTTCAGCCACATGGATTTCCCTGTGGATTGCCTTGAAGAAACACATGAAAGCCATTTTATTTCTACAGAAATGAGGAATTCAATTTTCTAGACCCCGGTGAATTCTTTGCTATTGTTAAATCACTGTTTGCCTTAATTGTCTGTTTTATTTGTTGGTTTCGTTTAAATATATACCTCATTACTAATATTATTTTAAATGCAGAGCTGGTAAATAAGGTCAAAAGTGAGCAACTACAGCTTTTTGTATTGTGAAATGATCCTGTTAGTTGTGGGATTGTCACGGTTACATTTATGCAATGTATGAAGTTATATAGAAAGGATTTAGTAAATATAGAAGAGCTGTTTGATTTGTTAGAGCATGTTTAGTTGGCTGATAAACAGTATGTTCGTCCTGTTTAGTCATTTTAGTTTTGTTCCGTCAAATGAGCGCTGGATCTACTTCATCATTATATCATTCTGGTCTTTATCTATAATCAGAGATTTATAAATATGTTAAATCATAACCGTGTCTGTAGTCTTTTAGTAATTTTATATTTCTGTGGCTGGCAGTGATTTTTTTATGTGGACAATCAGTCTCACTTTAATAGGTCTGTCGGTCACTAATTTCCTAATAAGTCTTTTATGTGCAGCAAATTAAACTGGGATACGTTATGAAAAATTGTAATTGCGTTATGATCCAAATGGCTACATGAATTCCGTCCCATATTATCTTTGGGTGAACTTGATGCTATTTTTGTTATGGAAGCATATACAGATAATAATAGTACACGGTTAGGTTTTATTTTTTACCAGTTGTCTCCCTTCAGCCGTATTTAATCTATAATGCTTTTCAGAATTCAGGAAAGCATATACCTCACCCAGTGTTTATGCAGATGTTCAAAGCTTTAGTCTTCTATTGGCTGTGTTTATGCTTTATCAACTGTTGTAAAACAATCTTCAACTTCTATATTTTCCGAGATCGAATCCTTAACTTTTAGATTACAACAGGATCTTCCTCTTTTCGTTAATTCTTTTAACCTTGTAATTTGTGGTTATATTTCATATCTCTGTGATAGTACAATGTTCTTGAAGTTTGTTGAAAGCTAATTATTAAATCTTCAGGTAATGTAAGCGCTCTGTCAGGTATTTGCCGTATATGTGAATTTCATCATTTAGAATGTTATTTTACTTTTTTACTCTGCCACATGTTTGCCATCGAGGGTAACTGCGAGCACGCAGTGTTTTGTAGATGGTCTTGCCATTAAATAAAAAGCAGTTTGCCAAACATTTCTACATCAGTAGAATTTGGCATACTCGCATGCCAAATGCAATTTTTGGGGGGCTTTTTTTATCAGAACAATTTGGCAGAAGTATGTGTGAAGGTTCTCATTCAAGCTCAATTTTCACTCGTTCAAGTTTTTTTGACACGCTCAACTGCAGAATAAAGGGAACTGTCAGCTATAATGCAGCAGTTGTTTATAAGATGATGCACACATTCAACATCAAAATAAACTTTTCTATGCTTAGTCTAAACCAAATAATCCTGTTCTTTCTGATCTGAATGTGTTTGTTTTAGATTTTGTATTGTTGTTTCCACCACTAACAATCACATGTAATGAATGTGTTACATAGCAATGTATATATTTAATGCCTCTTTCTTAATACGACTCTCCTTGCTATAGAATGAATATACAATTTATGCATATCTATTCAGAAGCCTGTATTTCAGATCACATTCAATAAATGTTTCTTGATTTAATGCATCTTTGTTTGTTTTATAAACATGAAACATTTTGAGTATTGCTGTTGTTCTGAACGGCACTGTTCTACAACTTCAAAATGGAAACTGTCGACCATGAATAAGACCAGAAATGTTGGCGTAAATATAAAATTCTATTTTCATGCGTGCAAAATTTCTCATGTTGAGTTTAGTGACTGCTCAGAACACGGAAAGCTTACTATAAATATTTACATACGTTGGGTGTCTTGTAAAAATCTCAAAAGTCTCTTTTGAAATAAGTAACACAGAAAAAGAAAAACCTTCATTTGGCAGTATTTTGGTTACAGTGGTAGTCAACAAATGGTCTTGCATTAGGATAATTAATATGTGATCTGTGCTCATTCTGACTGTCTCTTGCTTGCTGTACCAGCATGCTGTTTAATGCAAACTGTTGACCGATATACTCCTGAACGTCTGGATAAATGTGTGGATGGGGCTCTCTTTCTGTCTCCCTGAGGTATTGCTCGTGTTGGGAGAGATTTTGCAGGACATTCTCTGAGGTTCCTGAGGACAATGCTTGTGCCTGGATCCTGTTAAGAATGTTGGTAAGAGGCCTCAAATGAAATAAGTTGGAAGACGCCGTCATCTCCAGGTTCTTGAGAGCACTTTCAGGTAGTTGGATCCGACTGAGTTTGGGAGGTAGTGAGAGGGGCAGTTCCATGTCAGGACATTGCCGGGAGTGATGGGGAGGGGTCCCGAAATAAGGCTGGGGATTCTTGGCTTGTATGGGCTGGATCATGGATCGGCATGGGGTTTGAGAGATTGGACTGTGGTGATGATACTGAGGGATGAGAGGGCTGCTGATGTGAGATGGCAGTCTGTTGAGGAGGTTCATCTCTACCGTAGGGGAACTTTGAGACATGGGTGGAACGTTACGTAGATTGTGGAGGACGGAGGGTCCGACCTCTTTGGGACTGGGGGAATAAAAGAGGGATTAGAATCCAGAGTAACATGGTCATTGTCATTGATATTTACAAACAGCATTGAGCTATTCTCACCTGTTCAGGTTTATGTTGCCAAGATTGAGAATGGTGTGTGTATGATGGGGTGAAGGTACTCCACCAGCGCTCGGGTTTATGAATGCTGATATAAACGGATTGGTCATGTAAGCAGAAGAAGCGCTGTCTGTGGAATTCGCTGAACTGCTGTGGTCCACAGAACTGGACACAGTCCCATCCGCAGGCTCATCTTCCTGCAGTCGTCCCACTGTTAGTCGACAAAAGACATGGAGAAAATGTTACAAGGTTTACTATACGACATAAAGAAAGGCAAGACTCCCCTCTAGCCATTTCACATTTGAACAATCTCTGAAGAAATCATACCTTGCTCATTCTGTGTCAAATTCTGTTCGACCTGTTGGTCTGAATCATAAAGCTCTTTGTCTCTAAATCTGAAGGAGAAAAGAATTATAGAGTAAGAACCCCAGCAAACACAGAACATTGTCGTAACATTAGTTTTTGGTTTGCAAGATTGTAATTTTTAAGGTTGGGTTATCCAGGACAGTGTTTGTTATGTAAATAGAACGTTCGTTTTTAGTTTCTTAGAACTTTAGTAGAGTGTTCTTGGATGTTCTGTGAACATAATACTAACATTCTGTTTCTGTAAAGAAAACTTTCCTGTAAAACCAAAATATGTTTTTTAAAATATTGGGAACGTTCTAAGCATCATTAAAATGTTGGCCGGGCTATAAGGATTGATGATCAGGGTTAGAGCTGATCTCATTTCATAAGTAATATTAAATAATTATAATAATAAAACATTTGCTCTTTTGCCAACCACATTTGAGTTTAATGGGTAGTTTGCAATACATTAGAGCTCCGCTAATTTGCCTGAATAGTTCAAAATAAAAGTTTAATCACAAACATTTGATTATTATATAAATACACATTAGATTTAAAGGCATAGTTCACCCAAAATGAAAATTCTGTCATCATTTACTCACCCTCAGATTGTTCCATACCTCTATAAATCTTTTTGTTCTGTTGAATGCAAAGGAAGATATTTCCAAACCTGTATACATTTCTTTGTTCTGCTAAGCACACAGAAATGTATTTGGAAGAATGTCAGCAACCAAACAGATCTCAACCCCATTGACTAAATATATTATTTACATAATAACATTCTTCCAAATATCTTTCTCTGTGTTTAGCAGAACAAAGAAATGTATACAGATAATACAGACTAAATGATGACAGAATTTTTATTTTTGGGTGAACTGTCCAGTTTAAATTCCCTCGGTTGTGATACTGCCACATTTTCAACATTTTCCACAGTTCAGCACAATTAAATAAATAAATAAAGCAGTTCTGTATCAGATAGATGTTGTCGATGTCTTTGTATTTAGCTGTGACTCAGTTTTAATCCTTTCACCTTTTCCTGTTCAGTCCACTGTCTCGAAAGCCTTTGGCAAAGGGGTTGTTGTCAATCTTGAGTTTTGTGATCTGTATTAGGGAAGATTAAAAAGGATGAAAATTCCATTCAGCAAAAGAAACATGCCCGTCATCACCTCGTAAATCATCAGCCTTCACTGAAATGGACCGACAAAAATAAACAAACCAGTTGAGCAACGACTGATATAGGCAGGCATAGATTATAAATTGCATTGCAGTGATCTGTACACTAGTAAAACTTAATTTAAAGGGTTTATCTGTCTAAGAAACCTGGACATTTCTTGGTCTAATTTAGCAAATTGTTTATTTGACTTCTCTGAACAAAACATGCACAAAAGGTCAGAATTCTGTGCTTCTTTTGATGCACACAAGATGATCTTTTATATACTATAAACTCATGCTAGAATAACATAGATTATGAAGTATTGCACAATGTTTTATTCACTTGTTGTAAAAACATGTGTTCTCACATAATCCACTGGATGGCAGTGAAATTCTGACGAAAAGCATTTTTCAGCAAACAGACCGGATCGCTCCTATCCAAACTACATTTTGTATGTGTGTTACATAATGTTTTACCTCCTGGTTCTGGTAAGCTGTGGCGGCTATAAAGGCAGCTTCAGGAAAGGTAAAGCGCAGGTAACCACCATACATGTGGGGGTTACTGGGGTCTGGAGACTGGACTATATGTAGACGGGGCTGGTATTTGTGCATGGAGTGAAGAACCACCTGATGAACATAGAGAGGAATGTTGTCATAATACAAGTACACTCTTAAAGGGACAGTTCACTCAAAAATGAAAATTCTGTCATCATTTACTCACCTTCGAGTTGTTCCAAATCTGTATAAATTTCTTTGTTCTGATGAACACAGAGAAAGATATTTGGAAGAATGCTCATAACCAAACAGATCTTGCCCCCATTGACTCCCATAGTAGGAAAAATTACTTTTTTTGAACACAAAATAAGCTATTTTGAAGAATGTAGGACAGCAAACAGTCCTCGGGCACTTTTGACTACCATTGTTTTTGGTAGTCAATGGGGGCCTAAATCTGTTATAAGCATTCTTCAAAATATCTTTCTCTGTGTTAATCAGAACAAAGAACTTTATACCGATTTGGAACAACTCGAAGGTGAGTGAATGATGACAGAATTTTCGTTTTTGGGTGAAGTATCCCTTTAAAAATAAAGGTGCTTTAAAGGTTCTTCACAGCGATGCCATAGAATAACTATTTTTGGTTCCACAAAGAACCATTCCGGAATTCCAGAATTACTCTTCAGATGTTAAAGGTTCTTTATGGAACCATTTAGACAAAAAAAGTTTATTCTATGGCATTGTGAAGCACCTTTATTTTTAAGAGTGTAACGCAAAAGGAATGTAAGCAGAATTCCCTCTAAACCAGATATGCAATTGCATTAAAGCGTTTTACTTGTGTGAAACAGAATGCATCCTCACCAGGCCACTGGAGTTGAGAGTGTTGTTGGTCAGTTTGAGTTTGTGGAAGGAGATTGGATACTGCATCCATTTCTCTCCGGTAGCAGGAGAGTCTGGGTGGATGAAGAAGCGGTTGGGCAGGTGTGGATCAGCTGAACCATTTATTTCCCACTGATCCTTATTCCACTGCAATAATACAAGACTGTTTTAAAGTACAGTTAAATAAAACAGTTAGAAATGGACAATAGTATTGGGACGCTCCCTTCTACTAAACTATAGAAACTATGGAATTTATCAAAACAAATATTAATGCTATACCATACAATATAAAATAATTTTGTTTCCATGTTTTTTGTTTAAAAGTCATTGATGGGTTTTGGTGAGAAGTGTTTGACTCAAAGGTGTTCAGCTGGGTTCAGGTCTGCATGGCTTCATTCAGATCAGTTCAGTTCTTCTACAATAGACTGAATCAACCATTTTGTTTTGAACCTTGCTATGTGCCCATGTTGGAATTGAAAAAGGCCCGGACAAACTGTTGCTGTAAAATTAGAAGCACACTATTCTCTAATATATCATTATATGCTGCTGCATTAAGATTTGTTCTCACAGAAATGAATAAAGTAGTCAATCCTGTTCACTATAAGGGGCTTCATATGCTGTCCTTACAGTGTATATACAAATTAGTTTATATATGCATTATATATCCCTCAACCATATTTTGGTCATGGATTAAACAGTTTTGTCTGTCCTGCCTTTTATACAATTCATACAAAAAAATATACTATTTAAAGTGTATTATATGTCTGGTCAAGGTGATGTTCAATTTTGGTCAATTGACGTCATTGTTAATTTGATTAAAATAAGAGTCATTTAATACTATATACAGTATATAGTGCATAGTTGTATAAACTGAAGCAATATAAACTGAACGGCCAATTCCAATAAATCCTGTAAAAGTTTAGAGTTTTGTCCATTTTGTACCACACACTAAATTTTGATGGTTTAATCGAACCGGAGGTTGAATTAAAAGCAAATATTGCAGAAATATACACCCTTAGACATCACTTATGCCACTATGTGTACAAGTGACGTCTGCAGAGGGTATATTTTGTACATGGGATGTGACACAGGATCCGTCACATGAACACCATAACCGTTGTTCATCTCCAGCTAATAATGTGTGGTAGAGACCTGATATAGGCTAACTCATTAATAAATGAATTCACATAACAGAGATCAAATCTATGCACTTAACAGAGATCATGGAGAATGGAAGCGTATTAATGTTAATTGGCTGACTAAACAGTTGTTTGGTGTGTATGTCATAGAGATTGTATGGGGATGTATGTGACTAAAGGGAGGGGTGCAGGGGAGTTACCTTGTACTTGTGGTTATCAAACGGCACCATGTCCATTATCACCATATACTTAACGTTAGGATTTAGGCCCGTCACTGTTATTTTGCAGCTAGGAAACATCCGCCTGAAAAAAGTTCGATCGGAAACAAACCAGAACAATAAGTCATCACACTACGAGAACCCATAACTTGCATTTTGAGTATTAATTCTATTGAATTAACAGGATAGTTCACCCAAAAATGAAAATTCTGTCATGATTTACTCACCCTCAGGTTGTTCCAAACCTGTATAAATATCTTTGTTCTGCTCAACACAAAGGAAGATATTTGGAAGAATGTCAGTAACCAAACAGATCTCCTGCCCCATTTACTACCATAGTAGGGGAAATAAATACTATAAGAGTCAATGGGGAATGAGTTTTGTTTTGTTACTGACGTTCTTCCAAAAATCTTCCTTTGTGTTTAGCAGAACAAAGACATGTATACAGGTCTGGAACAACCTGAGGGTGAGTAAATCATGACAGGATTTTCGTTTTTGGGTGAACTATCCCTTTAACTCACCGTTGAACGCTTGAATGCTCCCTAAGCAAAATCATGTTGATATTTCTAGCTTGGTGCTTACCTGCCGGATTTAGTGATGAGCATCTCTGTGCCGATGGTGCTGAATTTGTCCCAAAGCTCACGACATTGCAGTGATACATGAACTGGCAACGAGGTTAGCTCTGCTTCAACACTGTTTGTTCTGTTGTTGGTCCCGTGCTGACTTCGGCAAAAAGGTTCTTTAAGGTCTAATCAATAATAAAACAATTTCAATTTTCATTCACCAGTCTTAAATATTTATAGCACTTCACCACAAAATTAATTTGTACTACAGAAACCCATCTAACAGATGCTTCAAAGTTCTTCCTCTATCAAGGCTAAAACTGGAAAAATGATAGGTGGCCATGAGGGATGAAAAGGCAGTCTTACCTTGTGAATAATATCCATAGTTAGTAGCCAAAGGATTGATTTGGTAAGGTAAGTCCAACACAGGCCTTTCCTCTGGGAGATACATGGTGATGAGACTGAAGCAAGAAACAGACTTGTCCAGAGGTTTGTAGCTCTCGAACCAATGATCGAGTAGGAGTACGCATAGGTGACTACCTTTCCATCACTTCAAAGAGGACGGAGGTGTGTATATGTGTTTCTGTCAAAACATCACATTTGTCTTTGATCTGTCTCTTTGTCTCTCTTAGTTGCCAGTTTGTCCCCCAGTCTGCCCAAAGAGGTGTCTAGAACAACATTCCCTGGATCTGGGAGAAAAAGGGGGGCATTTTATTTTAAAGGCCAAGGGTCCCGTAACACTTCCTCCAAACTCGTATAGGTGTTAATCACCCCAGCAGTTTGTCACCTTATTACTTCAGGAAGCTCAGTCGTCACCACTGTTTATTGGTTCTTGCTAATACTAACCTTTTTTGGACTAGTCTGGGTTCAGCATTCGCTGACTTTAAAGGTATAGTTCACCCAAAAATAAGAAAATCTGTAATCATTAATTCACCCTCATGTTGTTCAAAACTTGCATTTGACTCTTTCGTCTGTGGAACACAAAAGAAGGTATGAGCAATTACTTTAGTGGTTTTGAGTCCATACAGTGCAAGTCAATGGGGGCCATTGTTGTTTGGTTGCCAGCATTCTTCAAAATATCTTCTTATGTGTTCTGCAGAAATAATAAAGCCATTCAGGTTTGGAATGGCATGAGGGTGAGTCAAATATTTTGTATTTTTGGGTGAACTCTCCCTTAAAGCACTGAACTGTCAAATGCTCCATTTTAAACAATAAAGGCCTTTTTTATAGGGTGGCTCAAAACTAAATATTTCATGATTTTTTTACAACACAGCCTTGATCTAAAACAATAAGCAGATTAAACATCTGATATGAGAAGACACTTGTTTAGAGTAAGGCCTGTTTCACGCAGCGAGCATGTGGAGTAAAGAGAAGCAGTAGTGAAACTTCACTACAACAGCAAGCTCACGTTGTCTTTCTGTCCATGAAAAAATTTGATTTCTTAGTTACCACACTGCGTTTTACATTAATAACAGCCATAAATTATGAAGTGGTTGTCAGGTGTAAAAAATTATTACCAACATGATAACAGGCATTTATTTTTTATTCATACATGAAGAGAGATGTTCTATATTGGGCTGCCTCCAAATAGTGAATAATGCACAGAATGGAATCCAAGTCCTGAAAAGGCTGTAAATTATTTCAATTCACTAGATTCAGTCAAATTTATGGGCAACACTTGTGTTTGTAAACATTAGTACAGTAAATACATTAGCTAACATGAACCGACAAGAAGCAATATAGCTTTTCCTAATCTGCTAATATTTGTCAATGTAAGTTAATGTCAATATACAATTGTTCATGTTAGTCAATTGTGTATTAACTAATGTCAACAGTTTAAGTTTGTAACATTTGAATAGAGTATTAATAAATGCTTAAGTATTGATAAATTAAAACTACTACTGGTAAAGTATAGAAATGCTCCTTGTTGGTTTAGTTTCAACTTATGTGTCAAATAATGTTAACAAACTTATTGTAAAATGTTGCCAATTTATGAATAGAAAGTGCTTCATAAGAACCAAAATAATGTTTTGCTAAAAAGGTTCACACTGCATTTAAACATAACTTATGCAGAGTTTGAAAGTACTATATGGCACACACACAAAAAAGTTTCTGCTATACAAAGCCGGATTACCTGGGCAAAGTGAACCTGTTGAAGTTAGTGCCAAAATTATGAATGGAGTATTTAACAGGCCAATGGCCATAATACATGTCATAAAATATACATGAAGTAGCCAACACTAAACCCATCTACCTTCTCTGAAAAGGTAATATCACATAGCATTTTTCATTTAAGGTCATTTACTATAAACGGAATGAAAGAACCTTCCAGAAAAGGACTTAAAAAGTACTGGATATCTGGATTGATAGATTTTAAAATTATTTTATTATTTTAAAAGTCAACTTATGAAACCATTACGTTTCATTCATCCCACATCAGTTAGATCAGGCCTCTCTTTCATAATAGCTGTAAGAGGCAGTTTTCAGCATCATCTGGTCAACAATCTCTTTTCTGAGAGCTAACTACAAATTCTCAGAATTGTCCATTTATCTGAGCGATAGATAAGGTGTCAGAGCCATGCTGGTGCAAGTCAGATAGGCCACAACCTTGTTTTTATCTGTTAACATGGCACAGATAGTCACAACCACCCCCAGCCCCACCCTAACCGAGAGTCTGTCTCCACAGTAACCGTGGGGGCCTTTCCTAGTAGCCAAAAGACCTTTGACCTCTAGATGCTGAGGACAACTACACATGTCGAATCAGCTTAATTTGTTACAGCTCACACATGCATATGGAAATAAACACCTGAAGGTGACTTCTCAACAGACTGGCAGAATTGGCCACTGAAATCATGAATACTTACTTTCTCTTTTAAAATGTATTCTTAGAGATTCAGATGTGACGCTGCGCTCCAAAACTTCAGATTTAGGATATCTCCCACCTCAAACCAAACATCTTTTCTGGAATGGCAACGTTTTAATGATACAAAATCCAGAATTTTGGGGTTTGAGGGTAAAATAGCATAAAACGTGCTCATAACTCCCCACTACTGATAATTTATTAAGTATTTTGTAAACCCTTTCATAGGACAGATTTTACAAACTAGACATGTACATTTTGTGTAAAGATATTACTTCACAATCAGAGCGGGTAATATTTTCTTTTGTTTATATAAAAGAAAAAACTTTTTTTTGACACCGCATGTTTTTCACCAACTTTCTTGGTCCAATTTCAAGTTTATTCTAAGGGTGAGATAGTTTGGGTGTGTGCTCGCACACTTGCGTGAGAGAGAGTCCTGGTGCTAAGTAACTGTTCAGGGTCTGATATAGGAAATGCTTGTGATTGGTCAACCGACTAAAGGGTAGAAACATGATAAGGATGGAACGGTCTCTGTGTCATCATCATATGCAAATTAGCAGCGAGCATTAAAACTCAGCAGCGAGGAGGCAACGTTTATGACCTTCTCAACAGCATTGAGACAACAGACTTGTGAGAACAAAAGTGGAAGGAGAGAGGAAAAGGTAACAAATGAAAGCAATTAAAGTGCTTTTCAACACCTCCTTCAGGAGTAGTGAGGATGCAGATCTGAGGTGAGTGTTTTGCACGGCGACTACAAAATACAGGACGGCAGCTGCTCTTCCTTTCAGTCTAGTGTGATCTGTGATGGATCTTCCACAAGTGTGATCATCCGAGTATTTTTTTTAAATACTTTCCACCAGAGAATATTTTTGGAATTTTTGTGAATTGTTCAAACAACTTGGACCTAGTTTCCTTTAGTGTTGTTTTAGTATACAAAACAAACATTTGTAAAACACTAATGAAGAATTTTCATGTTCTTGACTTGACAATGTTTCCAATAATAATAATAAAATAGATTGAAACTTAAGAAACTCAATAGTTTTAGAAGACTTTGGGAAATTGTGTTAATGTATTTCCTGATTCATGACAAGTATGACATTCTTGACCTCTGTACAGGATATCATCGTATACTGTAAGTTCATTATAAAGACACTACAGTATAGATGATGTACTATCTAGGGGGTCAATATGCCTCAGTTGTACCTTTCGTGCACCAACAGAAACAGAGAGTGGCGACAAAACCGTTACCATTACTGAGTTTAGCAATGGTAAGGGTTCTTTTGCCTCTTTCAAACATCATCTGGAGGAACAAGAACAACGCGAGTGTCAAACGGAGGAGACGACTTAAGGGATTGGATAACAGTAATGTAATTTTCTGTTAAACAAGACTGACACTGCATTTTGCAATTTAATAAATATAATTGTATCTGAAATTAAACATTTTGCTTTGTTTTATTGTCTACATCATTTTCTGTGGGAAACCCGTTTGACAACAAGAGTTTAGGAGCTACAGGCTCTTTCATTTCAAAGACCTTAACTTACGGATCCAAGGGTGAGAGTAAGTGAAGCCCCCCCAAAAAAGAGAAAAATAGGTTTGCCAATAGGAGAGCATAAGAATATGATACTGAGAAATTATCCAGAGCAGTAATAATCGTTTTGTTGTGTTGCCGTTTTTAAATCCAATTTTGAATTTCATTAAAAAGCTCATCAACACCTCCGTTCTACACATCTACCAAAATTAGGGGACAAAACACTGGTTGCATAATTTACATTTTTATTCAAGCAAATAGCTTTGTCACATAATTAAAACAAAATAAACAAATAATATATATATCAATAATAAAAGCACATGATCTTTGCACGGGGTGTAACTGTTGACTGAATAAGCTGATTCTGCCAGGTCCTTTTGCAATTTTGCATACAGTATGTGTGCCAAAGCATTGTCTTCTGGACTCTGAGGATAAAGTGACCTTACGTTTCCCACTACAGAAATCTGCAAAACCTCCATTAGTAAAACCGGTGTGAACAGTTCTCTTACAATTCACTTTATGAAACTGTGATGCAGAAAAACACTCTGAAATTGGTGTTGGAGCAAAAGCAACACATTTTTAAAATGATTCCACCGAGTAACTTACAACTACATTGCAATAACAAAGATATTCTATATAACAGCAAAACCACAAAAACCAGCCTGACCATACTAAAGCAAACGTCCAAAGTCATGTCCTGCGAAAAGTGGTCCATGGTGCATGTGGCCCATGTGTTTATGATTGCAGAAGCAGGTCATTTATAAAAGTAATTATTAATACAAGCATTATCAATGAACAAAGTATTGTTAATAAAATAGACAACATGTTACTGAATTTATATGGAGAAACAATTTATTGTGCCTCTGAATTCCACTTTACACTTTAATCTTTACTTTCCCATTTTGAGAAAAACCAACGTCTCTCTGTAATAACTTCTTTCAGGTTTCTGAATCTCTTTGCATCGGTTATAGGTTCTCATAACTCATAACTGAACTTCACTTCTTCAACATTGCAGAGATTTTTAAGTGTATTTCCCGCAAGAAAATGTTCATTAGGTCATTTCCAGCTTCCTGGGTTATTCTGGTTATCATCTGGCCTCCTGGACCAATAACCATTTTCTGTAAGAAGGAAATAATTAAAATAATGACAGTATGACATGTTATAGTTTTTGTCTCATGTTAACAGTTTCAAGAATTAAGATTCAACACCATTATCATTATATTATTGTCACAAAAAAGCATAAAAGCTTTACAGGTTAAGTAACATATTTTTTCCTGAGATTAATTATGGTTAACAAAAACAGCACTCTATATTTTTTTACTTAAGAGCAACATGTAGGTCCAATTTTCTAAGTGAGTGAATGAAAATGTAATTTATTTGGAAAAATACAGAAGGAATCCCAGAGCTCTCACCATATGACTGTCTTTTATCACATACAGTTTGACTGATATGTCGAGCACGCCATCCTCAGACTCCTTCCACATTTCAATTTGCTGCAAGAGAACAAAGTAACACTGAAAAAACAAATGACTTCCTATAAATTATAAAGGTCACATTCCATGTTTTGAGTAATGGTTGATTTTTGATGGATGGATAAACGTTTTGGGGAGAAATTTATCATACACAGATATAGCACGGTACAGCTATAGAACAAATAAAACACAATGGGTGTAAGACAGATAGTATGTAAATTCCTGTGGCTTTGAATTGACTGCTTAATATTTCTGTTGCCAGCATGAAGGGCTTCTACAACAAGCAAACAGTGGAGGAAAAAGGAAACGAGAAGAAATCAAGTCAAAAACATATCTTTGAAACCTTCTTCAGTCCGACAGCATCAATATGTTAAAGGAGTCATGAATGAAGACATCAATTTTAACCTGTGCTTTTGTCATATAGGTGGGAATCATATTCAAGCAAACATCCTGTAAGTGTCAGAACTGAAAACACCCTTGTTACTGAAATTACAACTGTTATTGACACCAGGCCCAGCGGACGCCAGGACATCAGGACATCATGACATCTATAGGTTGAATACCGCCTCCAAAGTAGAATATCAACGACCACTTCTCTAGCCCCGCCCTGTGGTTCGCGCATGACAGTACTGAAGTAACACAAGTTGCACGGAACCTGATAGAGCGAGCAAGCAATAAACATACCGTTAAAGATCGCAAAATATTGTGCAATCAGTGCCTGGTTGTGGTAGAACATAGTCGCTGCATAACCTTCCTTCGGATTCCGACATTAGTAATGCGTGGTTGAAGTTTATCTTTAAAGACATTCCAGGTCACGTGGGTAAAACAAGGAGCGTTTGTTCACTTCATTTCACCGCAGATTCCATTGTAAACAAGGCACAAGTCGACGCTGGATTTGCGAAGAGACTAAAATGAAAAAGCAGTGCTGTGCCGTCAATATTGGATATGACAGGAATGGCGCAGCAATCTTATGCGAGTAAAACATATTTGTACTATGCGTTACTATTGCGTTGTTAGAGATCCGTGATATGCCCTGATAGCCCTATTCACACGTGATTAGTATTACCTGGGGACCTCTAGTCATTTGTAATAAATGCAGAGGTTGTCTGTGATCTTAATCCCGTGCGAATCGGCCATGTCTGTAATTTCTAAGGTAAATATTCCCCCACAAATTACCTACCATATTTTAACACCGAGGTCCTGTGAGAATATTAGTTCCGTGCGAATCGGCATCTCTGTGAATTGGCTGCCTCATATATCATTTTTCAAGGTTTTATCCACAGTTGGTGAATAATGGAGCTGTTTTGAAGTGTTTTGATATTATTTCGGGTGCTACGTCATATCCATAAATTACATGTCAACACTGTCTTTTTGGCAGGGACTTCCGGGAGTCTCCCGTTTGTTTATTTATCATGGAAACTCTTGTAACATTTGAGACCCGCGATTACGGTGATCTTCTGTCTGGTTCGCGATCACGGGTCTCAAATGCTGACAGATACGGTCATATATCATTAAATACCATACAACTATAGGCTATACAAACTATACGCAAAGCCTTGCCATCACATCTGGGAAATAAGTCAGTAAATTGCAAATGCAACACATGAAATACAGATGTGGGGAGGTCATTTATAAATCACACGAGGTCCCCAGATAATATTAATCCCGTGTGAATAGGGCTAATGTGTAACCTAATTCACATAAGGCTCCAACTAAGTTTACTACACAAGCTGCTATCCAATCATAGCAGTGGGCGTTTACTTCTAAGTCTTCAATGCGGCACGCCCATTAAAACAAAGCATTTGTTGAGCCGGCCTCAAAACCGGGTAAATAGCCTATTACTTATGACGTTTGTGTGCTTTTTACATTCAAAAACATCAAAATCAATAAGTAGACCTCATACAACAGTATAAAACAATAAACAATGCCAGTTCACGACACCTTTAAACCAAACATCCATCAATATATACAAGCGTGTTATGTGAGACTGTGGGTCTGTATAACTCTTCGTTCTCAACACTAGCGCATTGACATAGTGCACTGCCCATTGTAACTTACCAGGGTCATTGTATATGGCACCTCCTTAGGGAAATGTTGTAGAAGTTTCTCTCTGATAGTGTTGAGGCAGACATCCTCGGGACCTTGATCTGTCAGAACTTCACTGTGATACTGCCACTCGCGAGGCTTTGCCACTTGAAGCAGGTAAGTCTATGGCACATAAGTTGTAACACATGATTTGTCATATGACAGTATCAAGTATTCACATATGGTTAGGCCTTTTATAGTGATATACAATATAATCGTATCCACTGTTGTCTATAGCAGAATGTTCATATACAACCGGTGCCATGTAGCTTCTCATTTATTGATGCCATTTAAAAAAGAACATGCTTAAAAAACATATTATTGTCGCCTTAGGTTTTGTTTACACCTGCTCTTCATGAGAACATTTTCAACATCATACGTTTACATTTTGTTTACAACAAGGTGTATGTAAACTTTTGACCACAACTGTATATACAGTGGTTTGAAAAAGTATTTGTTCCTTTCAGGATTGTTTGTTTTATGCATATTTGTCATGCTTAAATGATTCAGATCATCAGATCCTTTTTATATTACTCGAAGAAAACCAGAGTAAATACAAAATGCAGTTTTTAAATGATGGTTTTATTTATTAAGGGAAAAAACTATCCAAACATTTTTGACCCTATGTGAAAAAGTAACTGCCCCCCTTGGTAAATCATGAATGAACTGTGATGAATTGAATAACTGAGTTAATTTCACTAGCCACACTCAAGCCGTATTACTGCCAGACCTGTTGAATCAAGAAATCCCTGAAGTAGAACCTGTCTGACAAACTGAAGTAATCTAGAAGATCTCAAATAGCAACACATCATGCCGCGATCTAAAGAAATTCAAGGACAAAGTAATTGAAATGTATCAGTCTAGAAATGTTTACAAAGCCATTTCTAAGGCTTTGGCACTCCAGCGAACCACAGTGAGAGTCATTATCCACAAATGGAGAAAGCATGGAACAGTGGTAAACCAGTGGCCGGCCTACCAAAATACTCCAAGAGCACAATGACGACTCGTCCAAGAGGACATAAAAGATCCCAGTAAAACATCTAAAGAACTACAGGCCTCTCTTGCTTCAGTTAAGGTCAGTGTTCATGATTCCACAATAAGAAAGAGACTGTGCAAAAATGGCATCCATGGGAGAGTTCGCAGGCGAGAACCGCTGCTGACCAAAAAGAACACAAAGGCTCGTCTCAGATTTGCTAAAAAACATCTTGATGATCCCCAAAACTTTTGGGCAAATATTCTGTGGACTGATGAGACAAAGGTTGAACTTTTTGGAAGGTGTGCGTCTGGCGTAAAACTAACAGAGTATTCATAAAAAGAACATCATACCAACAGTCAAACATGGTGGAGGTAGTGTGATGGCCTGGGGCTGCTTTGCAGCTTCAGGACCTGGAGGACTGGACATAATTGATGGAACCTTGAATTCTGCGCTCTACCAGAAAATCCTAAAAGAGAAAGTCCGGCCATCGGTTTGTGACCTCAAGCTTAAACGCACTTAGGTTATGCAGCAGGACAATGATCCAAAACACACCAGCAAGTCCACATCTGAATGGCTAAAAAAATCCAAATAAAGGTTTTGTAGTGGCCTAGTCAAAGTCCGGATTTAAATCCAATTGAAATGCTGTGGCATGACCTTACAAAGGCTGTTCATGCTCGAAGACCCTCCAATGTGGCTGAATTAAAACAATTCTGCAAAGAAGAGAAGAAAATTCCTCCACAGCGATGTGAAAGACTCATTGTGAGCTATCGCAAACGCTTGGTTCCAGTTGTTGCCGCCAAGGGTGGCACAACTAGTTATTAGGTTTAAGGGCAATTACTTTTTCACATAGGGTCAGAAATGTTTGGATTGTTATTTCCCTTAATAAATAAAACCATAATTTAAAAACTGCATTTTGTATTTACTAAAATTTGTTTGGTGATCTGGATCATTAAAGCAAGACAAATATGCAAAAAAACGAAAAATCAGAAGGGGGTCAAATACTTTTTCACACCACTGTATTCTGAAATCAAACGGTTCCATTATGAGTTGCAAAATATGCTGTGATGTGTAAAACAACAGAGCATTGTTCAGCAATATTAGAATGTGCTGGAAGAATTCTTGCTGTTCGAATGTACAGTAACAACCTGCCCAACTTTGTTCAAATCTTAAAATTCCCCAACGTGGCGACTAACCTTTATTGTCTCCACATCTTCTCTGTCGACAGCACTTAGCATGAATACATCTTTAAAATGTGGCCACCCGCTGCGGCTCTTCAGATCCTTCAGCTCCTCTCTGCTCAGTCTGTTTTTGTTCTGACTCTCTTGATCTGATGACTCTTTCTCCGTGCTCTCAGAATTCGCTTCTTCTGCATGTCTGCTTTGGGCTTTGGCTGCTAGTCTTTGATTTGACTTCGCTACACCGCGAATCCTGATCTTTTTTCCATTCACCACCCCCTCAGTCAGCTGTGCCGTGATGTCTAGCAGCGACAATTTGCTCTTCAGTAGGTCCACCTGTGCGTGATGAATGATATGTTTTAAAATCACTCATGTGTACTTATGTCCAAAATGTATTGATAGCACCTCTAAATAGTATTTCAAATGTAATGCTGACATTACAGCTGTGCATGTAATAGCACACCCCAAGTATACACATCCCAACACTCATTTAAAGTGAAGGTTCACCCACAAATGAAAATTCTGTCATCATTTACTAAGCCTCTTGTCATTTCAAACCTGTATGACATTCTTTCTTTTGCAGAACACAAAATAAGACATTTTTAAGAATGTAGTTAACTGGCCCCAATTCACTTGCATTGGTTTTGTGTCCATAGAAGTGAATGGGGGCCAGTGCTGTTTGGTTCTTAATATCTTCTTTTGTGTTCTGTGGAAGAAAGAAAGTCATAAAGGTTTGAAAAGACAAGAGTGTGAATAAATGATGACTACATTTTCGTTTTTGGGTGATCTATCACTTGAAAGTAATATACTTTTCCTATGGAGACTATTCCTACAATTGACCCTTCGCCTGGAGTTTGATTGACAGGCAACCGGACCAATCCAAGCGAGAACATTATGCACTCACTGTTGCTTTTGGCCATTTTGTCCGACAATCAAACCATAAAGTTTAACCGGCTTCGCACTATGCGGTTTTATAAAGTCCTTATTATTTCACTAAAGATACTTTAGGTGCAGTGGGAGCGCTTTGGCTGATGTCGGACATAGCAAAAGCGGGCGGGCTTTGCGAAGGGTCAATTGAACGAGGAGAGATTATATACAAAGCTAATACCTTATTGAGGACAAGGATGGCAGGTACATCTGGATTTAGGGCCAGACACTTCAGTACTTCAAGGTGCAGCTTGTTACGGGTCCATTTATCAGACACATCAACTAACACAACAACTGCGAATATGCAAGAGAAAAAGCCAAGATGCAACACCCCATACAAGTCAGAAAATAAGAATGTTTGCTACGTGTTTTTTTAAGATTAAGAGTAAGAAAAAATAAGAACATTTCAAAATAAAAGATTTACCTAGATCAGCTTTCTCCAAAGACTCAAACGGATCCACCAACAGCGATTCTTCCAGTTGGTGTCTTGTAAAACAAGTATTCCAAAAAGTTACATTTTTTACAAAGGGTTATATTGGGATAGTAATAGGTACCAAAACAGGAATAAAAGGAAACATTTTGTAAAACATAATAAACTTGCATACATTCTACACTACTCATCACCAAATGAAAAATGATTTGCATTATTACATTCCATTATTTTTTTACACGACACTCCAACCAGTTCCCATTAGTTAAACAGATAGTCCTGGGCCAAACTCATGCCATTTAAGGAAAATGTTGAGCAAATGTTTATGTCACAATGCATGATGCAAAGTTATGCAAGACATATGCATTCATTACTTCCAGTAAGCACTAAACATTCAACTAGAAAAGTATAATAAAATCCCCCCAAAACACACAATTCACTTTAAAGCATAGAGTCAGAAGACTCCACAAAAATAGTGAAGATTAAGGAACCCACCTTTTAGCCTTTATCAGTGTGGTGAGACCAGGGGTATCCAACAAAACCTAATGAAAAGACATTTTTGTAAAAATTTGCCAAACAAATCCCTTTAAAATATTTAGCATGAGAGAAAGATTATCTATTTACAATTTGTGTGTCATCCTCAGTCAGAACACCAACAGCACGCGATCTTGTTGTGTGCACTTTCTCTGACACGGCAAACAACTGCAAAAAATATGATGGTGCATGTTTATGACTCTATCTATTGTGTATTAACAGCTGCGTAACATATTACACACAATGTGAAGTTTATTGTGCTTCGAATAATCCCACCTTTCTGCCCAGTAGCTGGTTGGTGAGTGTGGATTTGCCAGCATTCGGGGCGCCCACTACGGCCACTTTAAGGGATCTGGGGTTCTCAGGTTGATCAGGATCCTTTAGCAATAAGGAAAATTGATGACCTACGGGTAGAAAACCCACACAACTAACCTTTAATAATGCAAGTCTGTGAAGATAAGATTAAAAGAACTCGGTTTCGACATCTTATCGCTAAACAGCTTTGACGAGGGCCGGGCTGATTCTAACCGCAATCTGATGGGACAGGCTGTTGACTATGACCCTCGTTGGACACAACAGCTCCCCCCTTCTGTAATCTCTCCAGAAAAGCACCAGAAGACACCAGACGGACCGGGGCATATTGAAAGAGACATTTTCTCACTACGTGTGCATCATCAACCGCGCAACCTGTAAAGGTAAACGAGAAACAAGTTAACAAAATCCCCGAGCAATTTATCACCAGTTCCGTTTCATTTCTGTTGACATGACACAGCCGTTCTACCATAAAATTACACTTTACAACTATCAGAGACATGATGTAGAAAGACAGTAAACAGTTTAAACTCTTTATCGCCTTGAAGTACGTTTTTTCTTTCTGGTTAACGCACCTTTGCGCAGACGCAGTGACGCATGTTCCCGTGCTGCTGTCAGTGATCGGGTCGTCGAAAATCGCAGCGACCTTCTTAAAAAGGTCTCGCAGATTCGTAAGCTCATTGCTGAAATCTTTTTCTGTTCATAAGAGATCGATTTTCGACTTCCGCTAACGGTATTCTTTGGACAAGGTTATCACACTCTCCATGTTTGGTTTACGCGTGTGATAAGGGCGCAGACATGCTGCTTTCGTCGTGGAGAAGTGCTCGAGCTATAATTTGCACATTACTGCCATCTACTGCTCAGGCGCCACTATGCCTACAATGTTTACTTGCTTTGTTTTCCTCAATTTTGTTGTATAACCTAGTTTAAAATAGATGCATTCAGACTGCCAAAAACGTAAAAAAACATGCATCTATTCTTCCATCTGTTTGGCAAATGATGGTTCAGTAAATAACACGTAGGCCTACAGCATTAACCGAGTGATTCAGTAGATTATTATTTTTATTTTTTACGGTCTGGAACAGACAGGTGTACTGAATCAATGTTACATGAGGCAGTTTTGTGGTAATAAGAGGCGTTCAGGACCAGAGAGCTGACCGTATTATCACTAACTGGTGCCATTGAGGTTTGTGTGTGTTGTTTTTATCTGCTCAGGTATCAGTGGGAACAGATGTGTTTTTCCATCTCCCATCAAAAGCTGGTCCACCAGGAGTAGCACAGAACGGAAAAACACTTCCACTGGGGAAAAGCAAGGATATCAGTTGGCTTACAATCTGTCGCTAATAGCTCAGAGGCAGACTTAGTGCTTTTACAAAAGGCAACACATCCAGGATGCAAGGAAATGGTGCTTTTAAATGAAGTAGCCCGGTATGTTCAATGAGCAAACATAAATAGTGCCCTCACAAGACCTCTAAATTTGACCATATGTGACCCTGTGTGAAAAAAAGGCTAAATGTTCAAAATCCATTTATGAGAGTAAGTAGTCGTGGCCAAAATTGATAAAAATGGGTGTTTATCACTCTAAATCATCTCTAATCATCGCCAAAAATGGTATAAAGACACTGTACTTTTTAATTGATTAAATAATGTGTTGTTAAAGTTTACAAGCACTTTCAATACTTTTTATTGGTTATATATTTGCTAAACCCAGAGATAAACATAAAGGGTGACTAATAATAATGATTTATGGCAACAACAAAAAAATCAAGAAATATGGAGATACAAGGTTTCAGAAGGACAGCAGGGAAGTGATAGATTACATGATAGAGTTTGAGATACAGTATTTTTATAATACTCAAATCAATTATTTAAAAATAAATGTAATGCTTTTATTGACACTACGTTTTGTTATATATACTGGAAGTTGGCTTCCTAAAGATTGATTTAAAACAAGGCCTTACTCATTCAATAAAGATTTCAAGGTTATATTTTCTAGGTTCTTTACATAAAGCAGAATGATTTTGTGTAGAGAACAGTGATTCACAGAAAAATGACTTGAGCTGATGGTTTTCAAAGGCATAGTCACACATTAACATTAAAATATAAATTCTTTTAAAAATATGCACATTTCTATTTACTTAATATCACTTACATTTAAATGTTCTTGTTTATTCATGGGTAAATGTACGCTTTGCACTGCCCACATATCGGCCCATTTTGCAGAGCACTGCAACTTTTGGAGAACACTCGCTTGTCTCCCTTGGCAGATGATCAAGAACATTAGAAGATGAACAATCATTGTTGATGCTACAGACTGGTGTTATGCAGAACTCTTGGTATTGCTGTCTGTTTTGTTAGGTCGTATAACTTGTTTGCCTCTTTGTGTCTTCGCCCATATGTCTCCTTTTTGCATCAGCTTTGTAAGATGACCTTTTCTGGGCAGTTTCTGTGGGTTTTTATGTTTTTTCACTTTCTGGAAATTGAATACTGGCAATTTAGCACTAAACTCTGAGAATGTTCTTCTGCATTTAACAGAGGCCCTTCAGATTTACAGCATTATTATTGAACCTTTAACTTTGTGTTTTAGTTCAAGGAAAGAGCTTATATAGGCAACGCAAAGGAATCAATACATTTTTAGTGCTTAGAGTGAAAAATTAAAGTTAGATGAATTTTTTAAGTATTTAAAATACTTTTATAACTCTAAACCTGTTTTTTTTAAATACATTCTTTACCTCAGATGAAATAATTTTTTTACGGGCTTTACAAAAGCTGAGTAAAATATCCAAACTTGTACTAGATGATCTTGGCTCAGCTGGGAGCTTTAATTAGCACAAGACAGAGCAATATGTCACAACGAAGAAGCTGTTCCCAGATCAGCATAGAAATGACATTCTCATCCCATGTTTTTTTTGCTGCTGTGTCTCTTTATTGTTTAGGAGCTGTGGGTGCTGAATAGCTTCTGTCATGTCAAATATTTCACTGGGTCTCTGCTTGTCTTTTGCAACGTGAGACAGATACACACACATTTAGAAACCTCCCGCAGTTACAGCACAGCATCGGCACAACATTTCGACCTTTCTGCAGGCAAGGAGGATAAAAAAGCTGAGGAGATGTTAAGTGTAAGACAGGCGTGTGACAGAAGCTCGCTGAGCCATGCTGGGTGGATGTTACTCAGGCTGAGATGCAGCTCCAACTTGCACAACATGATTGCAGCACACCACACAAAGCCACGCAGCTGGGGCATCCTATGTCACATCCTCATCAAAATGCTTTCGGGGGGATCATTTTAAAAGCGCCCAGAGGTCATATTTTCCGGTCCTGATTTTGAGTTCTCTGTCTGATTGGAGCAAGATTGAGGGGAGGGGTTTGTATTCTATCAAGATTTTGCAATCAATACAACTTGTCTGTGAAGGAGATCAATAAGGCATCTCTTTTGAAATCGTCAATCGTGTCAGAATTGAGTATAAAAAGTGCAATTAGGACCACCGTTCCTAAACATTCAGCCTTGACGTCTTTCAGGGCCAAAGAAAGACGGAGTTCTGCGTCATTAACATTGTATTATTGTGTGATGAAGCCCACTGCTGAGCACTTCCCCTCAGCTGCCTGAGGCTCCATGGGTGCAAAATGAGTTTTTCCTCTACGATCAGCTGTCTCAACCTTAACAATTCTAAGAAAAGTATCTTTAACCACGAGGGCAAGCCCGAGACTTTAAAACTATTACTAAGTCTTGTGACCCTGATACGATTTCAGGGCAGGTCAAAATGTCTGGTTTCAACCATCTTCTTATTTCTCAATGACAGGGATTAGATGAATTAGTCTTGATCCCCACATAGTTCCACTTATTATGAATCACATAATGTTGATGGATGGCATACCATCAGTTTGAAAGCTTTTGTCAATTCAATTTATTGGATTGACATTCATAGTATTTTCGAGGCTTTTTAAGGTTATGTGCCTATATAAAACATTTTAAAGAGACAGGTATTCAAAAAGATGTAATACAGCCACAGAAAAAAAGAGATTATTCCAAATGTTCATTTAATCAGCATTTCTACAGTAGATGTATTTTGGACATTCCAGTCCTGTGTTTGTTGAATTTCACAAAATCAAACCTCAGAAGTGATATAACGTCATCCAACAGTAATGTCAAAGACTGACAGCATGACAAGACACACAAAAACTGTGATAAAAATCCAGGTTATCACATTATTACATTTTTTCCTACATGTGTGTACAGAAATCAGTGTTGCCTAAAAGAACATTTTGAGATTGGTCTCTTAATTTTTTCCGTGGCTGTAAATTGTAATAATGATTCCTTGTGTTGTATAACAAATGTGAATGTAATGGTTGCGAAGAAAGTTCAAAACATGACATTTTGTTTGCTGACCACGTTGGATTCAACTGTAAACTAGACTAGAGTTAAAAATTCTGTAGTGGCAAAGTTTGGATTAGAAAAATATGAGTGGCTTTCCGGTACAAAAGATGTTGCAAAGATCCAATTGAGAAGTTTCTAACATTTAGTTGCTAGGGTGTTCAGGGGTGGTTGCTATATGGTTTCTTACTGGCTCCAAATCTCAGTGGTTCCTAAAATGGTGTAGATCCCTTCTTTAATGTAAGTCTATTGGATTTTTTTTAATTGTTTCACCTTTAGAGAAAATGACAAGTCTGATAGCTTAGAAAACGTATATGCAAAAGTGAATGTTAATACATAGGCATGGAGTGTTTCATTGATTCCTTAAATCCTTTAACGTACAACTATTTTTCCATGCTGTGAATTTGTTCACTCATGCTAATGTATTTTAGGTGTCATCACACAGGACATGGAGCAGCAGTGTGCAGATGGAAAATGAGATGTGCAAAATGTGATGTGAATTGGAGCATTATAAATGTCAAGTGACTGATGGGCTCCGCTATTGTAACTGTGGAGGTTTCCATAGTGCAGCGTATGGAGCATGTCAAGTACAATTGAAAGCTAGGATGTACAAAAATATACGGGCAGTGGAAAGTTTTGTGTGTGGAGGCAGGTGGGAATAGAAATGACGGGGGAAATATTTTGACAGGGTTTGTGTGGGCTGGAGTTACAGGCTGTAATGTCACTGTGGTGCAGCCATCAGTCTTCTCTAACAGATAAATGTTAGTGGTGAAAAGAAAACATTTCGTGGCCTTCTATTAGCAATATGATAAATATAGTTGAAATAGAAAGAAAGAAACATATTGGGGTTTTTAAAGATTATAGTTATGGTTCAAATTAGTCATGATATGCCCACTCATGGTCTCATGAAGATTCACAGTAGTATTAGCATAAAGATTAAAGATTGTGCTGCATGAAATTATGGTATGATTTTACAGATGCATCCCTCAGTGTTTAATTGAATTAATGGAATAGACATTTAGAGGGCCTAAATATAAAATGAACGTCACCAACCAATGAACGTTTTTAGAAGACGTATAAAATCAGTTGTGTTTGTATTTTGTCTTTGGAGCTGACCTGACCTACATTTCACTGCTGGTTGTGTATATTCTCTATATAACTGTGTATGTGAAAAATAAAATATTAAAATCTTGAAGTTAAATGAAGACTTAGGCCTATATTTTTCTATGTTAGGTCTGGGCTTTGTGCAGTCCAGTAGGGCCACCGTACTACAGTTCTTCCACAACAGACTTCAAGTGTGTCCTTATGGACCTTGGAAAAAGGTATGCTCCAAAATGTAGTCTATGAGAAAGAAAGACCTGATATGGTGGATTTATACAAATCAAATGATACTATACCTAGAAAATGTAATTTCAGTGTTTATTGTGGCACAACATATTTCAGCCTGAACTATTCAGCCTCTGCAACGTTTACTTATTAGACATTTAGTACTTATCTAAAAAAAATATATACTTTATAACAGTTTGCTCTATACTGATTGGGTGTTCGCCAAATGTCCACAAATACTGACCGTACACCAGTCTGCCGGTAGGTGTCAGTATAAACTCCTACTGGAAATTAACAAACGAACAAGAAACCTTCTGGCAAAATGGCGTTTCTGGCATTTATTTTCGTAGTTATACATTTCAAACTTTATTTAGTTCCCTGCGCTCGTTTACAGTCATATATAAAAAGTTCATCAAATTAGACAACAGATCCGTCTTAAGACATAATGATAATCTTTTCTCGGACTAAAAATAGGTAAACTCCCTGTCCCTTGGTCATCTGCGTGGTAATTTCTGTTTATGATCTCATTATGGGCCATCAGGGGCTAAACTAGTGATGTGCAGAGCGAGGCTTCGTGAAACAATGAAACAGTTCAATCAAATGTGCCGTATCGTGTCGAGGCTTCGAAACATTCCGACACCCGTCTCCACGGTGACACATGTTGGTCATTTGCACGTTTTGCTCTAAGACACTTATATAACAATGGCTTAGACAATCGCTAACGCATTACAATCTGTATGTTCCTGAGGGAGCTCAATTGAGTGTGTGGGGGGAGGTTACTGTGTTCCCGACTGGCTTGCTGTGGTCGAGGGTTCGAATCTTGGTTGAAGCGTCGTCACATCATTAAAACTAGTGTTTCTTATTATGTTTTTTTTTTATTTAGAGTTTTTTAGAACAGCAGATGTTTTGGCTACACCTATGCCCGTCCAATAAATGAAGGTGGTAGGGGTGCATGTCTTTCAATATTGATAAGTCTTACTGAGACATGGATTCGTCCTGAAGACTCAGCCTGTCGTGAACTGGGTAAGAGACAAGGCAGGAGAACCCAATTGCAGGCAGAGGCAGGGATGAAGGGGTTAACAGGTATTTATTATAACAAAATAACAAAGACTACAAAAAAGGCAAAACAAAACCCACAATGGGGAAAACAAGACAGGATAAAAATATCAACTTTAACAAGGACAAGAACGCTGACTAACTAGACTATAAAACAAACACTAAACTAACATTTACTAGACACAGGGTATGGGAAGAAGGCAAGACGAGGGCATGAATACCAGGACTCGGGACCACCGGACTGGACTGCACTCCTCTCTTTTTCCTCCGGGAGCGGCCCACGGGAAGTGCGGCCGACGGAAGAGAGGTGGTGGGAGGCACGGCTAGCTCCGTGGCAGAGGAGTCGGACGGGGAGTCCCACGACTCCCTCCGTTGACGCCGTCTACGGAGACTGGAGGACGGTGGAGAAGAGGCTGCAGATGGTGGGGAGAAGCCCATGACCCCGATTTGCAGGGAACGACCCTCGGGGATGACGGCCAGCGGGGAGGGAGAGTAGGACTCAACTGAGACCCTGGGCTCCGGCCGATTCATGGCGTACCTGATCAGTTCGGTGAAGCCCAGCGGTCTCAGCGTCTGCATCTCCCCCCGCGTCAGAGGGTAGTTGAGGCCGCCATTGAACAGGACCATCTGTTCCTGCTCATCATGGACCATCTCCCCTGCAGCCTCGAAGAAGCGATCCGCGAAGTCAAGCACGTCGCCGTATCCCTGACGGACATTGCACAGGCGACGGGCCTGACTTGCACGTCTCGCTTCCGTGCCTGCTGGGTTCAGTTGTGGCTGGTTCATTCTGTCATGAACTGGGTAAGAGACAAGGCAGGAGAACCCAATTGCAGGCAGAGGCAGGGATGAAGGGGTTAACAGGTATTTATTATAACAAAGAACAAGACTATACAAAAGGCAAAACAAAACCCACAATGGGGAAAACAAGACAGGATAAAAATATAAACTTTAACAAGGACAAGAACGCTGACTAACTAGACTATAAAACAAACACTGGAAACAAACACTTACTAGACACAGGGTATGGGAACAAGGCACGACGAGGGCATGAATACAAAGACTATCTGTGACACGGATGAGGTAAGACGTACAATGAACCAGACAGGACCAAGAACACGAGGATGTTTTAAAGGGGAGCAAATCAAGAGGGAACAGGTGCAAGGGATAAACTAATTAACACAAACTAGGAAACAGGAGGGTAGGAACGATGACGCAGACTAGAGAAACAAAGGATCCTGTATGATTCCACCTCTAGACCAAGAAATACCTGACAAGGAGAGGTGGAACCATGACACAGCCACACCCGCTGCTCTCTCCACAAACTTTTTTTTGGTTTGCTTATCAACAATGACTGGAAATATTCGATACCATCTTCCCTATGGAACAACTATTCATTTGAATACCATGCTGTTAATATCACTTTTCCCACTCAGCTCAGCGTTGTTGTAGTTTACCGCCCCCCAGGTCCTCTTCTCAACTTCATTGAAGAGTAAGATGTGCTGCTCTCTTCATTCCCGGAGGATGGTGGCCCTCTTGTAGTCTTTGGGGACTTCAACATCCACCTGGAGAAACCCTACGCTTCTGACTTCCACACCCTCACCGCCTCGTTCGACCTCAAGCGCCTTGCCACAGCCTGTACTCACAGATCAGGAAACCAGCTTGATCTCATCTTAACCCATAACTGCACCACAGATAACATTCAAGTCACACCTCTTCACATTTCTGACTACTTCTTCATCACTTTCAACATGCTCCTTCCTACATGCACTACACCAACACCACCACCCGTTTATTTTAGATGGAACCTTCGCACTCTTTCCCCTAGCACACTCTCTGCTAAAGTGACATCCTCTCTTCCCTCCAACTTTGCATCTCTAGATGCTGACACTGCCACCAACACCTCTAGAAATTAAGTTAATAAAGTTATCTAGATAACCTTTGTCCTCTATCCTCCAGACCAGCTCGTGCCACCCCATCTTGCCCCTGGCTGTTGGACATCATCCGGGAACAACGGAGTACACTCAGGGCTGCTGAAAGGAAATGGCGCAAGACCAAGAATCCTGCTGACCTAGGGCACTACCAGTCACTACTCTCCTCTTTTTCTGCTAGTGTTACCACAGCTAAAATGTCTTTCTATACCACCAAGGTGAGCAATGCACCTAACACTCGACAGCTTTTCAAGACATTTAACTCTCTTCTTTGCCCCCCTCCTCCCCTGCCCTCTTCATCTTTGACTGCAGAAGACTTTGCTGTATTTTTCACTGAGAAAACATCATCCATCAGCAAACAATTCTCAGACCTCGGTGCACACCTCCCTAACTTCAACCATCGAACTCTCCTCTTTCACCCCACTGACGAACACTGAAGTCCCCAGACTTCTCTCCGGCCATCCCACCACCTGTGCCCTTGACCCAATCCCCTTCCATCTCCTTCAGGCCATATCCAGCACACTCACACCTGCACTCACACAGATCATCAACACCTCCCTGCTTACCGGCACTTTTCCATCCACATTCAAACAGGCCCAGGTCACACCCCTATTGAAGAAACCCACATTGGACCCCTCTACTCCCGACAGTTACACACCTGTCTCTCTCCTCCCATTTATTGCAAAAACACTTGAAAGGACAGCTTTCAACCCGGTGTCTTCCTACCTATCCCAGAACAAACTACTGGACGACAAGCTGTCTGGCTTCAAAACAAACCACTCCACTGAGACTGCACTTCTATCGGTCACAGAAGCACTGCGGCTAGCCAAGGCATAATCTAAATCCTCGGTCCTGATTTTGCTAGACCTATCTGCAGCGTTTGAAACTGTCAATCACCAGATACTGCTAGCAACCTTTTCATCTCTAGGAATCTCAGGCTCTCCTCTCTGCTGGTTCAAATCGTACCTCTCTGGCAGATCCTTCAGGGTGTGATGGAGGAGCTCGCTGTCCACTGCTCACCGCATGATCACTGGGTTCCCTCAGGGATCGGTGCTTGGACTGCTGCTTTTTTCCATCTACACGACATCCTTGGGACCCATCATACGGGCACATGGCTTCTCATATCACTGTTATGCTGACGACACCCAAAACTACATCTCGTTTCACCCAGAGGATACCACTGTAGCAGCTCGCATTACAGCCTGCCTCGAGGACATCTCAGCTTGGATGAAAGGGCATCACCTCCAGCTGAACCCTGCCAAGACAGAACTACTCATGTTTCCGGCACACCTCCTGGTGCAACACGATCTCACCATCCATCTTGGCAATACCACAATCACTCCTTCCAAAACAGCCAGGAACCTCAGAGTCATATTTGATGAACAGCTGTCCTTCAATGATTACATTGCAAAGACAAAACGGTCATGCCGATATGCCTTATTCAACATTAGAAAGGTTAGACCCTATCTCACTGAGCATGCGGCACAACTCCTTGTCCAGGCCCTGGTAATCTCAAGGTTGGAATACTGCAATGCTCTCCTTGCTGGTCTTCCTGCAAAGGCTATCAAACCGCTCCAGCTGGTTCAGAACGCAGCAGCACGCCTCGTTTTTCCAACAGCCCAAAAGGGCTCATGTGACTCCCCTTTTCATCTGTCTCCACTGGCTACCGGTTGAAGCCCGTATCAGATTCAAGTCACTAATGCTTGCCTACAAGACTATCACTGGATCTGCACCGGCTTACTTTCAAAACCCTCCTGCACTCCTACACCACATCAATATCCCTGCGTTCAGCAAACCAGCGGCATCTTGTATTGCCTTCTCAAAAGGGCAGTAAATCGCTTTCCAGCTCATTCTGCTTCACAACTCCTTCCTGGTGGAACATTCTTCCTAACTCGGTCCGATCAACCACATCTCGTACAACATTCAAAAAGCTACTTAAAACCCATCTCTTCTGTGAATACTTGACAGACAAATACAAATAAATAAAAAACACTAACTCTTTCTCTCAACAGGTAGTGGTCTAGCTTTTGTTGAAACCAGTAACTTTGTATTGGCACCTACTGTATTATGGCTCCTGTATGACATATCGCTTATTGCTCCCTAAACTCTTTGTAAGTCGCTTTGGATAAAAGCGTCTGCTAAATGACTAAATGTAAAGTAAATGTAAGTGTTAAGCCCATTGCGTACGAAATTTGCGTCCGAAATTCCTGCACGTTAAAAAATAAATACGACCTCACGTTGTGTCAATCACATTTACACACTGCCTCCTATATTTTTGTCCGTCATAAAAAAAATTTGGACCGGGTTCGATTTTCTGCGTTTTTCGCATCTGTATCAAGCATTTTGAGTGGCCTTTTTTAACAATTCATAGACACCGTACAAACGAGAGCCATATACGAAAAAACGCATAGGAAAATTTCAGACTGTATGTGCAAAGACCTTTATGATTAACCATCACACACCTCCAAGGCTTTTTTCCAAATGGTCCCATAGGCTACAATTGACCTTTGACTTTTGACTTTACTCAACTTTTATGTTGGATAATTTGGCATTTGTCATACATTATATATATATATAAAACAACATATGGCTCTGTTTGTTAGGTAATATCTGGCTAGATTGCTGTCCATAGATCACTACAAACAAGGTTATTTTTTTATTTCTTGATTAACAGAAAATCAGTTATAGACAGACACTGGTTTATGTCGTCGAGTTTTGAAACGCTTCAAAACAGTAATGACGTAACGAAACCTCGTTTGCTAAAAATTACGTGATTTAGCCAGTTTGATATGCGTTTCGAAGCACTTATTTGATACAAAAGATTCGATACGGGTTTCGAAGCTTCATGAAGCATATTTCGAAAGTGCCCATCACTAGGCTTAGCATGATTATTTATCTAATAGGACATAAGGTAAATAATAATAAATAAGTAGGCATAATTTAAAAATCTACAATTTGAAACGTTTTACATTATAAAAATCGACCAAACTCAAAAGGTTTAACACGCAAGATTAAAAACGACTATAGGGAGACCGCAGAGCGTTATGCTAAAATAGCGTCATCGTTTACTGCTGCAAAATCAGTGAATATAATCCCTATCTAAACTGTTTTATTTGCACTAGTATTTTTTCATCTGCACTTAGTCCTGTTAAATCAATGTTTTCTATATTTTGAAAGTTTATGCTTATGGTGTAATTATTATGTATCGATTATTAACATACTTTTTAACGTTCATGTAAAGTATATATACGTTTTGTCATTGTGGGGATTAGGATTTTTCCAGCTATGCAGGAGAGATCTAACAAATTTACTTTAATGTTAAATGTCAATGACTGACTTCAGTGTAAGTGGTGTAGGATTTTTTTTATTTAAACATATAAATGATAAAGTAGTAGGATTTTTATATTCAATCTAGTAAGCGTGCTGTGGAATGGACAATGTTTTATAAATGATTGACAGTTGATTGATAACTGTTTATATTGTACACTTAAAGGTATAGTTCACCCAAAAATGTACCCCTTTGTCATTTAAAAGCTGTATAACTTTCTTACTTCCGCAGAGCACAAAAGAAGATATTTAGAAAAATGTTGTTAACTGGCCCCCATTCGCTTGCATTGGTTTTGTGTCCATACAATAGAAGTGAATTGGGTCCAGTGCTTTTCGTGTACCAACTTTCTTTTAAATATTGTCTTCTGTGTTCTGCGGAAGAAAGAAAGTCTGAAAAAGGTTTGAAATGACAAGAGGATGAGTTAATGATGACAGAATTTTCATTTTTGGGTGAACTATCCCTTTAATTTACTCCGTCTACCTGTCTGCTTGATTAATCTTTTAGATGTTGTTGTCCAAACAAAATTTGTTTACAGATGTTGTTTGCCATTGCCTAATAAAACGCACTGGAATTGTAATTATTTAGGCAAAATGCCTAAATAGGTCATCAAATTATTATTTGTCATTATCAACAATTTACCTGAATAGAAAATGAGAACGTCTCCAATTGTTTTTTCCTATGTGTTCCTATTATATACGTTTTGAGCCATATTATCCTATATGTTGCAAACACAGACAGTTATGTGAATATATTTTTATGTGGAGAACCATTAAATCTTAATAATAAATTTGTAAATATGTTATTACATTTTGTATATGTAAATAAAAACCGATTGGACTGCAGCCATCGTCTGCAACGCTGTCGCGCATGCGCCGGAAGTTGCTGCCGCAGACAGCGACACTGATTCGACAACGCAGAGCAGCAACACTAGAAAAAAATCAAAACACTGTCTCCAAATAATACTAATCCATTATGATGTTTTGAGCAATGTATTTTCACACGATCCACAGAGAGTAAGTATATCGTTTGACTAACCATTGTAATGATTCTGTGCTCGATGGTTCACTATTCTGTCCATGATGCTTTGGGGAGCAACAAAGGAGTCAGTTCTCTATATAATTCAGTGTAAGTCAGGCTAATTAAAAAGCTGGCTTCACTATTTAGACCAGTAATGCACAACATTAGCAAGACTTATAAACAAGTGTAAAAATTCCGATTTGGGGAAAAATCTGCTTATGTGAAATACACGTGATTTGTATTTTCTACATGCTGGTTGTGGACTGTGCTGAATTACCATAAATGTTTGTAAAGCTGACGATAGCTGCCACACATTTTGCTGTTTTATTAGTACGTGTATTATTTCTATTTTCCCGAATGTTTCTCTTGGGTACATTTAAGGGCTAGGTGGTATCAGGCCTGTGGTGACTTTAGCCGGCAGACTGAGCGCATGCAATGCAGAATTCGCATTTGATCCTCTGGAAAAAAATGATATAAATTCATGGCCGTGACCTTTGCTGAATATCAAAGGCGTTGTCTCAAAATGTCACGGGGGATTTCTCCGCCGAGAAGCAGTGCGGTGTTTGAAGCCGGGGGTTTTGACAGCCGACAGCAGATTGGTCGGTCGGTGGGTGGAAAGTTATAAAGTCACATATCGTTAGATGCTTTATTGGTTTGGGGAGAATTGACTGCGATCCACATATATGCAGGACTTTGTGACGACGTTGTGAAATGTACAGTTGCTCTGTCATAAATCTGTCTGTAGCCAGGTGAAGTCTCTGTAAAGCGACTGAGTGTACTGCAATATAAAAACAGTAAACACACAGTTGCACGTGACACATGCCACCCATGCAGATTTTACTCATTTAAAGTTTATATGTGGACTGTTTGACTGACACAATATGATTGCACCTGCTTCATTATGTTGCATTGCTTCTTGTGATTGCATCGAAAAGTACTTTCCTTAAAGTAATTCTTACAAAGTGATCTTATTTGCCCACTTAATCTATGCATATGTTTATGAATAAATACGCTGTATGTTTCAAACTCGCAGATGAATGCAGTTTCACATGAAAGGGGTCGGCAAGGTAACAAAGGGTTGACGTCATGCATCTCATCCGCCCGCATGACTTCCAACTCTTAATCCCACCCATTATTTCTTTAAGAAATCACTGCGATTGGTCAAACGCGCAAACTCGACGCTTCCTAGTCTGACTCCAAACCAATGGGAGCGATTTTGGAGCGAGGCTTCCGTGTTGATGTAAAGCAGTAGGCGGGGCTAGTTTGTGGGTAAAGCGGTGCGATAGACGCTACTGCTTGAACCGTCCGCGACGCCAACAGATCTAGTGAAGGTAGCTCGGCGGCTGTCCGTGTTGAATTGGCCAATTTCTCTCGCGGTCCAGAGGATTTAAACATGCATTTCGGTCTGGAGGATTGGTGCTAAATGCGTACCATTTCAACGAATGTCATCCGTAAATATCTGGATCCCGGGGTAAGAATAAAGCTTATGTGCGGCACAGAGACCTGCCGTATTTGATCATTGTTGACCATATGTTGTGATCTTCGACCACGTCGCATGCTTTCATCAGAGGATTTCATGCAGTTAAGCGAGTCTTGGCAGCTCTGAGGTTTTCCTATGTATGTAAACGGTGCAAAAAGCTTTCATGTCTTGCAAAGTTTATCTTTAACAAACCCTTTAAGATTGAAGTAAAGCGATTGTGTGTCCGGTGAAAATACTTTAAAGCGTTAAGTATCATTTAGATACTGATCTATTTCTGCTGGTTTCTAGAGGTGTATGTGGTTTTAACAACGCTTTTCTGCTTTTTGTTCATGTACTTCAACCATCCTCAAAAGCTCAATTACCGAACACTGTGAGAGTGTTTATTTGATTTACGTCTCCGGTATCTTGTGCTCACTCAGTTAAAACCAGAGCTTGACATTAGTTACCCACAGAGTGCAGTTTTGTATCGTTGCGCTTTCTTCAGTCTGCCCTACATTTTCCAAAGGCTGGATAATTAAATTTCAGACTCCTATTTCCAGAGAAACACGGTCTCCTATTCTCAGTACAATTATCGAGCGTGGTGAAGGATCATTTTGACATCTGGGTGTAACGTTTCCCTTCTTCTATGAGGAGCTATTATGTGATTTGCCTTTTTGAATGGATCACGGGGGCAGTGGTTTCAAATATGCATGCCTACTCATTGAAGAAAATACATTTTCGCTCATGCATCTGTCTTTTCTCCAGGCTAAGAATAACCGGAGCTTGTTTAATGGCATTTTTTTCGTGAGTAACCTGTTTACATGTGCTGTGATCCCTTTCGCCTTAATCCAGAGACTGATCCACTCATACCCCTTCAAATGTTCACAATTTTCATTCAACTGCAATGTTGTCATGTCAGTAACAATTGTGTTGTCAATGTAGGTTCTTCTAATGGAACAGCAGTGTGGACAATGTCCTAAAAAATCTCTCCAGGACCAGGTGCTTAGTTTTGTAACGCATGGCAACCCTGCTAATGCATTTGATAATCAACACATTCCTCTATGTGTGTGCATGGAGCTTGTGGCAGCGTTCTCCTCTTAAGTGGTTTATGTTTAATTGACCTGCCCAGGCTAAGCATGGACTAAATGAAGCAGGCTTAATTTTGTGTGTTTGTCTTTAATGTTTTTCTGCAAACCTCTCCAAGTTGCCAAAACACGCATTTGTTTGTGTAGGTTAGGTTTTACCATCAAGGTTTAAGGTGGAGACAGTCATCAAAGGGCATATACCAAACATGTTTACCTGTTATTTATGAAACTCATAAATTCATTCCAACAAGGGAATTTGTTTCAATGCCAAACCACGTTTTTAAGAGTAAAAAGAGGTAGGGAACTTCGTTTTGACTGTGTAATTGTCACCGATCATATGTTTTGAGGCTGTAACTTGTGTGTGAGAAAAATGACAACACTTATAATTGTATATTCTGGGATCACGTCAAGCCTTTCCTGTCAACCTCAGAGACATGTTGTAAAAACTGATTGCAATTACGGAGAGAGGTGCACACAGGCGATCTTGTTATTTCGGAGATCAGCTGAGTGAGGTCCAAGTGGACAGCTTTTTCAGCTGAAGGACGAGCACGCAGTCATAGCTTATAGTTGTCATCAATCATAGTTGTCATCAATAGATGACAATTTACGCTGTTAGAGATGGAGATGAATTTGAGAGGCTGAAGTGCAGGTTAGTTAGTTTATCTAATCTCTGGATGTGTTCATTTGCTCATTTGAACACATTTTAAGTTAACAGTTTGTTATAATGCTGTTATTGGTGATCATTAACATAAAATAGTCATAACCTTGTATCTCTTGACAAATAGTCTGACCTTGTTTATATGCTTATTTAAAAGCCTTGATTTTCCTTTTAGTGAAAAATAAATTACTGCTAAAGTGGTTTCCATTTATAAGCCAAATAAAAACGTTGCCCTCTCTTCCCTCTTAACGTTACCCTCCTCATTTGGATTAGGCTATAAAACATATTTTATTTGGCTCGCAAGAAAGTCGGATCAAGCTTTCCGCACACAGCTCGCATTTCCAGCCTGCGTGTGTTTGTGGCGTGCATGCACATTTGCACAGCTGTTACCCACTGCATGCCAGTTGGAGAAAAATGCATGTACACAGGTTCTGTGTCTCTTCTCTTTCCCCACCTATTGAGAGAGTGAGACTTAAACACCCAGCTGTTAAATCAGGCCACACACAAGCTCTTTTTCTAATTCTCATCATCTTCAGTTACACAAGGGCCATAAATGCTTGCTGTTGTCTATTGCTTTAAACAGACCAAATCTTTCCTCACGCAGTTCAGCCCAAAGCAAGTATCTGGCCTGGCTCATAAAATCCCTTTTGTGTGGGGGTACACTGAAAGAGATCAGCTGAGAAAGACCCCTTAGATAAGCCTGTTAGATGTCAGCGAGGAGTCTTATGTCAGCTAAATGGGACACCCCTGGGTGGGCTTATGGGGCGACAGGGATGGGAATGTTTGGTTTTCAGTTTTGTTTGCATATGGATTCTGTCGGTTATCTAGCTAGTTGTATCTCTTAGGATTTTTCCATACCTGTGATATGCGATTGTATGTGTGTGAAAAAGATTTGTAAGGGCTGTTTTAAGATCCCCCTGCTTTGGTCCAGTTCCAAACCGATCTCCTAGATCCGTGTATAAATAACACGAGTTTACGCTTTCCGATTGCGTGTAATACATAATGCCAAAGTCTAATTTTGCGTGCGTATGATACGCCAATCAGTTTAGTTTCTTCGTTTGCCTGGCGTCGGTTTTTGCATTTCTAAAACTGAATGATTTTATAAATATGTATTATTCATACTTTAATGGATATTTTAGAGCACATAAACCCACTCCTACCCTAAGCCCACCCGCTTCCCAACGACATAAAACACGCAACAAGCAAACAGAAGTCAACCTCTGGTATTTATTGAAACACTGCGTACGATATCGTTATGCGAGCACAGTAGTATGAAGGTATTTTTGGTGCAAAACAACTATGTGGCTGTGAGAGAGGTATTTGTAGTTTTTAGAGGTTGGCCACACAAGTGTATCAGTAAATTTGAAGTCAAAATTTGACAAATCCCAAACTAAGATACTCGTGCACTCACATTTTTTTGTTACAATTGCTGCAGTAAATATGGTGCAAAACACATTCACACACCTGTACCAAAAGACGTGCGTTCACAGACGTGTTTTGCACATCCGCAAATCAGTACGTGAATTCATGCAATAAGAGTTGAATGGTTGTAAAATATGTTCTCACAAATTAAAGGTTTTATTCTTTGACATTTTTCTAGCACAAACACAAGAACATAACGAAACTGCTTGAATCTGCTGCTGCGAGTTCGCACACTCTCTCATTTTGCACCACATGTCTGTGTGATATATGGAGCAAAAGTGATTTGTGCATTTGCAAAGGCCAAACGGGCTAGTTTTGGCGCCCAGAAGGTGGCGCCCTAACGCGCAAGTGAAAAAATTCGGCCTTGGAATAATTGCGCGTTCGAAATAAATTGCATCCATATGTTATGTGTTTTATATTGTTAATACACAAACTATTAGGTTAAGGGGTGGGGAAGTGTTGGGTTACGTGCTCAAATGCGTCTAAATTGAGCGAAAGAAAATAATAAATGTGCTCAAAATACGATGTCCGATTAAAACGACAATCACACTGTACACGTCATGATGGCAAAATGACACCACAATATATAATTTAGTCGTGTCGTATATGCGTCTGCTGTCCAGCGAAGCTAATGGGAAATATTGGCTTATTATTTGACATAATTTGATTATTTGACTTTGGCGTATGTATTACATGCAGATTGATTAGACCGGGTTGCCAGTTCAGCTAAAATCACACCTATGCATGAAATGCAGTGATTTTCTACTTCTGATCAGCCAGAAGTATAAACAACTATAACTACTGATTTTCTTGAAGCAATTTGTCACCTTCTTTAGGTAAGGATAAGATAAGACCTTTATTTTAGTAACGTTTGTGCTGTAGAAAAGGATTGTGTTTATCCCAGTCTGTCTGTAGGACAGTTAAGTTAAGGACAGCAGTCATCTGCTCTTATCTGTTTATGGCTGTAGATAAGACCTCTGGAACTGGATATGTGACCCTCCCTTCTGTCTCTGCCCTGCTTCATAATGAGGGTTTGCTTGGCAAATTGCATATCTGTCCAATGTAGTCTGAAAAGATCCCATTAGCATGGAAGCATCTCATCTCCTGTTCGGGTGACAGGGGAGCCTGCTGTGCGATGGTACCTTGGTGGTCATGTGGCACCGAGCTGTAATCCTAAATATACGAAAGTGTGATTCAGAATCTTGTGACGAAGAAGTCAGTTTTTAACTCTGAAAAGTGTTAGAGTGAGGTTTAAGGGTCTGCTGTTCGATTTTATTCCATGGAGAGAACTGTATCTGTAATGTCGCTGTGTGGAGGCCACATAGACATCCCCCTTTAAGAGTCTTTTATATTGGATTTCTTCTGCTGTGTAAACTGTGTGCATACGTGTTGAAAGATACGTTGACAATGGCTGAATAAGGATTTGACAAGTGTATTGTAAGGTTTCCTTACTATTATATATTACTGAGTGACATCTTAGTTAACTTTGCAGGTTTTTTACGCTATAGAACTTCAAATAGTGTTATAATAATGAAACAATTAAGGTAATAAAAGGCACGTCACCTTGCCCTGTTGCGCACTGATCTGATGTAGCTTTTCATCTTTTCTTAAACCATGTCCAATGACAAATGTCTGTAAAAAGGTGATTTTGTTATAGGCACCTTGTAAAATAGTTACGAAATGCCGTGAGACCGTGTTGCTTTTTCCACATCGTAGAAATCAGACCTTGTTTGTTAAGAGTGGAATTTTTTTGTAAGATTGTGTATCTCATCAAACTGGCTGTTAAAGAGCATTTTCATGAAGGCCACATTTGGGAATGATATTCTCATTCAGCACAATGCCGGGGAGTGGAAGCAGCCACAATCCGTGTTGGTCTTCCAAGAGGGTTTATTCTTACATTTTGTGTTCTTTGTTTTTTATAACAAACTTTCATAATATGTTGTTTATATTAAAGATTTAGTGGCATCAGGAAGACTCCGTTTAAATGGTATGACTGGGATTAAACCAAGGTTGATGTCAGGTTCCATGGTGCAGGTCGAAGAAAGAATGGAAGGTGAGAAGGAGGCATGTTACGATTGTGAATGTTTGGCATGTTTGTTAAATTTGATCATGCCAGCCTCTGCTCCGGCACTCATAAAAGCTCTTTGATGAGTGTTCTTTGCCACAGGCACACAACATACTGTCAGCCGTTGCCATTGGTTGGCGTTTTATCAGTGGCTGTCCCCCATTGGCTGTTGCAGTTCTTAAGCCTCTTAGTTCCTAAGTTATTTGAAGCTACTAAAACAAAGATAGCCCTCCAAACGTATGTAGCCAGTTTTTTAGTTCCCCTTCTGTCTTATTTCTATTTCTGGCTTGTTTGTGATAAAAGCATTTTAGAAGAAAACATACACATGCTTTCCTTCTCTGATGGCTTTGCATCGGATAGTGCTGGGTCATGGAAATAACTGACTTGGCATTATGACCGTATGAGATTAGCATTATAATCCGCAATGATTGTCTAATTGTAAAAAACACCAGCTGATCCTCGATCAGATCCACGGATCGAGACACTCATTTGACATTCAAAATAGTTTTTGTACCAAAATTAAAAGCACTGATGGTCATTTTGCATTATTTTGAATTTGCAGTTCGTTATGCCATTCAGCCAACACCGTGCATGGATCAGCAGGGCTCAAACAGCCACGTGAGACTGTGCTCTTGCACTTACAGCTTAGTTGTTTATAATAGGATGAGAGTGTTTGAGTTTTTGTATAATTTAAAGCTAAAATTTCAGTTTCAATAGAAAGTTGACTGTCGAGTAGTGATATAATGCGAGTGCTGCTGATATAGACTTTACTACAAAACGGCAATAGATTTTATGACTAAATCCTTTTCTGTAGCTGTATTTAATGTGTGTGTGTGTGTGTGTGTGTATTTGTTCTCTGTTTCGAGGGAAAGGTGAAGAAGGGCACTAGACTGCGACCAAAATGCTGGCAAAGCAATCGTTTTTTATAACGTGCAAAGTCAAATTTCACAGTGTGGGTAAAATAAATTTTTGACCGCCAAAGATTTATGTGAACATTTAATGTCATTTATGAGTGGTGAATGACGCGCTTGCGATTAGTTCAGGAAAGAGCGAGCAGAGAGCACTCCCTCCGTCTCCAAACTAAAGTGTGTGTTTGACTTCATTCGGTGTTGCGCAGACCGTACATTATAAAAGCATCGCGGTGCAGAGTGCTCCATATGCATTTAAAACGCTCTCAGTGACAGGTTCATTTGTGTCGGATCATTTCATAGCCAATATATAACTTGAATATAAAACTAAATAATAACAACTTACAAAATACAAAGTTTATTTGCATTTATTTTGGATTTATTGGGCTCGCAAGTGTTAAAGCGCAAATATGAAGTGGTCTGTGGCCGCCTATTTTAAAAGACAGAGTGACAAATTAACAGAACGATTCATCGACTGAGGTCATTAGACAAGGTCTTTATGATTACTATAAAAAAGGGTGCGACCAAATTGTAAGTTGGTGCGACCAACTGAGAAAGTAGGTCGCACCAGTGGGAAGTGGGAGTCTAGAGCCCTGCCAAGGTAAAACTCAAAGAGTAGTGACCTGGACATCCTGTAAAAACCCTTTCTTTGTGCAGCGGGACAAGAGTCCCACCAGTGTGAGTGTATGTGTGTTTGTTTAGTGTGTGTGTGTTATTTCAGTGCAAGAAATCCAGAGGGGAGAATAGGGGCCCTTTATGCCGCCACTAAATCAATGCTCCTGTTAAGATCCATTGTTGGGACCACTGAATGCTCAATGCTGTATGTTGAACGCTATCTCTGCACAGGGTGAAATGGCTAGATGACATTATTCCTGTGGTAGAGCGAAACGGAAGGAATAGGTTTGACCAGAATGTTTATTTTTTATTTTGTGAAAAGAGCTTGTATTTTAAAAGAGTGGGGGTGAAGGGCGAGCGTTGACCTTCACTGGGTCCGAATGAAAGAAATCCAAATGAATTCTGAATGGACATTTGTGTTCAGACCTGAAGTCAACGTGTGCTGTGTGTTCATTTTGAGAGTGGTTTCTGTCACGATAGATTAACTTCAGCACCTTTGGACATTTGAGATGGTTTCATATCTTTCACGCATTATTGTAAGATTGAAAGCGGGGTGGGGGCTCATTGCGGGCTGATATTGCCTGTGTTTCTTGTTCTTGTTATTTTGTGTGTCTCTGGCAAAGTAATAATTGAAAGTTATTACTTTGACCACAGGCTAGGGTTTATTGATTTTGTTATCTTGACTGCAATTCCTGAAATGTTACACAAGGACGTATTTCTGTGGTCTTATCCTCAGTCATGCATGTCTGCGCTTTTTTTAAGTAATAAAGTGATAAAGTGTCTTTGCCTGAAATTAAACATGCTTACACTTCCATATTGGATTTGAATAAAAGTTTTTAAAAATGCGACCTGTAATTTTTTCAGCAAGTACATAAGTTTTCTGTTCAAAACTGTTACCCATGTATTTTCCCTTGTAAAGATAAGCACATGAAATAGCCTGCAATTTAATGTTTCAAACAGAGGTGGCGATAGAGAGGCAAGAATTATGGGTTGCAGCTTTAACCATTTGTGGGTTGATTTCTCAAAAATGTTTAAACACTGTTGTATAGCAGTGCTATTAAAATATTTCTCTGATCAGTTGAGTGTCCCGACCAGCTCTACATAGCAACCATTGTTCAGTGAGTGGTGAAAGTTTGGTGCTTTTTGTCTGACTAGAAGAAAGGGGAATGTTCTGTCAGAATCTATTTGAAAACACTTTGCAACTACATTTGATAAAAAAATTACACAGTTTAATTTATGATGTTCAAACCTGATCTCGCAGGAATTCGTACAAAAATATGCGATCATTGAAAAAAGCAATACTGAAGCCCCTCCCCAGATCCCACCCCCAACCTTACAGTCGCTGGCACAAAAGCAAATCGTACTGAAACATACAAATAACATTATACGTACTCATGCGATTTAGCCACCTTTTGTAAATGGTTACGAGTTCCTGTGAGATTGTTATGGTTATTTAACCCCTATCCACCTTTCTAAGCATCCGATTTAACAACCGTTATTCCAAATAAACTGCAGGGATGAGGGTTTATTTCATGATGCAGGCTAACTAATGTCTCTGTTTATTTCCTTGTCCACAACACAAGGTCTCTCTTGAGCTATCTAATCCAGGAATGTGTCTCCACGCTGGGTGAGCTCAGCTGGAGGGATCACATTGCCCTGTAATGACAGGTCAGAGTTGAAGAGTGTTGAAGTGGACAGCCGCGTGAACAGTGAGGCTGGTGTTACTCAGGACTTAATGCCTTTGGCTGAGTCAAACGCTGCTGACAGTTAGTTCGGGATCAGTGGCGATGGTTTGCTGAGTGTAACAGGGATCTACTCTGAAACAAAACATGTAGCCAGAGGGAAGGGCAGAATACGAAGGACTAACTACTGCTCCACAATGTTGGTTCAACTGTAAACAAAACTTATAAATTGGTTAAGAGTCTAGCATATGACTTAGACGGTAAACATTAACTTAAGGGGACATGAATGTCATAAACACATTTTTTTCAGTACTATGTGAAAAAATCTTGAGAAAGTTTTCCCAAAAAGTGTGTGTGGATCTCAGCATGTCGAACATGCCCTTCACAAGCAATTTTCCCAAAGTGTTTATTTTGAGGTAGACGTCAACATACCAAATCAATAAATCAGTTGTCTTCTGGAGGTGGCGTGACATGAGAGCCACTGTTGCCTTCGTGCTTCGTGTTGATTTATCCGAGACGCTCAATGCGGTTATCGGTCTCACGTGGGATTAGACACAGGGCTGTCGCTGTGGATGGTTAGCGCCCATGTGTGAGAAACAGAAAAGAGAGGGTTGTTTTCAGAAACAGGTGCACGGAGGTGTGCTGACAGACATGAGGGTGGCTTAATATCCTGTCAAAAGATGAAACTCCCATCTAGGCTGCATGCGTCCTGCCTCAGAGCTTTCAAAGGAACAAGTCGATCCGGTAAGCTTTGTAACTCCTGCCTGCTATTAATGCATATAAAAGGGATAGAAAAACTTCACAGGCATGCGTGCATGCACACAAAGATTTTGCCTGAGAAGTGTAGTGGCTGGTGAATGAGTGTATGAGTAGCTATGGGGGTTAGGCAGAGAACTTTTGTCAGCCGTCTCCGTGCGATCAATGACAGATATACCTTTAGCCGTTTCCCTCTTTTGTAGCACAGACTGGAACGCTGGGGTACATGAAGCAATCGTCCATTACCAGAGATTCCTTTGTGTGTGTGTGTGTGTGCATGGGGTGTTTGCGTTTACGTGCATGGGGTGTTTGCTTTTGTGCACGCATGCCTATGAAAGCTTATTTGAAGTAGGCTTTAGTATTTAAAGTCAGCTCGAGGCACAATTGTGGAGTTGTTTGAAGAAAAGGCCTCCATATGACCTACATTCTGAAACGCAGCTTTGCCTGCATGTAGGACCTACACGGGCAAGGCACCGAGCTTGATTGAAGAGGATAAGAGGGAATTGAGCGGGTGTGTGAGAAAATGTGTGTGTCTGCATTCACTCACGGTTGGGCCATTTGTCTTCCTGTAGTTGAAGTCCCAGGGTCTCGTTGCACGGTGACTGTCCCTCTGTGGCGGCTTCCTGTAATTAATAGGGGCCCCTGCTTCAAGTCATCTGAGAGCAGGTGTTTTTGTGAAGCCGAGAAGCGTTATCTTTTTGACCCAGCAAAAATTCATCCACCCGTATCAATGAACACGCCCGGCCTCCATCCACAAATCAAGTTTAGTTCAGTGACAACAGGGAACGAGAACCCTTATTAGTGGCACTTGCTATGTGGTGCCATATGTAGGGCTAGAATATCATAGAGACTTGGGGATCTGGTTACTACACTTTTACTATTACAATTCAAAACCATGGTTAATTTTCCTTAAGGGTTTGCATTTTGCCAATTCACAAATCCCATGAAACATTAGCAACCACCAATATAGTTTCAATACAGACATAGTCACGAAAATGAATCTATTGATTCGTGTCCACGAATTTCCTCCTTTTTTCATATCACTCAGCACAACGTCACTCAGTGTCACTCAGCACAACTTTCAATCTAATGTATTTTATTACAAAAAATGTTTTTCATTCGTCTTATATTTAATATATCAATGAAATCTGCAGGGATTTCATACCTTAATACAACTCATTTGTATTTTTTTTAGGATTTGACTTTGTCCCTGTGACGTTAGAGCTAGGGGCGGAGCTAGGATGCGCCTTTATTGTTGTTTTGCCACTTTGTAAAGTGTGTGTGTTTGAGCAAAATTTGCCTTTGTTGCTGTGATATTAGGGTGTGGGCTGGGGTAAGGGGTAGCTTAGCCACCTCGTAAAATATCTCAGACTTCCCCTGATATCAGGTTATAAATATTTGAATGTTTATACACGCGGTATGTACATTGAAAGTTATGCTGACTGAGTGACATGAAAAAGTGGGAAATTGATTCTAAATTTTGTGACTAGGTCACAAACTGCCGTGAACCTGGGTTGCAACCACATAGCAACATGTTTTGTTTTTGGTTTCTGTTTTAAAAAAACTTTTTTTTAAACACATTTTAGTTTTGTGGGCACATACTCTGTACTTTTGGTTACAAAAAAAATGTGTGCTTTTTAATGGTTCACATAGACGCAACAAACAATCCACATTTCCACAGATCCACAAAAACAAGTACAAACACAAAAGTACAAAAGTTTTATGCATGCCAGGCCATTGGTTGGAGATGTCACTTTGCAAAGAAACACTGCACACGCATATCCAAGTTTAACCCAGAAGCATTTTTGTTGTTGAATATGTGTGTGTTTAGAATTTGGGATATGTAAATAATGTCTTCGCTGGTCATAGTGATGGAGTAAATCTACAAATTGCTGGAGAAATGTTAATAAGTGTGTTGTTGAGTAGCACAAACACAGACCTGTAGGCCGCTATTATTGTTTTTAATACTCGCGCTTGCAAATGAACATGTAAATGTAATACACTGGCACTTTGAAACCTGTTTTTAAACAGGCCCTCAAAACGCTTAATGTGAACAGAAGCATACAATACAGCATAACCTCCTTAGTTTTTCTGTGTATTTCATACAATATTTTTCACTGTTTTTGTTTGTCATCCATTATTTTTATAATGTATAAACTAAAGGCCTTTAGTGGACATTCTTTTTGGTTGACCTTAACAGGGTTTCATTAAAGCTGTTCTATATAAGGTTGACATGCTGTGATAGAGCTGCTTAGCCAAACTGAGCCCTCAGCCGCTCCAGCCAGGACTGTTCAGCCGTGGCCTGCCTGAGCCAGCCACTGTAATATTCATGATCTAATTATTCAGGGAGAGGTTAGTGTGCGGAACTGTAACGTGTGATTTAACCTCTTGTCAAAGGCTATAAAAGGAAGGCGGGTTAATCTTTCTGGCAAGCGTCTCTGCACCCTTGGGAACGTGTCTCAATTTCCCACTCTGTGACCTGGAGGCTGAGAGAGAGTGAGACAGCATAGCAATGTCACACATGCAAGCACGCACACACGCACGCACACACGTGTACTGGGGCATATGCATGCACTTCTCACTCAAGGTGTTGCTGACACTCTGTGTCTGTTGCTTCTCTCTGGAGAAATAAAAATGAAGTGACCTTTGATTGCTGATGACAGCAACTGTCAATCTTTCGGATCCAGTCAATCAGTCGCTCTCCGAATTTGTCAGACCACTTATCCACTTGTCTCAGCTTTACAGATTGAAATGTGGTTATTAGTGCTATTTTTAGTTCTGAGTGCTGAAACCTAAAATTAGATAATGTGATGTTGTAATATTCCCTTTCAAACTGCTTTTACCTTGTGTTATGAAGAATTCAGTAGAGTTCACACAGATACAATTATCACTGAAACATTTCCCTTAGTTTGCCTTAATTGTGAATCATTAAATAAACCACATTTCCTGTATAATAAGCCGTGAAGGAATAGTATTCAAAGACATGAAGACTGAAGAGATTTTTAGTACAGAAAAAGTACAAAGCGAAACAATATCCAAAAGTTTAGATGTGGCTCTGGGCACTGATGATTCAATCGCTCAGAAAGTTTAAGGTGCATCAAACCCCCCCAGAAATTCAAGTGAAATTTGCTGATATGCATTATATTAAATAAAAGAGTTGTTTTGGATCAAGAACAAGCTTTTTTAGCCAGTAATGTCTAGCAATATGTGTGATGCCAATCTTATACTTCCCAGCCACACGTTAAAACACCTACAGTGAACAGAGGTGAAAGCATCATGCAACGTGCTGCGATACTATATATAATATAAAAGTGCAATCTGAATTCACAATAATGTAACACCGTATCTACACCGGACGCGATATGGCCGCATCCAGTGTGGACAAACCGTTTAATTATAATGGGTTCTAATGCGTTTCTAATGTCTTTTGTCGTGTCACGTTGCATCCGGTGTAGTAGACACGGTGTTACATCTTAATAAAATAACAGTCTTGGGACAGCCTGGGAAAGAACAGAACAGAGATCTCAAACACAAGCCCAAATCTAACAAAACAGTGGTTTGAGAACAAAAAGGTAGAGGGTGGGCAAAGATCCGGGCCCGTATTCCTAAAGCTTCTAAGAATCCTCTAAGAAAGCTCTTAATTTAGCTTAAAAACTTCTACGTAGGAGTCTTAGCTTAAAAACGATTCAGAGAGCAACTCTGAGCATGGAAAAGACAAAAACTTTAATCTTTGTGAGGAGGCGGGGCTGACCCCTTTGCTATGTATGACACAATCTTTATACGACTGTGATTGGTTGGTTGGCCAAGAAGGAAAAAAGAGCGCTTTTAAGTATACGGTCATTAGTTTGAAATTGCACATGTATTTTTTCCTGTTTTACCGTACTCACCCACGCGCTATTTACCATGCTGTTAAAATGTCAATGTATTTGATAAAAAATGAACAGTGACACAGTAAGTTTCTGTAAGTGCTTTAATTGTTTGTGTGATCACTATAGCAGGTTGTGACGGTACCAAATCATCACTTCTGCATTTCTCCAGTTGCTAAATATGTTAATGTAGTGATTTCTTCTATTTCTGGCGCTATGGCATTTCTGCACTGTCTTGGAGATGTTAGCTTGTCTCTAATAGGATCGGTCACAAACATGAACCCTGCACGATCTAATGTGTTGTGTATTATTAACTCACTGTCATTCAATTCAATATATTTTTATTTTATATTTTTATTTTTATAGCGCTTTTACAATTTGCATTGCATCATAGCAGCTATACAAGAAAACCAAAACAAAGATAAACAAAAGTCGAGAACACACAAAAAAACAATAAGAATGAAAAATTAGATAAACCTTAAAAGTAATATGGAAATTGTCATGCATGGCAGAACACATTATTTCTCACTTTTCGTGTTTCGTCCATTTTATCTGCTGCTAAAGAAACTCTTAAGTCTCTTAAAAGTCCTCCTCGCTACTTGGGACCTTAAGAGCTCTTTAAGGTGTAAGGTGCTTTATGAATTACTTTTTTGTTTACCAGGATCTTTTCTGTAATTTCAAGGGGAAGCCCACATTTCTAAGAACTTCCTTAGAATTGTGTCACTAGGAGCAAGGTTTTTCATGAATCTTAGTGTTTGTTTATTTCTTTATTTAGAATACCATATGTTAAGGTCCTCTAAACCTCTAAAGGTTCTGTGTGAATTTTTTTGCACAATCTATTAAAAGAAATGTAATATAATATACATAACTATGTCTTCAGAGGTGTATAAAGACCTTACATAATGAAGCGTTACGTTTTTATTACCTTATAATGAGCTATTTATATCTTCATTCAAATGGAATTCGCTATTTTGTTTCTAAAGGAGCCCTAAACAGACAAACTGCTCTACAGAGCGCGTTTCGTAAATATCTCATTCCACTTAAAAGCAAAAATGTGACAGCATCTTATTTGAGAGCCACCGTAGTGCTTCCAAAGGGAGGAGGGAGGGGTGGAGTGAGCCGATATTTACCTGCGCATTATGTGGCATAATCAGGTTTACTGGCGTGTCTTTTGACGGTGAGTGATTGATGTTGGAAAATGACAGGAATTGTATAGTGTTTGAATATTTCCCTAAGGCATCATTGCTGCTCTGACAGCATTTTTTTCTTTATTATATGCTTATTACACTGATTGCATTAATGTCAGCAGGCACATCCACTTATTCATCCGCTCGTGTAATCAGAGAAAGAGTTGAGTGATGAAATAGTTTCAGTGTTCGGGTTAATCAGGCAAGAGCCCTTATTTAAAACATGCTGGATATTCTGAGATCCGACCAAACCCAGTGAACCCTGCCTCAGTCAACAACAACCATCACCACCCAGAATCTAATCCACACTAAATCCCAAGATGCCGCATTCATTTCCTCTAGTCTGACGCCCTGCACTGCAAGATCTTCTGACTCATGATGGAAATGCAGTTTGCATTCACTTTACGAATGTAAAAGTGTGACAAATAGAAGTAAATCCTGACTGTTTAATTACACATGTCCTCCAAAAAAATAGGCAGCCACATTTTCTCAGAAACGGAGTACTCACACATGCATGAGTATCTCCAAATCACTTTTGTTGGATGATTCACCAACCCACATGCCTCCATAACCGCCACTCTCCACAACAACATACCCACACAAGGCAATGGCCCCTGCCTCCGCAAAAAAAAAACTTCTTGATCTGATTTTTGGACCTGTTGCTCTCAGAAAACCGTAGTCATCTAGGATCAGCACTTCTGCTGAGTGCGTCCAACTCAGTTACTGTTTGATCAGAAGAAGAACCGACCCCAGATCTCCCTCTCTCTTATGAAATCAATCTGACCGGGGGAGGAACGTGCCCACCACTGCTGGTGTTTCCATATCAGATGTGCTGCTGCTTTCTGCATGCCTGGCTTAACACTGTATCACCTCCCATCACATACCAAGAGTTATGGTTAGTTGCTGGGTGGGCTTATGGTTATTGAGCTCAAGGAATGTTACACTTCCAGGTCACAGTATCCCATTGACATGGGTCATAACCCCCTGAGAAGAACTTCTGAAATGTTTGGGGAGTTACGACTGAGGAGGAGTGCCAAATGGAATAAGTTTCCAAAACACTCCCTCTGTCTTCCATTGGCTGGGCGAACAGATATATCTGCCCCACAACTTGCTGTGCTGGTTGTCTGTTTTGCAGGCGAATATGCTTGCATAAATAGTGTTGCAATTTTGAAGTACAATTATTTACCTTTTTCAAGGAATTTGCCCAAAATAGGGGTGTCACAATATACCATTGAGAATAACCATGGTATTATTAGCCTGGATTACTGATATTGTGTTAATACTACTGATTAAAAAGGTCATATATCGGCAGCCGGGACTTCAGAATAAGACATAAAACATATTTTACACCCAACTTGTAAATTTGCGGTTTGTTTTTGTAATTTAACATTTTTTAACCGCTTTTCAAAAATATGTTAAAATTCTGTAAAATAAATGGTAAAAGTGCATAAAATTACTTTTTGATGATAACATAAATAATTCAGAACATTATTTGCGTACATTATTGATAACAGTGTAGTGAAAGTATGATATTGTGACAGTAATAGCTCAAAAATGTATTACTTGTCCTTCATGGTATTAAGATGGGAAAGTTAAAAATGTGTTAAAGCTGTTATTTTTTGCACTTGACAACAGTGGTGTTACTTAAAAAAGCAGTATTCAGCCATGAAGGGCCAGGTTTGGGCTTAAAGGTACATTAAAGCATCTTACAATGTTTCATGTGACACATAAGGATGTACACACTACACTGTGACAGGGTTTTTCCTGCAAAGAGAAATTTGAGGCGGCCGCCTCCGTCAAATGTCGTGCCGCCTCTCGACTCTCGGCCAAATTATGTTGGGTGTCTTGAAATGCTGTTGCATTTAACAGACTGTCATTTGTAACTAGTTGCGGCATTACGCCACAGTGGAGGTGCTGTTCAGCACACTCAGGCGCTAAAAAGAGTTGCAGAACAAGAGTTAGCTGTGTTTCACGGCTCTTTGTTTTGCATCAAAGTACGTTTAATTTCTTGAAACTTCTTAAATTAACATGACGTACTTCATTGTTATGTTTTTAGCTTTGCAGTTGGATCGTTGAATCAGCGTATACTGTACAGAGCAAGTTCGCCAAAACGCACATTGCGGTCAGATAGACTCGAACACAAATGACTCTTTTGAACCTATACATTTAAACTATTGAACTTTTCAGTTACTAGCGAATATAAGGGATCATTGAATCATTTAAAGTGAACACAGAGAATGCAAGATGTGAATGAGCTTTGAATTGAGCTTTGAATTGATCTCATTTAGTAAGACTGGTCAATTCAGTTGGCTATTGTGGGCTGAAAAGTTAGTTGAAAATGATAAAAAAGCTTTATTTGATTTAAAAAAAAAAATCTGTTTGGTTGAATAGAAAATGTTTTATATAACTTAATAATAGTAATTTTCATAATTTTTTTTTAGAACTTTTAATATGTCAAAGTCACTTGATTAAGCCACGTAAAGGTACAGTAGGCCTACGTGTGTACAAGATCAGGATGGCACCACCTCATTTTGAGCCAGGAAAAACCCTGTGTGAACGCAGTGTTTTAAATGAGCAAATGCACAGTAACAAACGTGCGATGAGTGCGTTTGAGGGCAGAACGGGTCACGGATTTGAGATGATTTGTTACAGCTATCTCTGATTACTGTGAAACACTACAGAGCAGAACACTTCACAATCACTGAGGCCAGATTTATCAAAGACTTCCCTGTGTGAGGCATAACATTCAGAGCTCATATGATTCATGAGCCCTGAGAGCACATTTCCCTCTATATAATCAGGTTAAACCTGTAAAAATACATTTATCAAGTTACAGCGCTAGGATCAGTGACAGTCAAACCAAAATAATTTTCACAGAACCACAGAAAAAGCTCACGCTATATATATAATGTTATAAAGAAAGTAGGGCTGACAAACGATTGATCGCATCCAGAAGTTTGTGTTTACATAATATATGTCTGTGTTCTGTGCATATACATTTTGTAAATAAATGAATAAACATTTATATATCATTTAAATGATTGGTAAATATGAATACATGTAAATGTTTCCTAAATATGTATACATGTATGTGTTTATAAATACAAAATAAATATGCACAGTATACAGACATATATATGTAAACACAAACTTTGAATCTTGATTCGTTTGACAGGCCTTTAAACATTATGTATATCTGAATTAAGTTTAATTCAGGGTGCACTGTAAACAAACTCGCATAAAAACACTAATATTCCGTCAGCTTGGATAACAGAAAATTTAAATAACCAAAAATGTAATGTTTTTCATGATATTTTTCACCCAACTTGTACATTTTCTATCTATTTTCTGTTATATGAAATATTTTACAGCAATATGTAACATTCTGTAAAATAAAACTGTAAATTTTCATAATTTTTTAATACAGCGTGCAAAATTGAGCCACCTGTACTCTCAATATTGCAAAGTAGAGTATCATCTTGGTACTCAACATTCCTAAAGTAAAGTGAAGAGCAGATTTTTATCCCTGCGGTGAGCTGCAGATGAGCACCAGGGTGCTGATCAAGTCAATCGAAGCGGCCAAAAGGCTCCATTCTCACTCGCTCGCACATTGTTAGCAACATTACTGCTTATGCATCAGTGCCCAGTTTCATGTGAGTCAGCGCTAAAGCTTGCACAAGCTGTTCTCTCTTAAAGATTAGAAATCGTTTGCTTCCCTGACACCACTCAAATGCCTGGGTCACTTCTGGAGTTTCACAGCAACTTTTTACCAGCCTGTTAAAAGCGTATCGGGCTGTCGGATGCGCTTCATAGTCTTTGTTACTTTAGGAATTTGCAGTGGCCTCTGTCTTTCCACGGCCTTTGTGTCAACAGCGCCGCATCTGAAGTGACTGATGTAAGAGGGCTGGTTGAGAATGAGAGCGAGCGATCTGAACTTGGAAATCTGCTGCAGGCTCAAGCAGCTCTCGGAAAGATATTTGAATGCACAATTGCTGTGTAGGTCGGCGAGACGGGAACAAAATGTGTTTGTCCTGAGGAGGTGATGTACTGATGAAGGGCGTATTGGAACGCTTTGATAAATGACAAACACAAATGCTGGTGAAGATTATAGAATACACAAACACACATATAAAGCAGCACATTTTTATTGTTTTTCACTTGTTTCATTGAATGCTTCATACTGCTAAGAAACATGGCCGTAGCCAGCTATGAGGTCACCAAGGTCCGGACCTTCATATTGAAAAATAAAATGTGAAGCTCAACACATGATCTCACAGAATGCCATTGTCAATTTTAGTGAAATCATTTCCCAAAAACAAAACTGTTGACAGTGAAAATGCTGGGTGGCTAGTGTAACAGAGGCCAGCAAGAGGGAGAGCTGTGCAAGTAAACCTGACTCCATTTAAAGAGATGCTGTAGTGACAGGTGCTAAGCCTCCTCATTGGTTCGAGACCCGCTCGAATAGGACCATTTAGTTATTTTGGAAAAGCCAAATATCAAGCCCTGTTTATAGGTATAAATTTATCATTTGTTAACTTCACTATTCATTATATTTATTAAAGTAAATACCTAGGACCTCACTCATTTTCAAACCCCGTCTACGGCCATGCTAAGGATTCTCACGGTCTGTTATCTGGGAGTTTTAAATTGTAATTTTTCAGGCCCAGAAAAGGAAAAGAAATCAATGAAACCTTAAGGGAAGCAAGGAAATCAAATAATTACGATAGTAATTCGAAGCCCTGAAATATTTAATTGGCTTGAAATTGCTCCTGCAGTCTAAATAGAATAAAAAAACTCATCTGGCTCAATCCATGTCACGGAAATGTATTGTTGATAAGATATGGAAACCCTGAACCAAATACATCCAGTATGTCACAATCTCCTGACAGCAGCTGTGTGCATGCGTGCGTGTTGTAAGACTGCATGTGACGGTTTAATCAGAATCCAGAGCTAAAGCAGATTCTCAGGGAACTGTTTCATAACAAGATCTATTTCCAGGAATCTGGAAAGTTCAGTTTTGCTGATTTGCTTGTGTTTGATGTGTCTGTTCCCATGGTCTCGTGCCCTTGTGAAATGTTTGCGGTCGCAAAGCCAAGCTGTCTGTTTGACCATCTCCCCTTTACAGCGCATTTCACCGATACCAGCAGATGATTGTGGTTCGCTGCATCTGTCAGAGAACTGTGTGTATGTGGAACAAAGTGAAGAGTAGTAGATGAGAAAAACATTTAGTGCATTATATACATTTCAAATTTACAGTCTTGGTAAAACAAAGCTTTAATTTCCATGACTCCACATGCACTGTGCAGATTTGTGTCCTATAGAGTACCTCAGAGATCAGGGCTATGTCTGAAATAGCCCCCATACCCTAATATAGTGCACTATTTGAGGGGACATCCATTTTTAGTGGTGTCCGAATCCTAGTGGACATTAATGTGTGCACTCATTCAATCCCTTGATGCATCATAATAACGAGTGTACACAACAGATGTACACTCACAGTTAGCTGCTAGCCATCTATCGTGATGCTCGCGCTGAATGAATTCCGGCAGAAGATGGCGCCCGCAGCATTACCAGTGCACAGAGTGTCTGAATTTACTCACTCGTTTTCACCCGCTGCTTAAAGTGGACTATATAAGTGAACTAATGTAGGGAATAGTGAATGAGCGTATAGTGGCCGATTTCGGACACAGCCTATGTATTTTTGTATGCAAACACTGGGAGTGACAGAATTTTAGCACTTCCGGTTCCATCATCCCTAAAGTCTACGGGTTTTTTGCCTGAAATAAGGTCTGTGGTTAACAAAACCGTTTAATATTTTTTATGTATTAATCTACATAAAACACACCAGTTAAAACCTGTGATTAAAACCTTTATTGTGGCTATAACGGCGGATGCTAACAAGTTGCTTAAAGCGACTACATCCTTCTGGGACAGTACCAAGGGTAAGTACTTACCAGGGAACACGTTTTTAATAAAGTTTGCAAAAGTTGTTGTCGGATGCTTGGTGACGTTTGTTATCGAGCGAGCGTAGTGAAGTCTGTTTATAGCATCATGCTAGCTTTTTACTTCTGCTGGTTGTATAAATGCAATATCGCTCGAGTAGGAGTGTATGTAGTGTTCTTATATCTTCATGGCTGTGATTATGCCAGAGGCACGAGGCAATCACAGCCGTGCAGATATAAGAACACTACATACACGACTACGAGAGCGATATGGAAAATTCATAGATCAGTTCGACGACACACATGTGTAGATAAACCAGAAACAACGTCGGAGTGTCATTAATCCCCTCCGGTTTTAAAGGAAATGGGGAACTACTTTCTTCCGCCACGAATCCAAGCCCAGCATAAGTTTAACCTCCGCTACTGAGTCCAAACAATCACTTCCTTTAAATTTGCGCTGTGCTGAGAGAGACTTTTAAAATGCAACTCACCAGAATGTGTTAATACCATTTCTATTATCTTGATCGAGACCCTCGCGTCCCGCGCTGTGGAATGAGTGCAGAGCGCTGTGAATGAATTGCTAGAGACACCGCCAACAATAACAACGTTACAATTATCATGGTGTATGAACTCTACCTAGTGGCAATTTTCCAGTATTGAAGTTTGCGCAGGGTTGAGATTTAGATCTCATTCATCGTACAGTAGTAGACTAGTTTCGGTTCACAACGCGAACAATCTTTGCTTGGAGAAAGATACGCCTGTAAGTTTATTTACTATCTGTTAGCGTTCATATTATGTGTTAACATAATATTAATTCTTGGAAGTTAAACTGTGATCGATATAATGATAATGAAAGAAAGTCCTATCGCATCACATGTACACCCATGTGCAGATCGCAGTGCACACGTTTATATGTAGGCTAATATCAGCCAATCAGATTTGAGAACCTGAGGGAACTGATGTATAATTAGGCTTCAAAATAGCAAATATTGTGTTAATCCGTAAAGATCATATTGATAGACAAAACGTGTAAAAATTGTGAACATTTGTTAATCACAGATCTTCTTTTTTGCAATCTTCTAAAAGCCTCTCGGAAAACTGCATAGGCTCTTGGTCGAGGGAACCAGCGCTGCGCTAACTTCCAGGTTAACCAACAAAGGTACTCTATTATGTGCTCTCTAGAATGAGAACGTCATTCCCCCCACCCCAGTACCATAATACGAAAACAATCATTTCAGCTTTTTTTAAGGGTCTTTGTGATCATATTGTGTGTTTAACAGTGAGAATTGTTTTTTTTATTTCAAATCAGGATTTCATATTCCTATTAGCCTCGGCATCTAAGATCTATGTGGTTTTTGAATCTCCGCCTGATGCTTGTATGTTAAACATCTTCAAAATCAGTATCATGTACTCTCAGAGCTGTTTCCACAAAGCTCATCCTTCTCCCAGAATAACATGTCTGTGAGACCCTCAATAACTGGCTCAAACCAGCCGCAGAGCGTTTGTGTGGATGGTGCAGTTTAGAGGTGCTGTGCTGGAGGAATTGGGTTGCCCACATGATCTGAGATCAACTTTCTTGCGTCTTATGATGGATGAGGAATTAGGTGGAGGATGCTGGTCGTAGATGGCTGTAAGGTGTCTTACTCGTGATAAAGCATGATTAAGAATCACGCCGCTCTAGGATAATAGAATCAATTTTTTATTTCTGTTTCAGGTTTCACATAGCAACATCAAATTCTTTCCAATTCCTAGTTCGGATTCAGTGTTTTAATGCACTTTGGGATGAGACAGCAGCTGTTTCAATCCCAGAGAGAGAGAGAGCCTCCCAGGCAGCATTTCCCCATGTCCTTTCAAGAACCATCGCTCTGTTTCCCCTTCATTTTTCCTTTTTGCTGTAATTTATCACCAGGGTGTCCAATTTCAGATGAGCAGCAGACGGCCCAGGCAAACGGATGAGCGGTAAATGGATGAATCTGTTCATAAATGAAATTGTCTCGCTCTGTCTTCATTTCTGCACCCTGGTTTGTGAGCTTTTCACATGTTATACATCTCAGCAGGGCTTGCTACAGAATGTGTTTTGTGGGAGGACAAAAATGGTGTAAATAGAATACAAATAGTACTTACTTTTTTGACATGACTGTAAACACTTCAGGAAGCACATTCAGTAATTTACTATGGGATTCTATTGTGAGCTATAGGCCTTTAACTGTTCTGACAGAAGGATTTATCAGCAGGATTCAGAACAATTCTGAATTTGTGTGATATATTTAAACAAAAGCATTTTTAAATTGGACAACATGACTTGTGCTGTATGTTTTGTATCTGAATTAGCATGTTCTGCTAACATGCTGTCTTTACCATCTCATAATATCTCATCACATTCAATTGGGTGCAGTTGGGTACAATATAACATATTATGCTTTAAGGTTCAGTCGCACACAGGACACACACACACTTGCTGTACCAAGAATGTGTGTGAGGATTCTTGTCATCATACTGAGGTTGTAACAAATGATCAAGCCTTCAGGGTGTTCAAAAAATGTGTCATTTGATTCACTTCGCTTCTTCATCTTTGCAGTATCTAGTGAGAAACTTTACCGAAACACACGACAGTGTTCCAGTGTATTAGATGCTTACAGAAACTCCTGCACGACACGTTTGATAAATTTTGTGGGCTTGTGCAGAGAGGTTCATGTAGTCTCTCATGAACCTGCAGGGTAAATTCTGTGATTTACAGCGTGCCAAAAAAATCCAATAGTCAGTGAGTGGCTCTTCCTCTCATCAGCATGTTCAATCTTTCTTTCTCAGCTCTCCATCTCTCTTTTGAGTTGAGCTTCAGCATTTCAAAATTGCTCTAAATCTGTAGATTTGTTCTGATGAACACAGAGAAAGAAATTTGGAAGAATGCTTGCAACCAGTTCTTGGAGCCCATTGACAACCATAGTAGGAAAAATTACTTTATATATTTTTGTTGTTCTGTGAAACACAAAAGAAGATATTAACAAAAATGTTGGACAGGAAACAGTTCTGGGGCACTTTAGACTACCATTGTCATTTTTCCTACTATGGTAGTCAATGGGGTCCAAGAACTGTTTGGTTACAAGCATTCGTCCAAATATCTTTCTCCGTGCTCACCCAAACAAATACATTTTATACAGGTTTGGAACAACTAGAGAGTAAGTCAATCACAACAGAATATGAATTTTTGGGTAAACTATCCCTTTAAGGACAAATCATGATATCTTTCAACAGAACCTCTGTCATATTTATTGCTTTACTAAAGAGTAAAGATCCAGTTGCAATTGGTAGATTTGTATTTCTCTGGTGTTTGTGTGGGCCCTGTTGTCATAAACACTGTTGTTATTTCCAAATTATATCTGAGGTGGAAATAAATATCTATATAGTGATATGAAAGAAGTAACAGTCAAGTCTTTTACCTCTTTCCTCTTGATACGCTTGCATCACAACACAAGGAGAGAAAATACTTGAGATAACGTCTCTGGGAAATTTTTAATGCATCAATAGCAACACATTTTTAGTTGATTCGATTGTATGTCACTACCTTGATTTTTTTGAGTGAATTTAGTTGTATAGTTTAGTTCAGGGGTTCTCAAACTTTTTTGATTTAAGGGTCCCTTTGTGTGGGGTGCATTGTTTGCGGCCCCCCAAAATAAAGACGTATAATCTAAAACTTATAATTTTTATTAAACCATACACATATTCAGTTATACAGTGCTGTAACATCAATTATTTTGGTTGGTGGTCCTAGTTTTTGATAAAACGTATTCATTTTCTATATTTCATAAAATGCCACAAAATCTGTGGCCTCCCTGGATCCATCTTGGGGTCCCCCAGGGGGCCACGGCCCCCCGTTTGAGAACCACGGATTTAGTTATGTAAACAGAAGCAGATTAAGCGTTTACGTGGACATTAAGATGCATTGAGAATCATTTTTGGATCACATTGTGCCAAACAGTTTGTTTAACTGCATCTGACAGTTCTGGCTATGTTCTGCTTTTTTGCTTTATTCTGTAACAAAAATTACACGGAGCTTCAACACCTTTTGATTTGGTCACAGTATGCCATGGTTCACACCTCATAGTAAGTGGTAAACACACACATCCACCTCGTCCATGATGAGCTGTTTGCCTCATACGTTACAAAATAATTATTCTGGATTTATATTGATGATTTAGAAACACATTCACATTCCTTGAAGCTTAGTTAGAAGCTCTCTCGGTCTCTCTTTCATGCATATAAGCACTCTCACGCTTACTCATATTCACTGGGCTGATCTTTCCACACGTTTGTTCGCACTCTCGCACACCCACAGATCACTCGCTTTCTTCTGTCCTCGCACCTTATGTTCTGCGGCTGAACCACCATCAGTAGAAATGTCAGAGGCTCTCACACAGTCTGTCGTTCACACACATGCAACGTTATACAGCCACCGGATGTCATTCGCTTTAACCCTCTTGTGAGATGCCGTAGTGAAGTGTCTGCGGTAAGTGGGTATTAGAGATTATCATAGGAGGAGATGGACTACTTGTAAATGTGTGAATGCAATAGATTTTTGCAATAAATCTCATGGTTTTGTTCCTATGTTACATTTAGGAAAGCTTGTTTTTGTTTGCTTAAGTTCTCCCTTTGCTTTCCTTTATAAATGATGGTGCCGTTTTACTTGTTCAGGTCTCCATTTACATTTCGTTGCTGTTGGGCAGAAACTTTAAATATTTTCAAAAATCTATTTTCTGTATATTGGCAGTTTTGAAATGCAAGGTTTCAGTGTGATAGTGATGATTTGCGTTTGGCAGATGCTTTTTCAAAGTGATTTCAAGTGTAATGTATACATTTGATCAAAACCGGTGTTCCTCTTCTACCTCTTCTCCTTTACAATGTCATACTTATATTTGCTTTTATGTTCATTTGTTTGTGCTTTTGTTTGCTCAGTCTTTCATTCGCTTTTGTCCTTTTTATCTTTCCGACATAATTCCAACCGTATTCATGTAATGGCTTTGCCAGATTCCGTGCTGTGGTTTTTCAGTGCTTTTGTCTTGCCTGTGTCATGGTTTTTTCACACACTTTCACAATCACACACAGCCTTTTAGCATTTTTGTCACTTCATTTTCTCACACTGATAACTTAATATAAGCTAATATTTCATGATGCGTGTCACACACATTTTCACGCGCTCTTACAGATGACACTGTGTCTGTTAGAATAACAAAACACTGACAGGATGGCGTGGTTTCTGTGACTGACGCAAATAATAAAAAAGCCTGCGAGAACTTAACGCTTCAGAATGTGCTTAAGTCATCACTGACAGCGACATGCCCGCGCATCCTCATCGTGCAACTACAGCAAAATGTATTCAAGCTTGGAGCTATAAATTGATGCTCTGAATGAACAAATGCACCGGTGTGAGCGGTTATTTACAACCAGTCTTTTTCTCTCCGCTCTTGGATTCAAGGATAAGCTTGTCTCATTTGGCAAAAGAAAAAAATCATCACCCCCCTCCCACCACCCACTCAGTCTTCTATAGTCCCTCATAAATGATAATCACAATCTCTCCACTCGTCTCCTGAAAAGTCATTTCACTCAATAGCTTTTTGTGTTGCTGGCAAAATCTCCACGTAAGCCTACATTGGTTTTGTCTTTCCCTCTGTTGCATGTGTATATTTTAGTGTAATTAGCCTGCGGTTTTCCCGGTTTTTGAGCGTAAAGGCCAGCGCAGGCAGATTGTCTAAGCTCCAGAGAACAGACCAACCAGCGCCTGATTACAGCTTACCCTAGTCATTTTCTAAATAGCTCACTTCCACTCCACTTTCCTCCCTCTGTCCTTTCTTCTCTCGCGTACTCTCTCCCTCTCTTCCCATGCACACAAAGAAAGATAAAAACGCAGAGGAGAAAAGGGTCTTTTGTCAGATGTGGGTTGACCCAAACATCCCCGGCAGTTTCGAACCCAAACTCACTTTCTCTATTCCTCACTTGTTGCTTTTGGGGTTTTCGCTTTACAATAGCAGGGGTGATTTTAAATGTGTAATATAGCCTATGTTGGAATCGCATAACTATAATAGAACTCCATGTCAGCTATAAAGTTTGAAGGCAATTTTCCTGAAAAAGGTGAAACATGACTGATTTGTTTATCAGTTTCAGTCAGCTTGATCATTAACTCTGGTCACATTTATATAAGCACAATTTGGCAAAATCTGCAAAAATAAAGCACAGAAAATCAAATGTTTGATTTTGGAACGTAAGAACATAAATACCATTGGCGTGTCTGTAATTGCATAACTGTTTAGCACTCCTGAGCCTATAGCCGTAGATAACAAAAAAAAAAGAAAAAGAACGAAAAGTTGGAAAGGGACAGCTCACCCAAAAATGAAAATTCATAATTTACTCATCCTCAGGTCGTTCCAAACCTGTAACAATTTCTTTGTTTTGCGAAACACAAAGGAAGATATCAGGAAAAATGACAGTTACCAAACCGATCTCATCCCCCAATGACTCCCATAGTATTTATTTTCCCTACCATGGTAGTAAATGGGGGTTGAGATCTGTTTGGTTACTGACATTCTTCCAAATATCTTTCTCTGTGTTCATCAGAAAAAAAGAAATGTAAAGGTTTAGAACAACTTGAGGGTGAGTAAATGATGACTGACTTTTCCTTTTTTGGTAGACTGTTCCTTTAAAGTGATAGTTCAGCATAGAATGAAAATGCTGTCATGAATTACGCTCAAGTCGTTCAAGTCGAATTACGCTCAAGTAAAGAAAGACATTGTTTAATAGTCCATGTGACTCTCCAGTGTTTCAACCTCTGTAAGAGACCATTCAAAATACTGTGTTTTTGTTCATGATGTAAGAATTAAGTATGGATTGGGTTATGAAACATGGAAGATTTTTTTTGTAATTTTGTGATTTGATAGACTTTGTATCTTGAATGTCTTTGATTCACTCTGCGTGTGTGTCTATGAGTTGTAACAGGAATTTGCAAACACTTGTGCTGAACCTGCAGTTATAATCAGGTGGGCTAGTAAGCTTAATAAGATGGCGTGTGCACATGAATAGTTTGAGCCTATATTGTTTTACTGTATATTTTATACTTTGCATCACTCTGAAGTGAACTTGTTGCATGTCTGATGATGAGGGAAAGATGATCATATTTGACTTGCATTCCTTAGGGACTTTTATGAAGCGACTGGAATCTTTTTTGTGTGCAATAAAACAGAAAATAATGACTTTATTCAACAATTTTCTGTCTACGACAACACGCATGCACAAGAGCATGTGACGCATGCGTGTGGTGCTGATGCAGGAGCCAGCATTCTACATCTGCACTACACGTATGTGTCTTATACTTTTGTCGAGTCGCTATTTTGTTTTGTTATGCACAATAAGTACGGACTATTTTAACAATGTCTTTACTAAATTTCTGCTCTTTAAATGTACATTATCTATGGGGGAGGGTCAGAAAGCTCACACTTTTTTTAAGCTTCACTGGTATTTGAACTAATTTGAATAATTAATAGTTTGCAACATAACATCTATACAAACATCAAAAACTAGCTAGAGACTCTGCACGCTTGTAGTTAAACAAGCACTTTGTCAGAGTACGGAGAAATCAAAGGGTCTGGATAAAGAACTGTGAGAATAACCATCATTAGTGAATAGTGAGAGAGTAAAGACAGAAAGCCGGGGGTTGAAAATGCTCAAATTAGGTCTCCACCTCCCCTTACCTCAGGTATATCTGATAAAGCGGAGAATGTTTGGATCAGGCTCTGATGCTTTGTTAGCGCACTGGCAGGTTTTTAATGAGCTGCCCTCATGACCTTTCACTGTACTCTAACTGTTGCTCTCTCTTTAGCTGGGTGGTCATGTTCTGCCCTGCCAAGGTTGTTCGGTGGATAATTGCCTCTTGTCTGATCTGTTTGTCTACTTGTGCATGTTTTAAAACAGCAGTTTTGTGTCGCGTCCGTGAGGGTGTAATTCACGCTGTGTTGAAGGCGAGTTAAACGCGCTGTTGTTCTCCACAAATGAACAGCTATTATGCACCGCTGTTGCTGCTTGTGCTGTTTGTGTATGAGAGGGTGGAATGACCCGGGTCGCCGCACCTCGCACAACGAAACTCATTCCTCGCGGTTTGTGCATTTGCGCACATACACGCTCGACACATGCAAACTCACACGAAGAGGTCAAGATTGACACTCACAACCAGAAAAACAGCAGGGGTAACTTTGTAAACACTGCAGAAGTACATGGATTAAATTAGTACATTACTGTTTGATGTGTACGGTTCTTACGTTATAAGCAGGTGTGGTAGTTTGAATTATGGATCCCGTTCACACACATTTACTGTGATTAATGACTGATGCTTTAGGTTTGGGGAATGTTCTCTGTGATCTGATTATCCCCCGGCTAAACTCAAATATATTAAAATGAAAAGGAATTTAGCAAAGGTCACCTTAGATCACAGCACCCATCTGAGAGAACTGGCGGGTTATGCGGAGGTGGGGGGAGAGTCAAAATGCCCGAGGCACGGTCGGAACTCTCTGACTCTGACTGTTGCTGTATGCATGAAAGCTTATGCGTGTGGATGAAAAAGAGCCAATTGTGTAGGTTAAAGGATATTTCAAATAACAATCCATATTTTGCAGCCCTATTATTGCTGGGTCTCTTTTAATTGCATGTGAAGAAAACTGTGTTAGCGGTGTAATTTTTTTATATATATATGTGTGAAATTGGAGTCAAACGCACATTCGAGATAAGGTTTGCATGACACACTTGATAAAAAAACTGGTTGAGTTTTAATGAGTTCAGTGAAAATGTGTTTCAGAGTGACAGATGGTAAATGTCTTGTTGTTCCTGTTATGTTATGAAAGAGTGGAGACACATTTACAGCTTTTCTTACAGTAAGCTTTTAATATACAGCACAAAAGGTCAAACTTGTTTGAAAGAGAAGTGACATATGAATTGATTTGTTTAGAAAATACGCTAGATTGCTGAAACTGACTGTTTACAAGGTTGGTGAGAGAGATTGGTCTGTTTTTGGATAGTGGGTAGTGGATAGTGCTTTTGAAAGCATAATAATAGTGATTAAACACAATGAGGCAAGAAATTCAGAGTCAGTTCATTTCGCTTAACTATATTTTCCACTTGATAGCACACAGCCCAGGTGTGTTAAGGCCCGTTCAGATTGCCTGCGAATATTCGGTGCGAATGTTCGTCGCGATAATGTTCTAGAACAAAAACAATAGATTCTTATGAAGCCTTTCATATAGACCGCGAATATCCGTGCGAAGCGAAGGCTTTTTTTTCGTCTAGTGCGACGAATCTTTCCCCATTCGCAAAGCGAAGAAACGGACCGTCCAATTAGAATCGAGTATTTTTCTTCACGCGCCTAGAGCCACTGAGGGCACAAGGGGCCGCTAGAGGGTCAGAAAGCTGTTGTGAAAAAAGGGATGTCGAGTTGTTACTGTCGTTACTGTTGGTGTCAGAACAGACAGAACTTTTTTTTTAAGTCACAGCGACTACAAAAAGGACAAAAAAGAAGTTCTGTGGCATAATTTGTGTCACGGTTCCCTCTGTTTCTCCCTGACAAGAAACCTGACAGCCATCAGCCTCATCATCCATGGACTATTTATCTTCATCCCGTTCCGTTGTTCTGTGTTTTTGTATTGTTTATGCTACGTGTGTCTCTGTTGCAGCTTGGATTTATTGTTAAAAGCCTATTTTTGTTAATGCCTTGTCATGCTCTTTGGACTCTCCCCGTCACACGTGACAATTTGAGGTGGCATTCAAATATAAAAGTATAAACAGTATATAAACTAAATATATATATATATATATATATATATATATCTTTCATATAAATACAATTCACATGATATGTTGTAGTATGGGATATTACAAATACATTGGCGGTACCAGTAAGTCATCAAAACAATCAGTTTCTTCAAATTTCTTTATTTTTATTTATATACAGTAACTAAGCAGTTTTGCTTGTAGGTAGAAAGCACAGGCACATGTAAACAAACATCAAGTCAAGTGTACACATATTTTACAAGTGTTTAAATAGTACAGCTGCAATGCAAATGCCATTTGGTAACTAATCAACCCCAGACCATCGTCCTGAAGTAACCATGAAAACGCTCGTGGTACAGCTTTAACTCCTGGATCTGTGTCAACCCAATATCGTCTTTTTCTCTTCCTTTGCTCATTCAGGCAAAAAAACAATAAACTCATATTCGCTGCTGCTGGAGAAATCCATTTCTTATTCAGCTGTTGTAAGTACTTAAAGCAGTAGCCTGTATTGCTACGGTACGTGCTAAGCTTTTCTTCTTCTCAGCAGCTGAAGTCTGAATAGCGGTTGAGCGCCACCTAATGTTTAGGCGTGGAATGTATTCTCCATCAGCGCGGGCGTCAAATATAAGAAAGTGAAGTTCGTTTCGTCGTTGATATGAAAGCTTGGTTCGTCGGGTATTCGTTCGCTTTTTCGCATCTTCCGCAATCTGAATGGGCCTTTACTTGAACTGGATGAAAACAACAGATTTTAGAAGAATATGTGTTTTTAACGGTTGCTTTTAAAATAAATTATTCTTGCGATATATATATATATATATATATATATGGTTTTATTAAGAAAATATTATTCCGTACATATCCTCAACTCTAGAAAATGTCCTGTTTCTATAGTCATGCATGATTGTATTTAAATGATTGTATTGCTTCTTTGTATGTATTGTATATGTTCACAACGTTGTATTGTTTCTCTCAGTCTCTTAACACTTTATATTGGATTGTGTTCTCTTCCGGGTTTATCGTGATAGATTATATTCATCTCAATGTAAAATGTAATCTAAATACTAAAGCTAGCTCGGTTTCCAAACAACCGTGAAGAAAATCTTTTCTAAATTTGCAAAACAGAACAACTGCGAAATAGTTGCTTGTCCATCAAATTTTTGAATTTCCATAATTTGCATTGACCATTTTTTCGTAGTCAAAAAGCAACTCAAGCAAGCATCTTTTTTTTGGTATTTCCATCACTCATTTCTGATCATCACTTCAATACTTCACCCTGTTTTTACGCACATTTCAATAAAAACTACTACTCTTATACTGATGAAACATCACCAAAAAACCAAATTGCTTTCTCAACCCAAGAAATCATGTCTCGTGAATCTGAAACTTTTGGATTAATAAGACTTTACTGTAGCAACACAAAACAGATGAATTAGAAAATGTTCTGGCATGTCACACCTGATTTAGTTTCATTTTGTTCTAAGGACTAAGGTAAGGTCTAATTCCTTTCTCTTTTTTTCTTGTCTCTTTTCCTTTGTAGTGTAAGGAGGAGTGTGTGGCCCATGTTGCTCTAGGAGCGTATGTGTGTGTGTGTGTGTGCATGCGTGAGTGTGTGTGTGCGTGAGAGTGTGTGTGTGTGAGATGCTGGCCTGTCTGCCAGGGCCAGGTGATCTCTCCCTTCAGCTCCACCCCCACTCGCAGATGAACACTGGACTTCAGAAATGTAAGTACAAACACAACAAATACATTTTTCAGCGAGTAATTCAAAATGTCATTTTAAACCTGTAAGATTTGATATTCTTCAGAACACAACAAGGGACATTTTCATTCAGATGGCTCATGCAATATCTGTTTGTGATCGAGAAAACTGAAATTTATATCACAGATAATCTTCTTGTGCCATAGCTGTAAATTTTCACACTATGTGCATAAACTGTATTTGCATAAATATGACATGACATGACATGACAGGACGTGTCACAGACTACATTTATGACTCTATAATGGTGTTTTTAATCATTTTGGCTAGCTTAACATCTCCTGTTCACTAAGCTGTTTTATCATAATGAAAAGAGCACCATGAACATCCTCCCTAACATGTTTTGAGGTCTACAGAACAAAGAAAACCATACAGGTTTAAAATGAGAGTGAATGCATTGAACAGAATGGTTATTTTGATTGAACCATCCCAATGCACCTGTTATCCTGACTCGCAGCAGTCTGAAGTGAACCACATAAAAATATTCGGTCATGTTCTGTGTGTATGAGGTGTGTCCGTTTTAATACAGCAAATTCAAACACCCATTGTCAACCGTGACATTTCAGTGCTTTTAATAAATGACAAAATGAAAACCGAGATCTATAAAAGGAGATAAATGACTGACGATTAATAACAACAGAGAGCGAGAGAGACATTGAGACATGTAGGGAGAGAGAGCAGTCATTTGTACGCAAAAGCATATTTCCAGTGACAGATTGTCAAATCCCTGGATTTTTATTAGGGCGGTTTACAAGGGGCGGACACCTGCTGAACCTCAGCGCTCGCACACGGATAGATTGAGGCTGATAAGTGGCATAGAGAGAAGATGAGAAAATGAGAGTCAGACAAACAGAAAAACTGAGTCTGTGCAGGAAAAAGGATACATGCAGACAGAAAATCTCGCTTTTTCCGTCAGTGGGCAGACATCCTGTCAGATTAGCTCTCCATCAGGATGACAAATTATGCCATGGAGACACGCGTCCGGGGGAGTGCCGATGGCTTGGAGAGTGATGAGTCTCATATCGCCTCAGGAAGACCCTCATCAGGCAGCAATTACTGAGAGATTGGAGACATGTCTTTAACTGCATGAGAGGACCGAAATCTTAGATAGACCAGAGTCGGATTTCTAACTGTTGGATATGGAAAGTGATGGAGTCATATTACTAACTACAGAAGGTACGGCAGGAGAGAAACTGGTGAGAAACTGGTGGCGTATCTCTGCTCGTGCCTCTTGCTTTGAGAGATTTTCACCTCGTTGCATACAAAGGAGAATACTCAACTCAACTCAACTTTATTTATATAGCGCTTTTTACAATTTTCATTGTTACAAAGCAGCTGTACATGAGACGCATTGAATACAAGAAAAATATACAAGAATACACTGGAGTCATGCCGTTACTATATGCACCAAGTGAGTAATGCAGGGTAATATAAAGACGACGTCTTCCATTTCACTTCAGCACTTGGGTTTTATGTCAGACATATATTTTGGATATAAGTGGTGACCCAATGTAGTGCCAGAATTGCTTGTCAAGCTAAATTAAGCAAAAATAACAAACGCCAAGTCAATTTTAAAATCAAACCATCCATCCATTTTCCAAATCTTCTTGTTCTCTGTAGGGTCGCAGAAGGACTGGAGCCAGTCCAAGCGTCTAGGGTTGTATATACCCTGGATAGACGGCCTGTCCATCGCAGGGCATGCACAAACACACACTGACAAGGGAAATTTAGTGGCTCCAATTCATCTAATCTGAATTTCTTTAGACTGCGGGGAAGACCAGAGTATTTGGAGGAACAGGGTACAACGCTGACAAAGAAAGAACAAGCAGAAATCACACAGAATGGCCTCTTGGTTCAGCCGAGAAACAGGAACCTTCTTGCTGTAAGGCAACAGTGTTGTATACAAAGCCAAAACGTTGCCCTTAAGGTGCGGGTATGCTTGACTTTCCAAGTTCGAGACATGCGCACATGCGCAGTACAAATGAGACCGTCAGAGGACAGCACACAGCTGCGTTATACACTGCAAATTAATGATAGAAGAAGTGTGGCTCCACCTTTGCAGGTGACAGAGATAACAATTTGCCACCCTGAACACATCTTTATACTCTCGTATGCTTGAATTATATAAATGCGGATATTTTCGTATCTCCAGTCCTTACACAAACACTTGTCGAATTCGTTCTCCATTGTCCTCAAACTCTTTGTCGTAGTGTTTTGGTTCTTCCGCTTCGGCGTGTTACTTTTGTTGTCGGTCTTCTTCGACAACTACACACTGCTAACTTTCTGTGTGTGTATTGCCACCTAGTGAGCTCTTAAGATTTTCTTGCGCATGCGCTCTTGTACTCAAACCTTAAATGTAAGAATATTGCCACAAACTGCTTAAGTCCAATACTGTGGTCTTGAAGTGCAAAACCAGACAACAAATTGCTAACCTTATGATGCAAACGAGATAAAATAAAATGAAACTAAATCAAAATTACAAATCTGAAAATGCAGTATCAAATTTACAAAATACCAAACCACAAAGCAACAATTCTGGAAACAAAATAAGTCAGAAAACACAACGACAGAAAAAGAGAAAGCAGAAAAGTTTGCTATTTTGTTGAAATGGGATGTATCTGTTGATTGGACGAAACTCCTGTCAATCAAGATATTCTGACAGTATCCTCATTGCGTTTTCAGATTTCAAATTTTTGATTTTCTCAAATCGATTTCAGGTTATGCAGGAGTTTGCAACTAAGTTAACATTGGCATATAAAAACATCTGTGTTTTACCGCCGATTGTGAAGGAAAATAAGATGGTTTGTAAACTGTGTGGAGACAAACTCAAACTTTTGTCAAACTTTTGACATTTGTTTAGTTTTTACTAGTTGGAGAAAATGACAGTATATTATTATTATTATTATTATTATTACAGTTCTCGCTATCATGAATTAATTTTTATTAGTTATCTTGTTTTCGTCAGTGAAGACATGTCATTGACGAATCATCTTTGTCATAGTTTTCGTCAACAAAATTAACACTGCACTATAGGTCCAACAATGCAAAATTAATAACATGGCATAAGCTTAAGTAAGAAATTACATCACAACATAGTACCAGCTACTGAACTCATAAAATATGAAATAGAAATATTATGTGATATTGCCCGTCATCTGAAAGGTTCTGGGATGAAGCACAGGCTCATCTGTTTAAAGCACACGGCATTAACTAATGTGATGATGCAAGTGCTGGTTTAAACCTCCCGTGGCGTGTCATTAACTGCCCCTTCAAATTCATCTGTTCCCTGCTGGGGTCCAGATGTTACTAAAGCGCATCTGGCAAGAGCACACATTCCCTCAGGAGACACAGGAAGCAGATGAGCAGGATCAGGAAGAGCCAGAATATACCTTGGAATGCAGGAACACCAGCCATGAAAGTAGATTAGGGCAAAAGACTTTATCTACATGTTTTATTTCCATCTCTTTCAAAGGATGAGTTGGAAGAAGGGATGGTTTTGAATGAAGACAAGACATTTACATATGACTTTCATGCATTTGGTTAACACTTTATGCAAAGTTACTGTGCATTCACAGTATACTTTGACCGGTCTGTGTGTTCCCGAATCAAAGCTTTGACCTCGGTGTTGTTAGTGCTATACTTTTCCAAGCCGAGCTATAGGAACACAAAGAGATAAATAAAACAAGGAAGATTTGTCACCTTGAGGAATAACCCTATAAACGATATAAGGACACCCACTCAGATCTTCAGAGAGGATTTGAAAGTGTGTGGGTGGGTGTGTTCAGGGGTAAAGAGCCAGTTAGGAGATGTGTATGATGTACTTGGACAGAAAGGCTTGGCAATAGCTTTGTAACAGCCCCATGTGTGTGTAATAGGTCTCCTGGGGTTTGCCTGATTACTGTGATCCTCAAATCACTGCTGATGAGAGCGAGAGAGAGGTTAAAGAAAACCACTGTTCTAATGATAATCCCAGAGAGAAGCGAGTCAGAACTGGTATAAAGCCTGACCCGCTCTAGAGATGGCCTTCAGTGAGATGCACACAATTTTATGGTCTGTGCATGTTTAAATGCCACCTGATCCACTGATCCTTTGAGACTGGAGCTTACCAAGATCGCTTTTGAAAAGGTAGTTTGCTAAAAAAATAAACACACAACTTGTACACTACCGTTCAACAGTGTGTTTTGTAATTTTTTATCTTAAAAATAATTTGATCTAAACGCATTTGCTTATATATTATTTTTTGTGGACAAATGTACAATTGTGAAATATAAATCTAAAATTGTATTTGATCATTTTATTTCAAATGGATTATTTTGAGGAAAAGAGAGCTAATAAAAGCCCAGCAGTACATCCTATATAGCAAGAGTCTTCAACTAAAATAGGTTGAGGTCCAGTAAACAAACCCTCCTTGCCAGCCGAGGTCCGGACTATTAAATACCTAAAAACGTGAATTGATGATATAATGATGTCTTTTCATCTCCGTACGACGGCATAACAATGTCTGACAACAATATATTTATATTTTTATACGTATGCATTTGGCTGATGCTTTTGTCCAAAGCGACTTACATTGCATTATCCTATACATTTGATTCTAAGTATTTGCAATCCCCTGGGATCGAACCCACGACCTTGGTGTTGTTTGCGCCATGCTCTTACCACTGAGCTACAGGAAAGCTGTACAATGAAGGAAAAACTTTAAAAGAAAACTAAAGTGTTGTTTTGCTGAACTGAGATTAACAAATAGCAGCATCAAGTTGTTTTTCAATCACTGACAATTACATCTGTCTGCGTGCTGTGCAGCGAGTCTGTCTCGGCTCTCTTCACTCCACGACGTCGACGTCTGAACGTTGCAACAGTGTGCATATGTTAACTGTCGTAGAACCCAAACTGCCACTGAGCGGACCTTGATGACGTGCCTCGTAAAATATGATTGCTTTAGAAAATAATGTTATTTATTATGTCAAAATGCTTTGAGGTCCGGACGGACGTCCGCATTCGGTCCTTAGTCCGCTAGTTGGTGATCCCTGCTTTATAGAATGAGTGGGAGTATGAATACATTCCAGACATGTTATACTCTTTGACCTTCGACGTATTAGAAACAACCTGTACGCACAAGTTGGTAAAAACATAATTTAGTCTGGAGAAACACCTAATTCGGAACTTCCCCACGAAAACGGACATCCGCCTCAAGTTTTCAGCTGTTTTTATTGGATTAACCTTTGACTCTTGGTCAGCTCCTGTGGCATCATGGGATAGAGTAGTGTCCATCCAGTGCGTATTTCTCGCCTGTTTTTTGCATATGAGGTTTCGGACATACTATTCATGACTCATGCTAATTTTCGCCTACTGTATAGTATGGAAGTAGCCGATTTGTAGAAGAGATTTTTGATTATTCAAATACACTCCTCAATACAGCTGCATGGCCAAACATGACATTACAGTTATTACTGAAAAATGATGTGGTTAAGTTAGTTGCGTCACTATTTTAGTTAGTCACTCCCAAGAGCTGACCCGCTCCATCCTCGGTCTTTGTCCCCTGTGTCTCGTAGTCTATGCATGACAGCATTGAGATTGTGTTGTGGACTAATCCGAACGAGATGACTCCTCATTATCACAAGCCGGCCTTCCCCTGGATGTCACTTCACAGGGGAGCTTGTTGCTGACACAAGAGAGATGCAGGGAAGAAGCAGTGAAAACAAGGATTGATTCCCTTGTGACTTATTAAGAAAATGAGTCTCCTCATCCTTAATCCTTGATCTAGTCCTGTGGTGGTTCATTTATTGGGCCCAACATGGCTCTTTCTCCTCTTCCTCTGATTTCCCTTCTATTTCCTCTCTCTCTTTTAAAGAGGTGAGCGAATGTAGGCGGCTGCTGAAGGCAGCTGACGAGCCCTGAGATTGGCAGGAAAGCTATTTAGCAAGGAAATGTCAGGGGCCATTTTGTTTAGTCAACAGCCCACATAGAGGGCAGAGAAAGACAGTTGAGAGATGAGTGAACAGCATGACAGTTGAGTGCTATGCAAGGTGTTGCAGGATGCCGTTGATGATTAGACGACCTGCTGTGGCTCCAAACAAGCACTAATTTCACCAGAGACGTTATTAACAAGATCGGTTTAATCAAGATGAACATATTAGACATCTCTTTTCTTTATTAGTTGTGCGGCGCAGAATCTGTGGTCTGTACAAAGCTCAGCAATTTCCTCAGAAATTCAGTGGTTCTTGTTTACTACAATGTATACAGTCCCTTTCATGGTTATTTATTCAGTATTTTAGCTGATCATAATATAATAATAATATAGGATTATTGGCTGGCAACCAATAAGAAATTGTAGTCATAATGGTGCTGTCGTGAATTTTCAAAGAAGTACTACGCTCTAGAGCTGGGTCCATGGGGAGGGGGGGGCTTATGGGGTTTTGCCCCCTAGATTTTCCTTAGGCCTCTCCAAAAAGATCTAGTTGACCCTTAGAAAATAATTTTTCATCTAAACAGCATTTTTAGATGTATTGTGGCCATTCCAGTCCAGTGTGTGTTTCAACAAAATCAAACCTCAGGAGTGACAGTCATCCAACAGTAACGTGAAAGATTGACAGCATGACCAGACTTGAAAATCACATTAAAAAAATTCTTTAGACTTTTCCTAAATGCATGTAGAAATATTAAAGTCGTATCGCTTGAAAGAAAACTTGGTGTTGCAACATGCTATTCCAATCACAGAAACACTTAACAAAGTGGCTTTGTTGCATTTTGCTGTCTGTGTGAATGGTGCTTTTGGGTGTTGGTTGGGTTGTGTGTTATGGAGACTGTGGTGGGAAGTGTTGGGTATCTGTTCAGTGTTTGTCAGGGGCAGTGTAAGCCGTGAGCAGTGACGGAATCGGCTCAGGCTGGATGAAAGAGCTCAGTCACAGTGCACAGGCTGTCTATCCTCTCGCTGGGGAAGAAGGGGCCAGGAACGCATGCTAATACTGTGCGCGTTTGTGTGTGTGTCATATCAGTGTGAGGGAAGTGCAGGTGGGTACATCAGAAGTCTCCCTCCCGCTTTTCTCCCCTCGAGTGATGAAAGCTTGTTTTATACAAAGACCCCCTTTCAGCAGGCAGACAGCAGCCTCACAGAGAGCACTTATCATCCTCAATGTCTTTCTCTCTAGCTCTCCCTTCCTTTGTTTTTCTGTCTGCCTCTCACCCGCTCACCTTTCTTCTCATCCCATCGCATCAGAGGTGTCGTGTCAGGTGGGAATGTTTTTCTTTAGTGTGCCACTGCTCTTCCTGAGAGTGAGCTTATGTTGCGAGCGGAGATCTGTACACCTCTAAAACATAAAAGGCAGCGTGTTCGTGGAGCGAATTATTTGGCCGGATTTATGCTCACCATTAAAAGCATTAGAGCGATTGTGAAAATAATGCAGTGTGGCGTGTGTGCGTGCACATTGGTCAGATTTTGTATTTGTTTTGAAGGTTGCAGTTGTATGAGTAGAGTACAAGAAAAAAAAAGAAACCCACTCAGACACTTACCACATGCACTGTGACTTCATCTTTTTTATGGTATGTGCTGTTGCAGAAAGTCCCTCGGGGGTCTTTAAGCAGTGATGGGAGCAGGGCAAAGCATGTTTCAATTCACACTCGCAAACAGACAATTCAGATGAGAATTAAACCGACTCACACAGTGTGGAATCACAAAGGTGCTGTTAAATATAAGAAGAGACACTTAACAGCAATTGATGGTGTCTGACAGTCTTTAGTGTTCAGAGTGCTGTGTGTGTGCGTGTCTTGCGTGCACAACCCCTGCCGTGACAGGTCACACCTTGGCATACGGGAAGTATGTAACATCAGCTCGACAGCTAGTGATCCTTTCATAGAAATGTTAAACTAACTTTGCAAATTTGAAAATGTATTATTTTTACCAAAGGTTTTTCCCATAATGATAGTTGTCAGATGTCAAACCCCTTGTGAGGTCTCAGCATGATTTGTCATAAGTGTCGCGTTCATAACGGTCCGTATTCCTCGTAAATATAATAGTTATTACATGTTATGTGAAGAGCAATCTCTCATATGCATTTGTTCTCCAGAAATACAAACATCTCTTAAATCTTAAATAAAGTATATCTTAAATTGAAAATGTCTGATGTTTTCCTGACGTCTAAGCCTTAGAAAATATAAACAGATGGTTCAATATATACAGTTAAATTTCAGGTTTTGATTGTAAATGTCACATCTATAATGCTGGAATTGCCTTTACTCTGATTTATCAGATTAAGATGTAAACTGTTTTTATTTTGTGTACTTGAATATGTCATTTATGAATCATAATACTTTCCTCCATGTGGACAACTCAAAGATTCAAAGTTTTTTTATTTTTTAAACACACAAACAGAATTTAGATTTGCCAACAAATTTAAGCATCTGCATCAACCAGTATACCAATTAAAATGAACCAGTTTGCATTGGTTTGATAGTCACACAAATCACACTACATTAAAACATTTTCACAATGTGCTAAGATCTCTTCTGACTTTGTTATGGACCTCTGGTTTGTAATGAGAGAAAATCTGCTTAGCAAATGCTTTGCTCTCTATACTGAATAGGCAGGTCATACATCATAGTCATTTTTTCAAAACATAATGTATTTTTCTTCTCCTTTTGTCCCTTTTTCCTTATAGGGGACACTACACAAAGGATGAGATCTGCTCAGTATCCAACCCCTGCGGAATTGGATGCTTATGCTAAAAAAGTTGCCAACAATCCACTCACCATCAAGATCTTCCCCAACAGCGTCAAGGTCCCTCAGCGGAACCACGTTCGCCGTACTGTCAACGGCCTGGACACCGCTGGTCCCCGATATAGCCCCTACCCCTCCCCTCAGGCCACTGCCAAGAGCGGCCTCCTTGCCATCGTCAAAGTGCCCCTGCTCAAGGGTATCATCAAGGACTTTGACGGCAGGCGGGCACGTCTATACCCGGAGGTGATTATGAATGCCACAGGCGCCCCATATGCAGCGACCTCGGCTAGCACTTTAAATTTGCACCACCCGTCGCAGGGTCCTCCCAGAGCACCCCAGAATCCCCAGGGGCTTCCTCCACACCCTCAGAATCTCCAGACTTTGCAGCAGCAGCAATCTGGACATCCACACCAAGGACTCAGACACCCACCGCCTGCCTCCATGCCGCAGCAACCCCAGGGTCTTCCAAGGCCCCAGACTCTTTCCTATGCCGCTTCTTTAGGCCCCCACCCTCCTTCAGCCATTCTGCTCCCTCAGCAGCACCTCCAAAACCCACCTCCAAACCTGCAGGTAGGCGCTAGGAAGCTGCCTGTTGCAGATGCCCCTCCTAATGTGACTGTTTCTACCTCAACCATTCCGTTGTCCATGGCCGGAGGCGTCCACCAGGGTCGCCAGGCTGATTTGAACAGCATAGTGCACCAGATAAACCAGTTCTGCCAGGCTAGAGCTCAGGGCCCTGGTGGTACGTCAATGTGTGAAGGGCAGATCGCGAACCCCAGTCCCATTAGTCGAAATCTACTCATCAACACCAGGACGCTAGTCTCGGTGCACGGGGGTAACCCTAGCGCACCTTATACCGGTCTCATGCACCCATCCTGTGCTCTCGGACCTCCAGATAAAGCGACTGCGTCTGCACCAGTGAGTGCGATGCCACCACATAACATGGGGGCAATGAACCGCATGTATCACAACGATATGAAACAACAGCATCAACAACATCTACAGTATCACCAACATCAGCCACAGTGTAATCCTCAGATGAGGTCATGGAATCAGCATCAGCTAGCTCACCTCCAGCACATCCCTGAGGGGGGCGGACACCCCTGTAAACCCCCACCTCATGACACTGGCCTCCTCTGTAAGGGCATTAATTATCCCCCAGAGATGAGCATGGGGCAGCCTTATGCCATGAAGCCCTCCTCTCCTTCCCCCACACTTGCCAACAATAACAGCAACAATGCAATGCCCCCAGGCGCGGTGACTCACTACACCAACGGCCATTACTACCACCAGCCGTCAGTGTGGGGTAGCATTCTTCCCACGCCCAACAGCGACAGTTCCAACTCACAGGACCTCCCCATGCACTACCATGGTCCTGCAGGCACTGGCACGGGCAATACCAACCCCACCCCAGGGATGGACTGCGCCCCCACAGGAGGAGCGGCCCATTACCGATTTGTAGGGGGTGCCTTAATAGGGCAGACGAATCTGATGCAACCAGCAGATTGCATGGGAGGGGATTTCCAGACGCCCTGCTTCCGAGATCAGAATCTCATCCTGATGGGGAAGATGCACAGGCCACCCCCTATGGGTCGGGTAGTGGTCCCCCCCTCCGAGTTGCAAGGCCAGCACCCAGGGTACAGATAAGCTTCAGCCCACAAGCCTCAGACACAGTTTCTCTCCTCAGTGAAGTCAGCCAACACACTCTCGTGTCATCTTCTGTTAGTCTTAACAATAGAACTGAACAAATGAAATGAAAACTCAAGGATGATCGTTAATTCAACAAACGAAACCAATACAAACCTACAAAAAAGAGCAGTGTGTTTCTGAGATATTCTGTGTTATTAATCTTGCAAGTGATCAATTTCTGTTTTGTTTATTATGAGAGTGCTTTTACTGAAGGGAATTTTCTACTTCTCTCTCAGCAATTCATAGAAACTGGATCTGAGGTGTTATTTATGTTATTCGTTCAACCTCCTTTCATTTGAGCGCTCTTTGTTTTAGTCCTGACCTATAACGTCCAAATGGCAAATAAGCACATACGTCTTCATCATAACACTTTCTTTGTTCTTTTTTTTTGCAGTCGTCAAACTATGGGGGAACATGTCAGTTAGTCCCTTAATATTTTAGGACTGTAGCTAAAAGCTCCTAGCATGTGTTCCTGTACAAAAGGAACCCTATTTGTCACACTGTATGCATTGGAAATGTATATATTAGTGTCTCAAATCTATTTAGTCTCTACCTGTGAGCTGTTGTTGGCTTGTAAAGGGTTCAAACAGCTTGTTTTTTTCAGACAAAAACCTTGAAACTTTCAAAACACGAGAATAACAGTAATATATACATCCTGCTTACGCTATGTGCATTCTCAGTAACCAAGGCGAGACAAGTTTTGTTTAATGATTGTGAAAGTTCATTTTCTCTGGTGGACTGAGGAGAAAAGCTACTAATGTTTAAGCTGTGCCATTTTTAACCTTGTCATTATACTCTTCTTAACATATGAGAAACTATTACTTGAATTTTATAGGTGAATGATGTCGTTTCAGGTGGGCCACATGTGGTGTAGTTGTACGTGGGTTTGCAGGACTAAACATACTACTGAAGAAAGTGTCTGTAGGCTTGTTACTAATATTATGTAGAAACTAACTATGAACCAAATCGAGGATGTATGATCCTGTTAAATTCATCCTTTAGTCTAACAAAGTAGAAGTTGCTACTGATTCTTTTTTGAAGTGTGCTTGAATTGACCGAATTGATCACTTGCAAGATCATTTGTGGTTAAATTGAGGACTTTTTTTTAAGGAAAAGTCAAAAAGGTGAAACAGCAGATGAATTGCATATTTTATTGTACACTGGCTAATCTACTGTACTGCTGTAACTTTAAAGAAGTGTAATAATTGTGTATGAATGCGGCTGCGTGTGCATGTGAGTGCAGGTGTGTGTGTTACGGTGGATGGGGTGTGTGTGCCGGTGAGTCCATTTGTTTAGACTCACTGTCTGTTTGCCTCTCCTGAACAGCTCTCATGAAGCCTTAAGTATTCGGTCCTTGGACTTTCCTTTGAAAACAAGCATGATTATAATAAAGGTATAATGATTCTGATTTTGAAAAATAGACTATAAAGGAACAGCATTTTTCCTTGTTTATTTTTATTAACTCAAGCTTTTGTTGAATAGAAAAGCAATTCTTTAGAATTACTTTATAAATGTAAACAAAGAAATAAAGAATATTTTATTGTTATGTTTTATAGCTGTGTGTAGTACTGGGCTGTAACAAAATCTTTTTATTCCAAGTTTCAAAGCTTCAGTTTTGCAATTTGTGCTATTTATAATTCTGAACTAGATTTTTTCTCATTATTTAAATCTTTTTTGGCAATTTCTGTGAAATGGAGGAAGCTTTTAGAAGTCTTTCTCATATCTGTCACTCTGTGGCTGTCGATTGAATGTGTGGCAAGAATCTGAAGAGTGTGAGAGTTGTGCTACTCATTTTTTGTAATATTGTAATAAAATAAAGTTCTAATTTATGCTTTCAAATCGGACTCTGTTGTGTACTGATTGATGTGAACAGCTGGAATTTTTACTCATTAACCAGTCATAAACATTCCTCTGTGTAAAATACCTTCGTCCAGCGTTTTAGTACCTTTAGACAACATTTGTGAATGGACATTTTTGTCAGTGATCTGGTGTAATGAAGTAGTTACATCTTATTGGTAGCTAGTTCAGGAAATTGCAGACATTTAAAAAAAAGAATCATTGGAAATGAATTTGCAGATGTTGTCTAAAGCACCTTGCAGTTTAGTGGAATCGTGGTGAAAAGTATATACAGCAACAGAAAGAAATAAGAGACCATTCCAAATTTTAATTTAATCAGCATGTCTATGTGTATTGTGGTCATTCCACTCCAGTGTCTGTTAAATTTCAACAAAATCAAACCTCAGGAGTGACAAAGTCATCCAGCAGCAATGTGAAAGACTGACAGCAGGACAAGACACATACAAACTGTGATAAAAATCCAGGTTATCACATAAAAAAGTAAGTTTAGAACTTTTCCTAAATACATGTACTTACATTACTGTTGTCTTGCTTAAAAGTGAATATGAACTTGTTTTCTTTGCAGTATTTGAGGTCTGAAAAAATACAGGGCATCTTTTCTGTTATTTTGACCTGTTTCTCCAGTTTTCATATTTTTTGTTGAAATTTGATAGAAATATTGTAAGTGGTTTACAGAATTAAACACAATGATAATTTTACCTCAACACATACAGTACCTATAAATAGTACATTTTAAAATCAGAATTATACTTTCTGCAGCTGTATATCAGTAGCCTACATAGCCTATAAAATAAAATAAAAGTAAAGATACTTTCATTGTGAGTATTACAATTGAATAAAAAATATATCACTTTTCACAATACAAATTGTTTAAAAGCATTTACATGAAATTTACATCCAGCTATTTGTTTATGACAAATATACACAGCGTGCGTGTGTGTCAGAGTCTTATAATAGTACTATAATCTAAAAAAAAACGACATTCTGAGGTGCAGCTATTTCTTCTTAGTGTGAGCCCACCGTTCCACTTGCTGTCTCTGTTTTATGGAAGGCCAGAAGGGCCCAAACGTGTGAAACTAAGCAAATACGTTTTGTGCATGCACATTGGACCACGGAGATTTACCACCACCTACTGGCGTGGCGGTATTGCTCAAACAAACAGATCCAACAGACTAGGCTTGTAAATTGCAACCTTTTATCTAAAATATATTCTGGACAATGTAATTTGCGAGCATTTTTTTTTGCGAGCAACTTTGTTGGCTTCTCTTTCTGGTACTGCATCCCAATCCTCGCTTTCGATGCTACCATCCTCTCATCTATTGCGATATTTTGCTGAGGTTGAAAACATGTCTTGCAGGCATTTCGTATCTTCTCCTGGTACACTGGCTTTAGTTTTGCCAGGCGATCATAGGCTGGGGTTCCTTTTTTTTCACGTTCCTGCTATCCATCTTCGGGTCGCTGAGATGCAGTGCTGCTGAAATGGCAAGAAATGTCCTGCCTGACTCAACACTGGCAGGGAATTCCAACCTGTATAATCTGGACCCACTCCAGTAATTAGCCACTTGTGGTAATTTTACCAGACCCATGTACAAGACCATTGACAAATATGAAAACAGATCTTTCGTAGTCATGTCCTGCCATGGCTTCCTGGTTGTCTCCTGATGCTCAGCTGCATAGGCATTGGAGTGCTGGATGATGGTCTGACAGACCTTTGGAGAAAAGTACAGCTGAAACAGTTCAAGAGCACTGTATGACTCCGTAGTTATAAGCTGAGGGCCAGGGGTTCGAGCTGGTCTGAACGCAACCCGTGGTGGTGGGATGTCGGGTTCATCTGGGGTGTGCCATCTTGCCTCATTGGCACCTGAAGAAACAGCAGGTCAAGTAGCTCGCTCTCTTCCTCTGTTTTGGGTTCTTCCTCTTCCCCTCCATCTGCTTTGCCTCCCTCTCCCTCTGGTTTGCCTTCTCGCTCTGCTTATACTTCTGCCTTCACAAAACCCGCTGTAAGTAGCAGATGTAGTAGGCCTAGCTGAGGCCGATGAGGTTGAAGGTTCAGGACCACCATCATCACCATCTGAGCACCTCTTGCAAATTATAGTACACACTGAATTTAGTATATAACTTGTATAGTATGTGCCACAATCAATATGTAACAATCTGAACATAATATGCATTTACATTTATGCATTTGGCAGATGCTTTTATCCACATTAGTATAAAACGTATATGGTACATGCAACAATATTGTGCAAACTGAAGGTTGTATAGAATAAAAAAAGTCATATACCTGTCTAGGGTTGAGTCTGACATTTCTTCTGGGAAAAGCAGGTCCGGTTCCTCATCACTTGACTGAAGATTTTGCTCCTCATCATTTGAATGATAACTTTGCTCATTATCACTCGATTTCCAAAATTCTTCAATCACTTCTTGTACCGTAAAACGCTCTTTAAGCCTGTGTGAATCCATCTCGTGAAGAAGCAGTGGCGAATTAAAGCGCAGTTTGTGTTCTCTTACTTTCTGCCCTGAATGTTTCGAAACAATCAAAGCAATCCCAAACAGGTGGTTGATTGTGATTCGCACGTGTTAGGAGTTAGACATAAACAGCGTTTCTATTGAATAAAATTTGGTCAAGAAAAGAGTTCATTTGCCAACTGATATGCTGAAAACAAATGAGCCCTAGTAACAGCTCTGGCAGCTGTTTGACTACTGAGACTGGGTTGCCTTGCTTTTGTTGGACATAACATTTTGAATGTGGGCTGTTGCAGGTCTTTACCAATGAAGAAATTAGTATATTCTAGCAAATCCAAACACAAAAAACTTTTTTGTAACTTTCCTCATAAACAGACAATTTCAAATGGAAGAAAAAGAGGAACATGTATATTATTTTTGATGCACACTCTCATCATGTATAAATCAATTACTTCTCCTACATTATTTATTTTATAAAACACTGATGAAATATGTATTCTTGATTCTTAGACCGTTCCAACAATATATATTGTTTATTGCATATATAAGAATTTACATGCAAACTATTGAAGTAAATGTCTTTGTCTCACAGACAAGGATCAATTTTTGATGCACACTCTTGTTGTTTATGAATCAATTACACTTTCTACATTATGTATATTATAAAACACTTATGAAATATGTATTCTAGAGACTTAGACCTTTCCAACGATATATGGTTTGTCACATTTAGGTAAGAAGTCAATATGTAAAACCTTGAAGAAATAGTCTTGGTAGCACCGTCAGGAAAAGGACGTGAATTAGTGCATAATTTTTTTATGTGCGCTTTTTTCATAAACAAATCAATTACTCCTTCTTCATAATATAATTAGTCAAAAACTGCTTATATCTGTAATCTAGACCCTTAGACCTTTCAGACGGTATATAGTTTGTCATGATTATATTCGAAATTACACGCAAAATATTTAATCAAACGCAGGCGTCCCGTATTCGGGACGGCGACAGTTAAGGGGTGGACTATATTAGTGGACTATTGTAGGGAATAGTGAATGAGTCTATAGGGGGCTATTTCGGACACAGAGGAAGTGACGCAGACCTGGCAGTTTGTCAGGGATTTGAGGCAACCAGTGCGAATGGAAATGTAAGTTATATAAAGAGTAGTGTTAGCACACCAGGACAGACGCGATCTGGGAGTTACAGCATTTTAAAATATTGGCGACAGGGGACGTGACCCATCAATGAAATAATGAGCATTGAACTTTAATGGCCAGTACATGAAGTAAAGAAGGCCTGGCAAGGACACATTCAAATGAAATGGCTGTGAGAATGCAGCAGGACAGAAGGCACACAATCACTGTACTAGTTTAACAGAGACGCAATGCTGTTCATGTGGATGTCAGATACATTGTGACATCCTTTGACTTTTGTCAGTTCTGGGTGCCTCATTAGTCGTGAGAAACACCACAAGAGGGCGACATATGCAAACACAAACATCTACCTGATGATATACTGCTGTGTCGTATTATAGATTGTTTTACATCGTTTGTAATATTTAATTTGAAGGTTATTGCTTAGAGTTACTGGTCTTCAAAACGTACGTCGAGAAATGTAGTAGGCCAATGCTGGCAGATTGATTACCACCATAGATTTTCTACACATACCTATAAACTATGTTTATAGTTACCATGGTTCATTTCGTGTTCATGTAAAAAGTCCCTTGCAAACATTTATGCAATATACAAAAGTGAAGGTATTTTAAAGAGAAGTTTTAACCAATGAGTCATTTGAAGGGGGGGCTGTTTTTTCTCCTATAAGTCATCTAAATTGATTACACATACATTCCTTAGGTTGAATACTTTCAAACAGCTTGTTTAATACTCTTAAAGCATCCTGGCGTACCATGTATTTTACACAGTCACAGGTGATTCAACATAGTGGTGGTGTTGTTCATGATGTGTCCATCAGGGGGCGCTAGAGACTTCAGCTAGAGGACTGAGCTCGTGTGCATCACTGCGTTGCGTTGGTCTTTGTGTCCACCGCTTACTGAAAGTTGGGAGGAGTCCAAGCCGGCTGAACTCTGTGAAAACATTATATATAACACATTTAAATAAAAAGCAAACTGTGCAATGTTAGACAGATGGCAATAAGGTTCTTTTATTAAATAACTGAAATATATGTTCATTGCTGGCTACCTCTTTGGGGTTTAGATGGTGACTGCGGTGACGGTACACGCATGGCTAAATTCCCAGGGTCCTCATTGATTATACCCAGGTTTCTGTTCCATTGGTTCCAGTTAACTTCCTCCACACTGGAAGATACAGAGATGAGACATTGAGAACCAATTTTTGCTACCGTTTCACTCTTATCTGCCTGACAGTAACACAGATCACAGGCTAAGAGTGCATCCATCTAAAATAAAGGCAAGTTGAAACTTACTTGAAAGTATACAAGATTTGTAGTTTATTCAGATCTTGTTCACTATCTTTAATAGCTGTCACCTGAAACACCAGCGTTGATCCGGTTCTTGTCCTTCACCCAGATCTTTCTCTTCCCCACAACGCAGCCTCTTTTTCAGACAGTGAGGAAGAAACCATTCCATGTCCAAGATGGTTATTGCACGCTATGACACAACAGAATGGCACAAGAACAACAATGCCCTATTAAACAACTGAAATTATAAATCATGCCAAATATTGTCTTGGTGACCCCATTTGTTCATAATTCGTGCTCATAATAACTCGTGTTCATTTATGACCTCAAATCTGAATTTATTAGCAAATGCAGAAATGAACAACGACTGTGCTGTCAAAGTTACAGCATTGCATGAATCGTTTTTACCTGTAGTTTCCAGATACTGGTGCTCTCTTTGTATGTATCCTCCATGCTTTTATTCATCAGAGCGATCAGCATGTTTAGCAGCAGAATGAATGTCAACACTATATACAAGATCATCAGCACATAAAACACTATCTGATCTTTATATTGGTCTGTGAACTCCAGTTCTCCTATGCCAATGGCAAACTTAAACAACTCCAGAGTGGTGCGGTAGATGTTTTCATATTCTGGTTTCACGCAGTTTCCAGTAGCATTTTCAGAAACGGGTTTGAAAAAGGAACGGCCCGCAGTTCTAGGTTTACCATCAAGAAGAGTCACCATAGCTGTTGAGTAACATAAACAGTTCATTGGCATAATTGGTAAAGTGTTGCACATCAAAAAATACTGAATGAATAGAAAAAATTAGGAAGTCCACTAAAAACAATAGAGTTATATAGCCCAAAAAATAGTTCTTGGCTCGTAATCATAGGGGAACCACTTTAAGTGCTATATAGAACCATATCTTTGTGCTTCAATGGTTCTTTAGGATGACTTAGGTGCTATACAGAACCGCAGAAGAACCATACAGGGGCTTAGCAGGTTCGGTAACAGCGGTGCCGTATGGTTCTTCGGCGGCACTATATAGCACCTCAGTCACCCCAAAGAACCACAGAAGCACCAAGATATGGTTCTATATAGCACTTAAAGCCATTCCCCTATGATTACAAGCCAAGAACCACTTTTCTTTCTATATACAGTGTACATTATAAGGCGGTGCAAGCAAGGGCGATACCTGCCGAGAATCCAATGAGAAAGACCATGTACACGACAAGGAATCTCCGAATTTCTCCAAGAATCATCTGGCAATGATCAAAAGGTGTAAAAACTTTATAAACATTTTAAGCGATGCTTTGGGTACACCAAACATACTTGAATCTACTTCAAATGCAGAGAATGAGAGATATAAAATTACCCTTTGTATTATGACATTGTATATTCCCATATATTTGGATCCTCTGGAGTAGTAGAGCAGATTCACCCAGCTCAAAGCAAGACTCAAAACTAGAAATGGCAGGTATTCTTCTTGACCAAAAAAGTACAGTACAGCACACACCAGGAAGAGCACGGCCTGCAGTAAACTAAGGCCGCACAAAGCCTGTTTAGTTAAAATGACTAAGACATGAAAGCTCTAAAGTTTGTACACAGAAGAGTGGCAAGAAACTCACAAAAGGTGATCGGTGTATCCGTCTATCACCAGGGACTGAAATCTTGGACGCTTCCTAATCAAATCCACTACCTTAAAAGACAAAAGCATTCATTGGTTTCTGTGGGAGGTCTAGTTTTTTATTTTTTATGTGAATTGTATGATCTCGCTGTTGCATTAAGTGGAAAACATACCCCTCTGAAAAAGAAGTAAACGGCTCCAATGGAGGTTATAATATGTCCTACTAAAATCTGCTTGTGCTCTCTTTCATCGGCATAGTGAAATGGAGGCTTCATTCAGTGGCAAGCGACAGAAAGAAAGAAAAACACAAATATATCGATCAGACGTGACATTAAATATTAGATATATGTAGTGAAACAAACCTACACTATGAGGGATACAATTATACAACCCAGCTAAAAATATTTGGTTCCAAAAACATAATGTTATTTCTTAGTTTTTTAAATGTTTTTGGTTATCCAGATTTTTTACTTTACGGAAATACATAGAATATTCTGGGAACCAAAAATAACATTACCCTAAGGTTCTGGAAACAAATTGGTATGGTTCAGAATAAAAAGCCTGAAATGACTTTAAAAACAAAGAAAAAGTGTGTGTGCATAGGCTGCACCTTTCCTTCTTGTCGGTAAAAAGCAACTGTTGTGAAGATGAAAAGGTAGACAAGGTAAAAGAAAAAGTTGAAAAAGAAAATCCGTTGAGCAAATCTATCCCACTTCTCTTCAAGCAGTTTATTAAGTGGCTCAATATGAAGCATCTCAAGACGGTTCTGAAATAAGATGAAGAAATCGTAAAAGTTGTTTTCAACATTCTTCATATACAACTTTTGTGTCAATAAAATCGAATTATTAATTATATTAACTTTCAAATATTCGATTTTCAGCTACAGCAATATGTCGTCTTACAGGAATCTCGCTGCCATAAACGATTATCTTCAGCACAGAGTTCTTCTCATAGCTGTCGAGTGAGGCGAGATCATACAGTGAGGAGCACACCGGACCATATGCCCACTCCGTGATCTTCCGAGACAGCTGCCTGCTGTCTTTGAACTCCCTCTGTACAATGTGCTTAAAGAGCTGGTGAACAAAAGAAAACTTAGATCAGAATGTTTGAAAAATTGTATGCAGTTATGTGGATTTGTGAAATACATTACAGTACTTCCGGAACATAAAAAAGACATGTACAAATAAACAACCGTGTGTGTGTCTGTGACTCAGGCACTGCTGTCTGATACGATGTCTTGGATGATCGCTTGATGGCAAATAACATGTGAAGTCATGTGAGAAACAGTCATCTATTCAAAATCAGGAACATGCGAAACCAAAACACAGAACTGAATGTATTTTAAAAGAGCACCGATGAATCACAATGTTAAATATATCTTTGTGTTTTGCCAAACACACACCCTGGAACATTCAAAATGATCTGGAAAGAGGTTTTTCATTTATAAAACAATAATAGTCCCTTACCCCAAATTTTCCAGTTTTGGCAGCGAGTTTGATAGGTGTGAGTCCCTGGTTATTCTCAGTTTTCTCCAGCTTTAGTTTTGGATGGAGTTGAGCGGATTTCTTTAAGATGTGGTCATACATGGCGATGACAAACTCTGTGTTCTCAGGGCTGTTGTCTGCTATTGCTACTAAAGCGTGAAGCACCATGTTTCCATGAGAATCCCTCTGCCTGACATCCACTGGCTGGTATGGATTTTCCATCAGGAAATCCACAATGTCTGGTTGATTCGTACAAGCTGCCAGTGACAACGGCAACTCACCTGTGCAAAAAAGTTGCAGAGGATATTGAAGAATTTCATGTAGACTAGACATGTTATGCATTTTGCAGCATTAAATTGAACAATAACAGTTTAAGATTACACAGTAAAATACTATTTTACAGAATTTTACTGTTTTATTTGACAGAATTTGCTAATTAATGAAATAAACTGGAAAAAGTGTACTGACCATTAATGTACAAGGTTTACAAGGGTGTAAAATAATATAAAATGACATTTAAAAAAAAAATTCTGGCGCCCAAGCTGCCGGGATATTACCGCTTTTTTATAGTGTATGCTTAAAAAAGAACCAGGACCTACCAAAATAGAAACACATCCCTTCATTGGGCTGAAAGAATTTCCCACAGGCCTTAGCGTGGACATCAGCCCCTTTCTTAACCAGCATCTGTACAAACTTTGCGCTTCTCCTCTCAATAGCAACATGGAGAGCCGTCTGACCTGTGGCAAGAAGTCATTGCATGAATGAGTGTGATAACATTTTACATCTGATTCTGTTGATTTATAAAATATCTAATATAAAACCCGATTATGTGAAGTGACGCTATGTACCTTTGTAGAAACTGTCTGTGTATGCAGCATTGACAAAATTCTTTAAATCTCCCATTTTCTCCGCAATGTCGAGCAGATATTCAATGGTGTCATTTTCACCGTCCTTTAAGTTTAAAAGAGCTTTGAGCAAGACTGTCTTTCCATTAGTCTTATCTAAAGAAGACATGAAAAATAGAGGGGTTATATATCGGTCTCTTCTTATATTTTAAGTTTGTTGAATACAATTGAGATAGTTTTACATTGAGAGTCTGTGAGATGTTTCATGTTTTTGTGTAGGTACTGATGTAAACCCTGCAGTTTAGACACGTCACCACGGGAAATGGCCTCGAACAGAGTCTTGATGGTAAAGCCCACACTGTCTTTGTGAGACGGTTCCTCTTTCACTTGTCTGATTCCCCTGTGTGCAGAATTGAACCGTTAATGTTCTGAAACTATTTCCATAAGATCTTTTAAGAGCATGCAGACAAATCAGATTTACCACACACCCCAGTTGTGTTTTAACCCTTTCATGCATGAATTATGACAACCCAAGTTAGCATCTCTTCCTGTGTTTGCTGCTCTTAGGGCATATAGACAAGATTAAAAATGGTTGGTACACATACACTACTAAAGAGATATACTCACTTGTCAAAATTCAAATTGAATTTAATTCTGGGTGTGGCATCCACTACGTCTTCCAGGTAGTTGGAGTCCATAGGCATCTTGTCCTTACCAGGACTTTTTTTTGTGTGTTTGGCCCTTGCCCTCTCCTCTTCTGACCTGTCGTCTGTCTCCAGGTGGAAAGATGTGGGACTGTTGTCTCTTGATTTACTCATAGTGAGGTCTTTGTCGTCTCACAGCTGTAGTTAAAGCTGTATGCTGCATGAAATGAATATAAGTGATTTCATACAAATAAGATCCATGAGACTGATTCCAAAAGTGTTATCCAAAAAGGAAAATTCTGTCATCATTTACTCACCCTATTGTCATTTCAAACCTTTATGACTTATTATTTATTCCGCAGATCACAAAAGAAGATATTTTTTCAAAGTTGTAAACCAAACAGCGCTAGCACCCCTTCGCTTCTATTGTATTGGACCCAAAACAAATGTAAGTGAATGGGTGCCAATTAACAACATTCTTCAAAATATCTTCTTTTGTGTCCTGCGGAAAAAAGATAAACGATAGGTTTGAGCATTCATTGACTCAAAGGTGTGACATTAATGTCAAATCGAGACATTTAAACTGTGCACTGACATTAAAGATTAACATCAAAGAACTATTTATAAAATTGGACTCATTATAACTCATTATAGTGGTGTGATTTTATATGCGGTAATGGTTATATTTACTTTTACATTTACATTTATGCATTTGGCAGACGCTTTTATCCAAAGCGACTTACATTGCATTATCCTATACATTTGTACATAGGTATTAGCAATCCCCTGGGATCCAACCCACAACCTTGCGTTGTTAACGCAATGCTCTTACCACTGAGCCACAGGAAAGCTAATTGCATCTAATCTAAACATACACTGTGAGAACATTATTTTCCAAATAAAAACTTGCCTTCGTTTTTAAGGTAATAAAAGTACTGAGGTCTTCAAAAAACAACACATTTATAATGAAGAATTGAGAAACGACTTATTTTAGTCAGTATGTTAAATTGTCCATAAAACAGCACACATTACAGCTCTAAAAGACCTTTACTAACTAAATTATATTTCTTCAAGCTCTTATACTTGCTCTTTGACTCCATCCTGACAATGGATTACTATTGTTGCATCAAGAAAACCACGTGCATGGAAGTGCTTGTCTGACACGATGCAGGGTTGATGTACTGGATATTCTCAGTTTTAGAATATTATAACTTGGACTCTCTGTAAATGGCTCATATAAGATTACACTGAGTGGAAACAGACACTCATCCTGCATTACAGACTGAATCACATGGGCAATAATGCAGCACAAGGCACAAAGCGCACAAGATTTGTGACTGGTGTTTCAAGAGAAACTGTAAGTTTAGATTTTCGTTGGTTTTGTAGGAAAATGTGCACAATACACTAACACTAAGCTCTTTTCAGAAACACACATGATCTATCTTGTGACAGTTTACCACGCATCTCTTACAATGCTGGTTCTGTGTTTTAAAAGGTTTATTTTACAATTTGTTTACAATGAAACAATTTGTTTGAACATAACAATAAAAAGAATACTTTATAAGCCAACTTGACATTTGACCAATTTACACTCCACTTATTTTATACATTTTTTTATTCATATTCCTTTTGTGCAAGTAAGTTCTCTGCTGAAATGAATCATAACAACTGTCTTGTGACTCAGTAACAGGAAGTGACAGTACCAAAGATTATGCAAATCTAGTTTTAGGTTCTTTATATAACCATAATAAACCAGTAATTAAACCTCATAAAAAAAAACATCTCAATACCTCGTCTAGGAGATACGATACTAATTTGATAAGGTATGGTAAAAGCAAATATGTATAGTGTGCAAGTGATATAAAAGATGAAGCAAGGTGTGGCAGGATTTTATAAATCTTTGCCAACCGAATTATCAATATCACTTTAAGCTATATGGTCCCATCCAATGAAGGCTTTGCAATAGTCTCATCAGAACATCAATTATCATACTATTTGTCTGTTAATATGCCGCTTGCTAATGCATTGTACAGACATGAATATTGTGGCTCACACATCACACATAAAGCAACATTACACAGACTCTATTACACACCACCGCCATGCAGGAGATGTACGGATCCAGCATATTTTAAATCATCATTGTCAGATTTAAAAAACGATCTGAGGAAATATTTACCAGATCTCACAAGTACACGTACACACACAATAAAGAACTGAAAACATTTGGTAACTCAAAAGTCTAATAACTGTAAAGAAACAAAACTGTCTTTCTGTCTGCCATCCTGAAGTACTGTTATGATTACTGGACTAAAATGTAAGCTTTTAAAATATAGTATTTTTATTTTAAAGCCTTACATTATCAGAAGTACACATCAAAAAGATCAGATCTACTCACCAATCAATTTATGGATAAATTTTGGTAGTTTCTGTTTATATGAAGTATCCAATTTTGTTGATTTAGATCAGGAATTAGAGAGGCTGAACACATGGATGATATGAATGATAGCGCTCCGTCTTTCTCTCTCTCTCAGAGAGGAAGAGAAAGCAAGATGTTTTTAGATCACTCAAGGTCCTCGAGCAAGGCGGGTTGTATTGATTTTTAGAGTGTGATGTTACATGTTTTGCTATGCCTCCACTTGTTTACAATCAGTAAACAACTCCCCCATTTACACCAGACAACACCCTGAGTGCGCATTTAAGTCCCAAAAGTCTTAATGCACCTTTTAGAAATACATTTCACTTTCATCCGGTGAGATTATATTTCCATGATGTTAACTATGCTAAACAACTTTCACCTAAATGATGTTCTGGAATACATATGTATATCCCTTTTTCTGTTTTGTTAAGAGGTACATCTGACACACCCAGCTCTTAACTGCACCATGAAAGTGAGACTGTGGTGGTACTATTGTGCTTTCTTAGCTCGCATGGTTTCCTGTATGCAGAGTACGGTGCAATAACATTCACACATGCTTTTGAGGGCACATGCAATGCATCCTATAACATTCTACAAAAAAGAATTCAAAAGAATTGACCTGCGCCCTAACTGAAAATGCCACCAAATCTTTCATAGGTTGGCGAAAAGGCCTTCTAGACCAGTGTCCTCAACCTTTTTGACGCCCATTTTATTCACCAATACATTATAATGACATGGTTTAATCAAAACAAATGTCTTCAAGCATCTTTATCCATAAAAGGCCATACGTCTCTCCACAACAAATTTTGATTTCACACCATAAGATGTCATTTTGTATCTTCGTTCATTTGATCACTAAACACCATGGCAACTCCAAAAGCTGAGTCCACATCTTTACCATAGGCTACAGGAAAAGGAAATACTGCCTCCACTTCCTGTTTCAGAACTGCGTTACATGACAGAGCACTGCCACTACCAATAATCCTTTTCACCCCTGCAGCCTGTAGGTTTTCAGGGGGCATCATAGTGGCCATGTTCTGAATAATGCCCCTGCACACAGCCCTGGTCACGTAACCCAGAGAGAGGTTAGTGGGCGAGATCTGCCAGATGCTGGCGAGGGCTGAGGGGTCGTGCCGTTCTCCCAAGAGCGTTGGGGTCACTGTTAGATCAGTGTTAGGATGTGTCAGGCCAGACTGGATCAACTGGGAGTAGATTCCAGACTCACTCACTTCTAATCCTATGAGATTAAACAACAAATACATCCAGTTAGAAACAGAAGAGACTTAAGCTTCACGTTTTTAGTATCCCTTTCATTTAAAAATGTAAATGTTGAACCTAATGTAAACGTTGAAACAGTGTCAGAAATAATAAACATGCAATAATGATTTGAATAGTGCTGATTTACCAAATTCCTTCATCCATGATCCGAGCATTCTGACAAAGGTTGCCATGACATTGCCTCCATTAAGAGATGCAGCCACTGCCAGATAAGAGCCGCGGAAGTACGGGAAATAGGCAGTGGGGGAGAGGGGGTCTGGAGAGCTCGGAGGGCAGAACTCTGCAGGCATGGCGAACGTCAACTGGGCTGAAGTGCTCATGTTTAGTACTAGTGATTTAACACAACAATGTATTATTCATTTGCGCATGTACAGGGGTCGGACAAAATAACACCTATTGTTATAGGGTTCAATTTCATTGTGCAGACCAATGTGTAATAAAAACAAACAGCAGTCATCTTTTGTTGCTTTAAACAGTTGGATGCCAAAACAAGGTTTTCAACAAGTGGTCCAAAACATTATTAATAAAGAAATCACGCATTCACACAGTGTCCGTGTTATTTTGTTCAACCTCTGTATGTACATTACGTAAAAGTCATACTTTATACACAATACTGACACTGGCTAAGCTATTACACAGCCACAGTAGATATGACACAAAATATAAGTGTAAGTTTCTTTATGGTTTTGCTAAAAAGGTAAACATTTAAGCTGCACATTTAGTTAAAGGGGTCATATGGCGCGAATACGTGTTTTCTGTGTCTTTGGTGTGCTATAAGTTGCCCATGCATGTATTAGACATGTAAAACTGCAAAAATTAAAGTGTTGGAACAAAAGAGGCATTCTATCTAAAAGCGAATGCTCACCCAGACCTGCCTGAAACACCTCCTGTAACCACACCCCCACAAATCTACGTCAGTTCGTGGTATAATTTGACAAAGACCACCCAAGTGATTGCAAGTAAGGTGGGCGTACCTGTCAGAAAAATTGCTTTGGAACCTGATGTTCCAAATATGGTAAGAGGCGTTACATTTCCGTCACACGCTTGCAGTATTCGACCAATCACTACACACTGGTTAACTGTAGGGGTGGGATACATTGCGATTTTGCGTTTCAGGCATTTCAGAGAGGCGGGGCGAAGAGGAGATACAAACATGCACGGTATGTGGAAAATAAAGCATTTTTTAACCTTAATTCGTGTATACACATTTCATTACATCTAAAACAATATGACCCTTTAAGCAAAATGCTAAACTCGTGAGATCTTATTAAAAAAATCTTAACTACAACTACAACCCATAAATGTTCTCCCATGTCCTTGGAAGAGGTCAATGAAATCTGAATACACACTCTGCCATTTCCAAATGCTCTTTGCAACAACATCTCCACCTGGAGGTCAAACTGGAAAACGCACACTGTTATGTGTACTCAAGATGAATATATATTAAAGGGATAGTTCATCCAAAAATGAAAATCCTGTCATGAATTACTCACTTTCTAGCTGTTCCAAACCTGTATTATAAATGTCTTTGTTTGGTTGAACACAGAGAAAGATACTTTGACGAATGCTTGTAACCAAACAGTCCTGTGTCTGACTACAATGGTAGTCAAAAGTGCCCCAGAACCATTTTCTGTCCTACATTCTTCAAAATATCTTCTTTTTTGTTCAGTAGAACATTATTTAGTAATATTTCCTACTATGGTAATCAATGGGCTCCAAAAACTGTTCGATTATCAGCATTCTTTCAAATATCTTTCTCTGTGTTCATCAGAGCAAAGAAATGTATACAGATTTGGAGAAAATCGAAGGTGAGGAAATGACAGAATTTTTTATTTTGGGGTATAAATATCCCATTTAAATGCTGTTTATAGTTGAGCTATTGTGGCTCAGATAGGTGAGTAAAATACTAACAGCTCAAAAAATCATTACAAGCAGAAACGTATGCACACAATATGCAGAGTAATAGTATGCCTGTGCTTTTCTTCACGAACACAAAATGCAAAAATCTGCATAACTTGTAAAGAAAGCATCTGATAAGACATTGTACCTGCATCTCCAGTGTCAGCCATGCAGGAGTATACACTACACTGGAAGTCTCCCAGCGCTGCACTTACAGGTGTGTGTGCAGGGATGCCATACCATTCAAAAGATGTGTGGCCAGCGACAGCTCCTGACTCCACCACTACAGGCAAGAGATGCACAGGAAAACCAGCCTCCTTTAGACTGTAGGACATCAACACAGTCCAACTCAGGTGTAAGCAGAAACCCATAAGAAAGCAATACAGCTCAAGTGTACATCGAGCAACTGTTTTAAACATTTAGCTCTTTGAAGGTAAGAATTTCCACATTTTTTGATCAATAAATGTTCAACTTTCATATGACTTTTTGTCCATTGCTTACTAAATAAAATAAAATATTATTATTTGGACATAGTTCAAATTATGAACAAGTTCAATGATTCCTTTAAAAGAAGCAAGGCAAAAAATGATTCACAAATGTACATCCCTAAGGCTTGTCAGAAATGATCTAGCAATTGTATACTATAAAAGAGAAATATCTAGCCAATAAAATATTGCAGAGCCGTTTCAGAAGTATACCAAATATATTTAATTTCACTTACATTTGTTTGTTCCATTGGTTTGTGGTTGTGTTGAAGTAGCCCCAGCTGGCAGCATTTTGCCCAGTCATGACACAGTTGTCAAGGCTACACAGCATGGACACCACATAGTCTTGGATGGTGCCTGCCACAGTGAAGTCTGACAGGAACTCTGGCCTGAGTAAACAAGACTGAAATGTCAGGATTATCAGCATGATACAGTTTTACTTTAACTTTAGCACTGTGAATGTAAAAAACATTTAAAATATATATTGAAGCCTGGATTGTTGATCTTGTGATTGCAGGTAAATATGTCACTGTACATGGTGACAGTGATTCTACCTGTGTCTCATATACCAGAAGATGGTTGCACAACCAAAGCCAGTGGCCACACTCAGGTGAGAGTCTGGTTTAGGTAGAGAAGAAAGGAAAGTAGTGCTGCATCTGCCATCCTGCCAAGTGATCAGCTGACTTACATCTTTGGGAATGTATCTAGTGACAGCATCTTCCTTCAGCCATAAGCAACCTGATAGAGACATGATCGTTCTTGATGGTACCACGGTTTCATACATTTTTGGTGTCTTTTATTTGTTAGAGCACAGGATCAAAGCTTGAATGAATGCAAGTCATGCATTGTAAATCCATTCTACATGGAAAGTGTTATTAAGGCATTAATGGGCATTAACCGTGCATTGCGCTATTATTAGGGAAAATGTTAACCTGTTTTTGATTTCCATAGCAAAATGCCATGCATTTGTCCACATATTCCAATGCTTTTAACTTTTTGCAGCTTGTCTTTGGGTAAAGCATCCATGCATCGGTTCAGAGCCGTGGTTATTAGTGCAGGGTCCTGCTCTTTAGCCTACGAACAACCACAAACAACAAGCGTGTAAACTTAAATATACTTTAAAGTGTTAGTCAAGTGTTGTTTTGTCTTTGAATTTCGTGTTTTTACACCGCTGATACTCACATGTTTGTCTGGGGTGCGACTGATGTCGGAGTTTGTGGGGAAACTCGTGCAGTCTGTCACAGTCTTATGCTCATCCAGCAGCACGACTTTAACTGATGTTGTGCCCAGATCCATGCCGAGAGCAAACCCAGCAGAACAACTCAATGACGTCGCCATTTAGGTCTATATTGATCTCTACTACAGCGTTTATATCGTTGATATTAACTTTTTACTATGCTGATATCTATCTGATGAGTTTCACCCTGTCCAGATTCCGTTCGTTTTCATAATTTTTTGCGTACTGTTTGACCCTTCGCGGATTCCGTAGAGTGGGTGAAAGGTACGTAAAATCATCATATATTTCAAAATAATCCATTCTTTAGAATTATGGGCATAAATATTTACAAACTGTTATTATTGTCGTTTTAAAATAAGTACAAGTTGATCGTATAGCTGAAATAATAATCAGAAATTATTTTTTCAAAAAAGTCCCATGATCCTTCGCGAGAAAATGGCTGACCGAGGATGACACACGCTGCGTTTCATTTGTAATAAGTCATTTTTCCTAAAAAAAAACATCCCTGGAAAAGCGCAGTATTAGACAAGTATCGCATAACGATTGGGAGCTTTTCGCAAAGTATGCATTCCTTAAATCACGGAGGCAGACTCTTCGTATTTTGTGTTTTATTGTCATCTTGATCCTAACGGTAAGTGAATGGGGTTTATCGATCTTTAAGCAGGCTTTCTACCACTAACGTTATCCGTGTTTCACATTTCTCTGCTGTGTTGATTTCTAGGCTGTTTTAACGTCGAAATATGGCCACGGTAGCAGCTAAACGCGAGGGACCGCAGTTCATCAGCGAGGTGGCAGTCAGAGGAAACGCCGCTGTGCTCGATTACGGCCGCACGTCCGTGTCTGCGCTGTCCGGGGCTACAGCAGGCATTCTCGGTTTAACGGGACTATACGGCTTCGTGTTTTATTTCCTCGCTTCTTTCTTGTTGTCTTTACTCCTAATCCTCAAAGCCGGACGTCGATGGAACAAGTGCTTCAAATCTAGGCGACTGCTCTTCACCGGAGGGCTCGTGGGTGGCCTGTTTACCTACGTGCTCTTTTGGACTTTCCTCTATGGAATGGTACATGTGTACTGAACAGATTCTTAAACCTAAACATGCAATAGCAATGGTGATGTAGAAAAGTAACAAGATAGATACGCTAACCTCATTATAAGAGATTAAGATCAGAAAGAGTGCAGATGGATGTACCATAGATCGTGTCCGTTACATGTGTGGAAAGCTATTCAATCTGAAAATATTTTCTTTTCTGTACTTATTGATCGCACTGAACCTTAAATATTTAATTATTTTCTGATGTCAAATACTCCCCTGCTGTAATTTGACATTTTCCTACTACTAGATATGTTTTACTACTTCCTTTCAGAGAGCAGATGGTTTTGGACTTTAATGTGGTTAATAAGTGAATCACTGCTCTGTTTGCATTATGTGAAACCTCTGTGAACTAAAGCCTCTAATAAGAACAATGTTAAACAATACAAACTTCTAACTGTTTTACCCACATCATTTTATCACAGCCATTTTGATGAAAATAAATCTTTAACCTTATGGATTTCTTTGTGTGGTTTTGTAAAGTACTCTCGTGTGTCATTACAAGAAAATGTACAATTTAAGCTTTGGGCAATATGTGCTTACTAATATTTCAAGTCATTTGACCTCATTAAAACTTCTCAGAGTTACTTTGGTAGTCATGAGAATCGCAACTGAATCATTGTAGTGTAAATTGATAATATTCTGTTTTAGGCATTTATATCTTGGACTGTGAGCTGGTGCAGTCATGTATTAGTTTTGATAGATTTTGATAGTTTTTTTTTGTGTATTTTACATTTTGATTCCATTTTAATTTCTCAATTTCTCTTGAGTTAAGCATTTTAACAGACAATACTGTCTATTTTTCTGTTTAACACTGTATACCCCTGGCCCTGAAGGAGTATTTGTTATTTATACACAGTGAGTCAAAGGATTAGACACACCCACTCATTACCATTTGCCCCATTTTAAGAAAATAAAGAATTCATATTTACAATAAACTTTGTAGTGATCCAAAAATTGTTAAGTAGTCCTTATGTTCTCTGAAATTGTATGTTTTAACTTCAGGCACTTCCGTTTTTTTCAATCACTTTTGAGGTATTGGAGATATTTTATATTTACTGTAAATACTGAACAGAATTGAAGGACTTTCCGTGTGGTGGGCATGTTTGTATTTGTCTCCAAAACATTTTAAGCATTTAGGCAGAAACCTAATTCGATAAAAAAAAATGAAAAGACCAAGATTACCTAATACAATACAGCAATGTTAAAATATATAGACCCTTTTGCAAGATGTAAACAATAGCACTTGCCAGGAGTACTTTGTTTTTTCCATTTCACATACATCATTACATCTACAATTTGGTGTGTGCCAACAAATTGACAATACATTAATTATTTACTTTAATCATGATGTTCTTGTAGGTAGTTTCTTTGTAACAAAAACTTCCATCGCCACCTAAAAGCAATGTTTAAAAGGGACTAAAACGTTTCCATTTTGATATGGTGCATTCATCCGTTGTCATCGCTTCTTTTGTACATCCACAGTAAATCCAATGGGATTTCAGTTTCAGACAAATCCTCTACTGGTTGCGTGGTGTTCTCAAGGATGAAACAGGAGAAATAAGGTTTTCTGTACCCTGTTGAGTCCTGAATGATACGGAACCCGTTGGCTTTCTCTCAGGACTGTGAGTTTTGAGTGCTGAGACTGTGGGTCGGATCTCTCTCTCTGGGTTACTATTGGGCTGACATGATTCTGATGTCAGCAGCTGCATCTCTGCTGCCTGTTTCTTCTCCCGCTTTTGTCGTCTATCTTGGGGATGGTGACCATGATGTCTTGTATGCTTTTTTTCCCTGTGTTTCCCAGGTTGTTTTCTACAGGTGCAAACATTGTTAAATAGAAGTTGGTTAAAAAACATTAAATTGTCAGGTTAAACAGGCACGAAGCAAACACACAAACTCCAGAGTAGAACCTTACTTTGTGATCGCCTCAAATTTTGTCTCTCGGTAGAGGGAACTCTTGCTCATCATGTAGAGAAGAATCATGTCACAGGCGAAAACTGCCTATGGAATGAGAGGAACACAAATTGCAGAATAGTCTCATACTGTACACATTGAATCACATTGTTCACCAGTCCTGATAGACAAAGATGAACAGCAAAAGAAGTTACAGGGATAGTTTCTGCAGAACACAAAAAAATATATTTTGAAAAATGTTGGTAACTGAATAACGGCGGTACCCACTGACTTGCTTTGGTTTTGTGTCTGTACAATAGAAGTGAATGGGTACTACCACTGTTCGGTCACCAATATTCTTTTAAATATCTTCTTTTGTGTTTTGCGAAAGAAAGAAGTCATACAGGTATAAAATGACAAGAGGGTGAGTAAATGATGACAGAATTTTCATTATTGGGTACCAGAAGCTGACGGTTCCATATACTTACAGCACCCATTAAAGCAAGCCCAGAGCCTATATTGACCATTGTAGGAATAATGTTGAATTTCCAGCCTAGAAAACAGAAAAGTTCACATAGTGGCTACATTTCAGTCACTTTTTTCCTAGTAAATGGATTTTAGTATTTCCTTACCTTTCCACTCGCGAGTATATCAAAGCGAATACCATATACTTTATATAGATTTCGGGAGGTCTCCCCTCCTGCATCTTTGAAATACCGAGCAAACCTTAGAAGAAAGAAGCACTTTTAATAGTGTAATTACATATCTGAAACAAAGCTAGATAGATAGTTTAAAGAAAAAACGAATTAAAGGTGCCGTAAGCTGTTTGTTTAGATGTTAAACAAACAGCTTTATCTAAACAGAAATCGTAACTGTCTCTTTGTACAGGTCTAGGCTCTGTAGACAGTAAATAAGAAAAGTCAAGAGAGTCAACTGGAAAACAATCCAATGACTATTGTGCATCAGAAATACTGACATGTCTTTATAGGGTGGGTTACTAACAAAAACTTTTTAAATGTTGGCGTAGCTGAAGTCAGTAAATTAGAGCACTACCTAAAGTTGTAACCGGATGTGTACGAGATGTTTGAATTTTCAGAGGCATCCAAACGTGTGAAGCTATAATCCGGGATACAATGGGATTCATCCTTATCCAAATCACAATTCCACTCAATTCCAACTCCAATAGCTCCACCCTAGATGTGTGAAGAAGTGAGTAGAAAAAGCATCATAAATACCACGCTGTACCTTACATCCATTCACGTATGATGCTTTTGCCTCCATCTCTGAAACAGCTTTATAACAAGCAACTAGAGTCAATATCTTCAAATATTCATTTAGAAGTAAACCAGATAAAAGTAACAATAAAATCTTGAAACATATGTCATTATTCATCCATTTAAAGCACTTGCCTTTGTTGCAAAATCCTGAAAACTGTAGCCGGTCGACTCTATCACATCTCCCACCCGAAAGATAGGACAGTAGGGGTGATACTTTCTGTCATATCTGCATGTCTTCAGATATGTGCTGTTGCGGGTCGGTAGGACGTTTGACCTTTAAAAGACAAATAATAGAAATCAAGATAAGCATTGTTTTAAAAATAAGCAACAGTGTTCAGAATATAAACTGTAAACTCATGCTTTTACTGTTGATGCGGCTAAATCCGATTGTTCTCGTTGTGGGTTGGTTAAAGTTAATGTAAACAAATTAAATTTTGTTTTCATTTTCCAAAGCATTGCAAACAACTATCATAGGCATTAACAACATAAAAACATTTGGTTAAACTTTTAAATTTGACCATAAAAAAAAAAATCTACATGTTTATACAAATGCTTTCATGTTAATACAAATGCAGTAGTTTACTGTTCTTTCATGTTAGTTAACTGGGAATTAACAATGTTTCAAAATACTAAATTTGTTTTTAAAAATGCATAAGTAACCATTAATATGCATTAACATGCAATACGATTAATACATGCCGTAGAAGTAATTTTTGTTGTTAGTTAGGATAACTAATACATTTAATTCACGCTAACAATTGGAACCTTATTGTAGTGTTACAAAAGAAGTTCAGATATGCCCAAAATGATGTTCTCTGAAACAGCTTAACTATAGTCTAACTTCTATTGTGAAAGACATGTGTGGGCGCATGAATTCCATGTATTATGCAGAACAGGTGATGTGAGTAGTCTAAGAACAGAGGAACAGGCGTCACCCTGTCACCTAACTTGAAATGTGCAGGGTTTGTTATTGTCATGGCAAAGGATATAAAGACAGCCAGTCTCAGCAGATGCAACGCATGTTGTGTTGGTATAAATAGAGATGAACAAGTGCCAGATATTCATAGCAGCTTGTGCTGTGCCATCAGTATCCAAACATAACATATTACTGTGCCCAGTCAAGTCTGCTCTTTCACTTGGCTACATGATGTAAGACACATGCAATTGCGTAAGCACAAATCTAGAAGGCATAGTTCAACCAAAAACGAAAATGTATTTTAAATGAAAAATGATTTCATCATGTATGATGTTTTTATATTTGGGTGAACTATCCCTTTAAGTTGATTTATTTTTCCTCACAAATCTAGTTCGAGCTTATGACTTTGTGACTGCAAAATTAAATTAAATTAAATGATACTGTAATGTTAATTTCATATTACCAACACTAGCTTTTTAACTAATTATTATAGTTGTCTTTTAACTCTAATTTCTAGGAGACAGAAAGTTACCCGAAATGTTAAACGCAGTGCTTTGTATTTAGCCGGATGTTGAAGAGATTTATGCAGTTGATAGCACCTGCACGTCTGACTTTGATGGTGTTTTGCAAAGGAAATAACATGCAAAACATTTATCTTGGGGAACACACGGTAGTAATAAGAGATATCTAGGTTCAATACAAATTCTGTTTATATGCTTTAGTGCGTTTGGAACAACATGTAGTAAAGATGTACAGAGATGCTTTCTGGGCATACCTGTTTATTTAAAATAACATTTATTTTCCAGCCTCTCAAATAAACATAAACAAGCTGGCAGCACTCCTGTACTTTTGACTTACTTGGAGAAGGCAAATTTGGGAAACTTGATGAAGTTCTTTACATAGACTGTGAAGTTTTCTGCCTTTGACAGCATGGGCTCCCTGTTGTAACATTTGACACAGTTTTAAACCAATGTGGTCTTTTTCTTGGAACAGTTTCATACCGTGATAAAAGTGTCAAAACACCAAAGTTGAGTCACTACAATTGAAATGATTTTTGAATGTTTTTTGATTATAAAACTTTTCTTACTGGGGTGTGTGGCCTTGCTCAACAGGGCACCAGGCATGAATCTCACATGTCCCTGTGTCGTTCAGACAGATGCCTGTCTTCACTCCTGAATAAACAACAGTAAAATGCAATCCTTTTTAGGCCTGCCAACTGGTTTTATAAGATTCAGGGTCAGTTTTGCGGACAGGAATTAGGTTAAACCAGGACTATAGGCCATAGTTAAATTAGGACATTTAAGCAGTTTTTACAATCATGCCTTACAAAAAAGCTTTACTGGTGTGCATTTTGAGACAAGACAAGGGCAGTTATACATTTTAAAATATGTCACTGCAAGATATATTCAGTTTTGATAGCTCTTACATTAACTTAGTCTATAGGAATAGTCTTAAACTGTGTACGGTAAACTGCCCCATAGTCTTTAATGTAGGTTTTGTGTGTTTACCGTTGCCTGCTATGACACTTTCCCCTTCCAAACAGTCATCATCACTAGTACAAAAGCCATCTGGCACCTTTGGATTCTGAAGTGAATGGAAAGAATCAAACAAATGTAATAAAATCAACACACCTACTGTATATCAGCAGAAATCTTGACTTAAAAAATACGGTTTCTTTCTTTCTTGAGCTACAGAAGCTGTGCAAGGGTTGTTTCTCCTGTTTTTTGGGGGGAATAACAAAACCTGTCTCTTACCTCAGGGCAGAAACCCAATTTTTGGTTTGGTGTCACTAGGTAATTTGTCACAATAAAGAAGACCCTGTCCCCCTTAAAAACAACACAAATGAAATATATGAAAACACAAACTAAAGACATTACTAAAAGTATTTTCCACTTGTAAAATTTTCAGTAAGTTCATTACATCATTGTTTCTTTTCTTATGACACCCTTCATATATCTATGAAACAGAAGTGAATCTGAACATGAACATAGGTATTGTACTTGCGAAGGGATGACATAATCCTCTGCCCCCCATAGTTGAAGACCATGTGTAGTGCTGTTGGTAAGATCTACGCCCTTGAGTTTGGTAAACACAGAACTCTGGATGGCTTCCTCAGTCTCCTGATATCCTTTCTTCCAGATAAAAACCCACCTTGAGAAGAGATTTCACAGGGAGTGAGGGAGAGACAAAGTGAGAGAGGGGCTACTGCTATATATGGACAAAACACCATGAAGGGTATACAGTGACCCCACATTATATTTTGCATGCAAAATCCGTATAAAAGAAAAAATCAATCTTTGAAATCATGTTGCTCGGCTCAAATGAAATCTCTCTTAACACAGCGCAAAACTTGCTGAACGCCAATAAGACGATGTGTGACACTACAGTGCATACAGTCTTTCCCTCGCCATAAATAACATATGATCAAGACATGAAGCTTAAACTGTCGGGTTACATTGGTTTTGCTGCAACTGTCATAGTACAATTAATGGTTTTGTAATAAAAATAACTGATGACTATTTTGAAAATGAAAACTTTGTCAACCGAAGGAGCCCATTCGGTCGCCCTTACCTATGCATTTATAAGGAAGCAAAAGGCACCTACCCGATCAGATATCCAATAACCCCCAGCTGTAAGAGTCGGAACAGAACACCGACCTTTTTGTTTTTAGCGATAACAAATTTCTCTGTTTTGTAATCGAATAAAGATAAGAAAAAGTTGCCCCAGGTTTGAGCCATGATCCTGTGTGTCTATGACCGCCACGGTGCAGCTGTCGCTGCTCTGATCTGACTGTCGTGCAGCCGCTTCTTCCTTCTTATTTACTGCGAACATTTGGTCAAAACTGCTGTCGTTCTTCTTTAAACGGGTTTTATGTGGATGAATACATCTATTTATCATGCGATCAATTGTGGATTTCATATACAAGACCATATTTGTAATGTATCTTTCGGAAATATTTGATCAAAAATAGTATCACTGATGTAGCAGCTGACAAGAGGAGTGAATAGTGCGTGATACAGTAGAGAACAAGAATTTGAATAGTTCAAATTAATTAAGTTGGGGAACATTTTATTTCACGGTGCCCTTGTTAAAAATTATATAGGCCTATGTATATTCTATAGTATTTACTATTAATTATTACTACATGTTAACAACACTACACCACCCCCTAATCTTAACCCTATAGTAAGAACATATTTTATCATTTACTCCGTAGAATTTATGAATAATAACACGGTAACGCCTGACACCTTAAACTAAAGATTTACCTTGAATTACCCATTTCAAAGGATTTCATTTATATTGATTTTTGTAAATTCAAACTCATGCAATTGCTATCTTGTTTTGCGAAATTGACACGTGGTTTCACCATATTACCCTTTTGATTTTTTAAGACCAACTGCTGTTTACCAAGATGACAGTGTCAACACAAACCATTGTTTATTACAATTATACATTTTAAAGAAGATTAAGGTATTGACAGTGTGATCCAAGAAACTTTTATTTAACCCATTTCAAGTGTAGCCATAACTATTAAAGTCACTAAAACTTGATTTAATTTCAGATAAATAAACGAATTTGAAAAGGTTCAAGTTGAACAATTTGAAAGTATTTAAGTACAGTTGTCAGTTTACATACTACCTTTAGCATTTTACAATAGGTTTCTGTGAAAGTTTAACTTATTTTCATGTGAAAAACTATATCAGGTTATACAAAAACACAATGAAACGGTTTTAAACTTCAGAGCTTTTATTTGTCATTCTTTTCCCCAAGAGTACAAAAAAAGTGGAAAAGTAGTGGGGTTTAGAAACAGGGGGGTATGGAAATAGTATGGTTAAAAAAAAGTGGGGAGTGCATGTGAACAGGGTAGATTGAAAAACCATTATATGGCATTCATTATAATAATAATAAACAGTTAACATGAATATTGTAATTACATGCCGCCTCTTAGACGCAGCACAAGATGGAGGGTGGACTCTTTCTGGATGTTGTAGTCTGACAGTGTGCGGCCATCTTCCAGCTGTTTGCCGGCAAAGATCAACCTCTGCTGGTCAGGGGGAATGCCTTCTTTGTCCTGGATCTTGGCTTTGACGTTCTCAATGTGTCGCTTGGCTCAACCTCAAGGGTGATGGTTTTGCCCGTCAGGGTCTTGACGAAGATCTGCATGCCTCCCCTGAGACGCAGCACAAGATGGAGGGTGGACTCTTTCTGGATGTTGTAGTCTGACAGTGTGCGGCCATCTTCCAGCTGTTTGCCGGCAAAGATCAACCTCTGCTGGTCAGGGGAATGCCTTCTTTGTCCTGGATCTTGGCTTTGACGTTCTCAATGTGTCGCTTGGCTCAACCTCAAGGGTGATGGTTTTGCCCGTCAGGGTCTTGACGAAGATCTGCATGCCTCCCCTGAGACGCAGCACAAGATGGAGGGTGGACTCTTTCTGGATGTTGTAGTCTGACAGTGTGCGGCCATCTTCCAGCTGTTTGCCGGCAAAGATCAACCTCTGCTGGTCAGGGGGAATGCCTTCTTTGTCCTGGATCTTGGCTTTGACGTTCTCAATGGTGTCGCTTGGCTCAACCTCAAGGGTGATGGTTTTGCCCGTCAGGGTCTTGACGAAGATCTGCATGCCTCCCCTGAGACGCAGCACAAGATGGAGGGTGGACTCTTTCTGGATGTTGTAGTCTGACAGTGTGCGGCCATCTTCCAGCTGTTTGCCGGCAAAGATCAACCTCTGCTGGTCAGGGGGAATGCCTTCTTTGTCCTGGATCTTGGCTTTGACGTTCTCAATTGTGTCGCTTGGCTCAACCTCAAGGGTGATGGTTTTGCCCGTCAGGGTCTTGACGAAGATCTGCATGCCTCCCCTGAGACGCAGCACAAGATGGAGGGTGGACTCTTTCTGGATGTTGTAGTCTGACAGTGTGCGGCCATCTTCCAGCTGTTTGCCGGCAAAGATCAACCTCTGCTGGTCAGGGGGAATGCCTTCTTTGTCCTGGATCTTGGCTTTGACGTTCTCAATGGTGTCGCTTGGCTCAACCTCAAGGGTGATGGTTTTGCCCGTCAGGGTCTTGACGAAGATCTGCATGCCTCCCCTGAGACGCAGCACAAGATGGAGGGTGGACTCTTTCTGGATGTTGTAGTCTGACAGTGTGCGGCCATCTTCCAGCTGTTTGCCGGCAAAGATCAACCTCTGCTGGTCAGGGGGAATGCCTTCTTTGTCCTGGATCTTGGCTTTGACGTTCTCAATGGTGTCGCTTGGCTCAACCTCAAGGGTGATGGTTTTGCCCGTCAGGGTCTTGACGAAGATCTGCATGCCTCCCCTGAGACGCAGCACAAGATGGAGGGTGGACTCTTTCTGGATGTTGTAGTCTGACAGTGTGCGGCCATCTTCCAGCTGTTTGCCGGCAAAGATCAACCTCTGCTGGTCAGGGGAATGCCTTCTTTGTCCTGGATCTTGGCTTTGACGTTCTCAATTGTGTCGCTTGGCTCAACCTCAAGGGTGATGGTTTTGCCCGTCAGGGTCTTGACGAAGATCTGCATGCTCCCCTGAGACGCAGCACAAGATGGAGGGTGGACTCTTTCTGGATGTTGTAGTCTGACAGTGTGCGGCCATCTTCCAGCTGTTTGCCGGCAAAGATCAACCTCTGCTGGTCAGGGGGAATGCCCTCTTTGTCCTGGATCTTGGCTTTGACGTTCTCAATTGTGTCGCTTGGCTCAACCTCAAGGGTGATGGTTTTGCCGTCAGGGTCTTGACGAAGATCTGCATGCCTCCCCTGAGACGCAGCACAAGATGGAGGGTGGACTCTTTCTGGATGTTGTAGTCTGACAGTGTGCGGCCATCTTCCAGCTGTTTGCCGGCAAAGATCAACCTCTGCTGGTCAGGGGGAATGCCCTCTTTGTCCTGGATCTTGGCTTTGACGTTCTCAATTGTGTCGCTTGGCTCAACCTCAAGGGTGATGGTTTTGCCCGTCAGGGTCTTGACGAAGATCTGCATGCCTCCCCTGAGACGCAGCACAAGATGGAGGGTGGACTCTTTCTGGATGTTGTAGTCTGACAGGGTGCGGCCATCTTCCAGCTGTTTGCCGGCAAAGATCAACCTCTGCTGGTCAGGGGGAATGCCTCTTTGTCCTGGATCTTGGCTTTGACGTTCTCAATGGTGTCGCTTGGCTCAACCTCAAGGGTGATGGTTTTTGCCCGTCAGGGTCTTGACGAAGATCTGCATGCCTCCCCTGAGACGCAGCACAAGATGGAGGGTGGACTCTTTCTGGATGTTGTAGTCTGACAGTGTGCGGCCATCTTCCAGCTGTTTGCCGGCAAAGATCAACCTCTGCTGGTCAGGGGGAATGCCTTCTTTGTCCTGGATCTTGGCTTTGACGTTCTCAATTGTGTCGCTTGGCTCAACCTCAAGGGTGATGGTTTTGCCCGTCAGGGTCTTGACGAAGATCTGCATGCCTCCCCTGAGACGCAGCACAAGATGGAGGGTGGACTCTTTCTGGATGTTGTAGTCTGACAGTGTGCGGCCATCTTCCAGCTGTTTGCCGGCAAAGATCAACCTCTGCTGGTCAGGGGGAATGCCCTCTTTGTCCTGGATCTTGGCTTTGACATTCTCAATGGTGTCACTTGGCTCAACCTCAAGGGTGATGGTTTTGCCCGTCAGGGTCTTGACGAAGATCTGCATCTGTAAATAAAAACAAAGTAAGTGACTTTGATCATAAGAGGTAATTGTCTTGTGTATGCACACTTGCAAACAAAACTTACTGTAAAATATACATTTAAAAAGAACACTTCGACTTTTTGCTAGAGAAGTAATGGGTGTTTTCATGTCCTGCTTCCAAACGCCATTTTGGCAAGTTGCAGTTACGCTTGCTACCACTAGAGGCGCATAAACCTCTTCCAGTAAAACCTTTTCATTTTTTTTTAGTTTAGTTTGATTTAGACATTTCAATCAAACATAACTGCTTTATTATTCTCTCAATCGTGTTTACAGTACAAGTTAAGGTACAAATATAATGAAATGACATCTGTATCCGTGTCAAATGAGCAATACGTTATATTATAAATGTATTTTAAATTACTGCCTTTTCGTCAAAAATAAGATTTTGGGAAAACCCTTCAACCAGTACAGAAGAGATTCTTTTTTTTTTACTGCGCAAGACCAACACCCTTTCTCTAACATGGCGGTTTTACAGTAGCATCCGGGTTCTTTGTTCACGGAGTACTATGATTAAGCAAAAATACATTTGGTAAAATATCACTTCGGATGCGAACAAATTAACTTTATTAAATGTCTTAAACATATCAACATACATAATGTAACATTCGTGTATGGCTGTACATTTAAAACTTTTTAAAACGATTAAACACGGCTTAACTGTCTAGCACCAATTGAATATAACGTTAACCCCAAATTCACCTTCTGAATATAACAAAACGCTCAAACCTTAGTTACGTTTTAACCGAATCAATTCAAACAGAAAAACATTCTTACCTTTTCAGTTCGCTTGATAACAGTGAAAAATGTTCTGTAATAATAAGCTCTTCCTCTTTGTGGAAAACTGAAGAAGAACCGCAGTGCTACTGTATTTATACAAACGCAGGATCGTGACGTTTAGGTGACGTTTGGATACCAATGTAAATGCTAAAATATTCTATGTATGGGTAATCTATAGCGATAGTTTGTTTTTATCACTTTTTTAAATTATAAACATAATTACTAAAAAATGAACAAAGGAGGTCTCTAGAAAATGCGAGAAAACGATAAACCTTCCCGGCTGTGATTGGCTGGTTAAGTTGTTTGTTGGCTTTGCTATTGGTGATTCAGACCTTTGGAATCTGAGCCAGTCAGTGGACAGTATGGTGCTATGTCATTCATTTAGTAATAGCAACAACTGCAATACACTTTTGTAATTCTTATATAAATAATATAATGAAATACCTTTCTGACAGTTCTTTAAGTCCCAAAACTTCTGATCCCTGCTTAATGCTATATGTGTGTGTGACCATTAGAATATTTTATGAAATATTTATAATTTTATTATTTTTAATCTAATCTCAATAAAAAAGCAATTTCACAATGTCTGTAAAGCTGTGTTTCCATAAAATTAATTATTTGTATTTTAGACTGGCTTTCACAGAGTTGTGTGAACCACACTTTATATAGAACGCAATGTGTGACACAAATGGTCTTGCTCTCAAACATGTTGACCTCCGACATGCTGTCCGCAGCATTGTAGGTCATTCTCTTTGGACAGCCTGACTGTAGCACAACCATTTAGCAGTTCATTCACAATTGAACATCTTGGGCGACTGATGTTATTCTGATCATTATAATTTAACATTTTACTGAATCTACAAGAAATAAAGTACCCTCTGTTATCAAATAAAACCTAGATATAGATTAATTTCCAAGGTTTAAATCATATATAGTCTGTGTATATCTTGTACAGTATTTGGTTGATAAGGTGTTCAACCTTGCATAATTCTCTTTTGTTGCCATGGCAGATAACATGCCTGAATGAGCACAAGGAAACTTGAAACCAGATAAACCAGCTCTGTATGCATTGAGGTTAACTTGTTACTGCCTTTGATGCAAAATATCACAGTGGAATTAGGTATCTGTTGTTTTATTTGTTAGCTTGATCAGCTGCTAAAAGACTATCCAGATAACCCATCCGAGCACTTTTTTTTTTAAAGCAGAATGGTTGGGATAATGTTCTATTTGAAATAAGCTTTTCATGATATAATATAATAATCATTACTGAATCAAGTATAATTACGTAATCCATTGACTGAGGCATATCAGGACCAATCCTCTATTTGTTTTTTGACAAAGCTATGGCCTTGTTTGTGGTTACATTTCAAGTCAAACACTGAACATGCCCTAGTAATAATGGGGTTTGTCGGAATCTACGCTATCTTATAAATGTAAGACTTTACCCCATTGCTTTCATAAAGGGAAAATGTCATATGTAGAGCCTTATCCTCTTTTTCTGAGAGTTATCTTAGTATGACCTGAGCTGCCACATCACCAGACTGAACTCAAAAGAGTGATTGTCAGAATCATACTTGTGTAGGCTACCGTGCTTTTACAGAACTGTGTGTGTTGAGTTTCAAAAGCTCAGTTGGTCAAAATACCTATTCCTGTAACTTGAGATATCCTCATTATACAATATAAACAATAGAGATCGAAATAAATAAACTCACACAAGTCAATAAAAAAGTTTTATTCATTTATATACATTTATTTATATATATAGAGATACATAATTTTTTATCTTTCTCTCTATATAGTAAAGATCATCCAACATAATGTAAAGAGCATTCTGTTAAAATGTAACCTTGCTATCTTTAATAATGACTGAGACCATGTTTGATACTTCAGCCTGGATTTCACAGACTGGGTCATGTCCACTAACATTTTAACCTTTAGCTATCTTTCTGTTATGATCTTTATGGACTTTGTCTGGGTTGCCTTCTTGCAACAGCTGAGGTGGAACCAGATGAGCTGGCAGAAACATGTGACCCAGCAAGTCAAGTGTGTTGGAGTTGTTTTGCAACCACCGGTGATCAATATCAACAGTCAAGAATGTTCTACAGCGAGTGACTTGGTTTTAAATAAAACCTCAGCGGCACAGCTTATACATTTATAAGAAGTGCAATGGCTTCCTTAACAAAAGACGAAAGGTAAGCTGTGTAACCCTCCCGTTCACTGCGGCTATAATGCTTAATCGGATGATAAAAACACATTGGTTTACCTCGCCGCCCATATGAAAATAAAAACAGTATCACATGACTATATTTAAAACGCACGCTGGTTACGTACGTCGGTTGTTGTGGTGTGTATTTGTGTTCTCAGTATGTAAATGATACATTTCCAGGCAACGCGACGATCTTGTGAAACACACCGGAGGTTGTCACTGCGGGGCGGTGCGTTTCGAGGTTCACAGCGCCCAAGATTTAAACGTGTTCAATTGCAAGTAAGGGTCGTAACCATCAACACATTAACGACATAAACATTAATCCCTGTGAATGAAACTCACGGTGCTGTAGTCGAAACGTTTGATCACGTGGATTACTGTCAAAGGTCTGGTGTGCTGAGTCATTTAAGAAGTGTGAAGTTTCTTAACTTTCCCTTTCCTCAGTGATTCATTAAATGGCCATTGTTTCTATTTTTATGTCTCAGTTGCAGTATTTGCACAAAGAAACAGAACAGACACTTCATAGTGCCAAAATCTCAGTTTACCTTGCTGCAGGTATGTATTAAAAAGTATAAATACTTACAAATAAAGAGATCTATAAAATTCATTCGTTTTACCGCAAATCGTACAGTGAGAAAGTGAATTATTCTGTCTTGTATCACAGGGATCCGATAACTTAACCACGTACACATTTAACACACACATGGCCAAGCACACGTTCTGCAAAACGTGTGGTGTCCAAAGTTTCTATACACCCCGATCTAACCCTGATGGATTTGGTGAGTTCAATGTAAAGTCGAATTTGGGATGTTTTTTTTATTTACAATTTCTGAAGCATTTCCTTGGTGTTTAAAATACACTTTGCATTTTAATGTTGGTTTGCTTTGTTTTATACATTTTGTTTGTGTGTATTCTGTAATGTTTGGTGATACAGGTGTGGCACCCCATTGTTTGGATCCTGGAACAGTGAGAAGTGTAACAGTGGAGGAGTTCTGTGGAGAAAATTGGGAGGAAAGCATGGAGAAGCATCAAACTATTAGGAGCATGTCAAAACCAACATAACTGTAACAGTGTATACTTCATTTGAGTTATTTCGTGAGATTTTTATACTGCCATTTCAACCAGGTGACCTAGAATGTGAACTCCTCATTTTTAATAAAACACGAAAACGTATTGCACAGCAATCATGGTCATGTGTTTCATAACATAAATGTATGAAAACAGACTTGTAGTTCCACAATCCTTTCATCTTTTATTTTTCAAGAGTATCTTGTTTCATATTCCTGGTGTGTAACAGGCATAAACGTGTCATTTAACAGATTCATTCACAAATACGTTAAGTCAGTTTTTAAACCGCACTGAACTAGTTTTGGCGCAGTGTTTAGTGATCAGTTTAGAACAGTGCTTTAACAAAAAAGCTTAACAAAGTACAGTAACAAGACTAACAGAAAATGTAAACAATATGTAAACTTTGTCTTCCATCCCCTTCATATTACAAGGCACAAGTATATACCGGATTGGTCATGTTTAGGATTTTATTGTGTTGAACCTGAAATAACTAATGTTATTTTGATCCCACCTATTTTTTTGGAATGTTTTATAGACAAAAATAGATTGTATGAAGGTGTAAATAAAACAGTAAATACAACTTTAAAACCTCAGTGCCTGAACTTAGTCCCACGTGAGCAGGAACAGTGCAAAACAAACATCTAAACTAATACATTTTTACATTCTTTGTTTCCACGGCGACAGCCTGGAATGTGTTTATAAACATGTAGCGTGAGAACAGTATGTAGAGCCGGCGGAACCACAGCAGCTGAGAGTGATGGCACAGCATGGCTTTCTGATGAAGGAAGATTGAGAATAGATGGATGGAATACAACACAGATCCATATTTTCAATTGAAGTTTAAGTAGATGACAGTGTAAAGCTATTTCTATTAGGGTCAATGTACAATAGTTGTCCTCATAATAAATATGACAAAAAATTACAGACAAACAACAGGGCTTAATATGTCACCAGCTGTATTATTTTTGTTCAGGTGCCAGACTGGTAGGGCCTGTTCAAGCTTTAGTAGATCAAATGACTGCGTCATGTACAGCATTCTCAGCTGGATTAGTTAATGTTTACAGTGCACTGTGCTTATTAAGGTTCAAAGTACACAATCATTTTTTAAGTGGAGATTTTTTCAACATGTATGACTGTTCAACAGAAACCATGTACTTTATTAATAAAAGTAATGAAAATTCTTTATGTTCATAGATGGGCAAAACTAAAATTTTGGTCAAGGCAGTATATTTAATTCAATAAACTACAATGATGTATAACTTTACAAAGATCTTAAAAAAGACACTTCAGATTGGTTGTGAGGCATAACAGATCATGTCCAACCTGTTTCTAGTTTTCATTCTCAATTTAGAGTTAGGCTAATTATAATTATATCTAATTAGATCTGTCTTCTTTAAAAGCACTCACCTTTGCCCGTTTATACTCCTCCCATCCAATGATGCAGCACAAATCAGAGGGGAGGAGCCAGCTGACTGGCAGCTCGAAGACTGACAGGTACTTCCTGAGGAGGCTGATGGTGTGAAGAGAAAAGACCTGGCAACCTGTGCGTTAGACAGATAAAAGTTCATGGCAAGTCGATTTCAACAATACTTGCATTGAAAGAGGAATAATACAATTTATGACTAAAATAATCAAATCTGTGTGACTGGTTGTAGTACTACAATCAATTTATTTACATAAAAACCTGATACAGTATATTTGAATACTTCTGTAGTTTTTTTATTTAAGATTTGGACATATATGTAATTAAAAAACAAAAATATTTTTAATACTATTCAATTCAAAAGGACTAATAATCTGAACAAAGAGAAACATTATTTAAAGAAAGAAAGAAAGAGAGAAAATTTAAGAAAGAGCCTGTCTGGAGATTTAGCAACTGTGTTACGTAAAACAAGATCTAGAAACAGATGGGAAAACACCGGATTAACCTGGGGCTAAACTGCTTAGTACGAATGACAACGAGATGCACAATTTCCACATTCCTGTACCACAGTTCTGGTTAACAAAGTCAGGTTAAAGGGGTCATATGACGCGGCTAAAACGAATATTATTGTTTGTTTTAGATGTAATGCAATGTGTATACACGATTTAAGGTTCAAAATCGCGAAATCAGGTTCCAAAGCAATTGTACTGACAGGAACACCCACCTTACTTGCGTATACATTTTCGCGGTCTTAGTCAAATCATACCACGAATTGACGTAGGATTGTGGGGGTGTGGTTACCACGAGGCGTTTCAGGCAGGTCTGGGTGAGCATTCGCTTTTAGATAAAATGCATCTTTTGTTCCGACACTTAAATGTTTGCAGTTTTACGTGTCTAATACATGCATGGGCAACTTATAACACACCAAAGACACAGAACAACATGTATTTGCGCCATATGACCCCTTTAAGTTTTTTTGTCAGACTTAATAAAGAATGTGTTAACAAAGAGAGCCACTCAGTTAACACAAGCACTACTTAACCACTACTAAACCCATGCAGCTATAGATGGACGCATACCGACCCCTAGTGGTTTGCGTGTCGAACTAACTACTTCAATTACAGTTCACAGATTTGTAATTAGTTAGGTGGGGTTTTGTCATATTGTGCATTGCTTTCACACACATGGAGATGTGATCTCTGGAGGTGTTCTTAAACCACCATCACCAATGCGCCTCTAAGCTCATAAAACAGGTCTCGCCTGGGGTGCTGTCCTCCTAAGTGCACTTGTGTCTGTATAATAAATTGTATAATAATGGTCTCTGTTTAGAACCATACAATACAAAAACAACTTGCACGTGCAAAATTGGAGATAATAAATCATAGGTGTTCATGTTGATGCACTTCATAAAGCAAACCAGTAGGTGGCACATTTGGCCTAGAAAACACATTATTGATGCTACCAAAGAGATGTGCCCAATCAGTTAATTAAATTATCATGATAATTTAATTAACATTTAACATAATGTAATGAGATTTACCTAAAGGTAGTCTTCCAGAAGAAGCCAGATGACTGTTGCCAAAGACATAAAGGAAAGAACAGAATATGATGAATGTAACATTCTTATTATAGTCACATGAGCTAATAATGAATAAAAAATGCAAAAGTTGAACCGCAAACACTTGATTCCATTTGCCCATTACAACGGCATTCTTGAGTGTACAGCATTACAGATGTGTATGTTTACTGTATTGTATTATTGTATTAGGGCTGTCGCAATACCAGATTTTCACTACAGTTTCCAGTGTCCAAAAGGATTCATAATTACAATATTATCAGTAATAATAAAAATAAAAGTTTTTAAAGAAATAAATGAAGTCAAATACATCTTTGATTTAATAAATTTAGTGTTTTCTCTTTTTTTTTGGTCAATGAATTACACTCATTCTGAATGTAGGGAGGCAGAGAAAGAGAGAGTTTGTAACCATTGTGGCACTTGAGGCAAAACTTTAAACAAGTGATAAATTATACGGTTTACGATATGTGTAGAACTAGCATGCTATCGATAATCACAGTTTTTAATATCATGTTTATTGTCAATGCTGGTATATTGTGACACCCTTAATTACTTTATGCATGAACTGTGTATTGTATGTTTTTTCATAAACAACCAAAAATATGGCACATTAACAATAGTTTTTAAGCAAACTACAAGGTCAAATTTCTAGCAAGAAATATCCTTCTTGGTCAATAAACCTAAATTATGATACATAACAAAGATTTATTTGTCTTGGGTTTTGCTCTCGTTCTCCTCCATTGTCTGTCTTTTAAACACACACACACATCCTGAGGTCTGGGGTTTTTCTCAGATTAGAACTCTAAATCCATATCCAGTTCCAGGAATTCTCTATCATGTCCTGGCTCTCCCGGTCACACCACCTGTGCAGGCCCAGCTCAGCCTGAGATGACCCAGTCCCAGAGCCAATTTAACAAACACTGTCTGCCTCCTTCTCTCTCTTGTTTTAATAACAAGATAAAGTTATTTACAATACTCCAAGCCTGACCCTGAACCCAATTTTTACACAAACCTGTTCATATTCAATGTAAAGCAATTTTTTATGAAATTCTGCAAACCAGTTATTAGATTATTTCCATACAACACATTGACATATTTCTCCATAATCCTTAACATAACACCTATAAATATGGTCACCAGCAGACTCAAAGTGAAATTTGATTTGGCTTATTTATGAAATTCTGTTAAATGTTTTACAGTTTAAAACATCATTGCATTAAAATACAAGCTGATCAAGACTGGCTCCGTTTCTTACAACCAAGCATTTCTCAATACCCAAACATAGACTTCAGGTAAGGCATTTCCTCACATCAGCAGAAATATTTCATTATCATTCATGGTTTGCATGTCTCCATCATTAGTATTGATTGAAATTAAACTTTGAACCTTTCTAAAGAAATAGTAAACATTCCTATAGCCTCACACTCGGTGGACTTGATGTTGAATTTGACTTGAACAACAAAATCTCTGATCCAAGGCGAGGACGGGAGCCGTCAGACAAGGAGGGGGGGCGGTGGAGTGAGTGATAATGGGTATCAGCTGTGCACGCACCGGCTCCGCATTTCTTGTCTGACGGCTCTCGTCCTGCCTTCCTCGCTACAAATATAATTTGTGTTGTTTTTTTAAAAGAGTAGGTATACAGTATCTGAATGTCTAACTTGTTTATGTTAATGTTGGTCTAGTTACGGTGTAAAAATGGACAAATGTGCTTACGGTTAACTTAAGGTTCTTAATTTCTACATGTACCGTTATAGCATATGTTTTTGCTCTGTAAATGCTATGCTAGCAAAGAAGATCATCAGGAAATACTTTTCTTTGACTGAATTAATCGTTTGAATTAAAACCCAGTCAGAAGTTTGTGCCTTTATATTATAAAAGGCGGAGGTAAGAGAGGTAAACAACTGCATGAGTTGAGCAACACAGAAATACATTACCACATACAGTGATGCCGGCTCAGCAAGATATTTGTTACGTCATCTAAACTTGTTTGAATTTGACAAGTAGGAATTTCCTGCTCTGACAGGTTTTACCCATATAGCCAAGTTGTTTACTAGCAAGATCTTGCTGGTGAACTTGGTTGACCCAGATTGGAGACCACCGTCCAAAACACAACAAACATCCTGTTTCAATTCAGGATTTTGAAGCCATTTCCCTTTTAATCTATCCCCTCTGTAACACAAATGGTAAGTATTGTTCAAAAGTAAGATCACAACAGTATGAAAGCAAAAGCAGGCCTACCTTCAGAAAGCCTTGTATTGTTATGCTACCATTGGCTATTATAACTAATGGTTTATATGGGGCAAACCTATAAAAGGGAGGATTCACCCAAGAATGAAAATTCTGTGTTGTTTTTGAAGCTTCAAAAAGTTCCATCGATCAAAGAAGTCCTCAAAGTAGCTCCTTGGTCTTAACAAAGATCTTCAGAAGCGAATCGTTGCGTTTATTTTGGACAAATATCCATACTGATAGCGCTTTTGACGTTGCCAGAAAATCAAGCCTCAGGTTCACGCATCCGAGGGATAACGGAAGCTAGACATCAACGTTAATAGCGCACATTTTTTATTTGCCTCTGAAATATCCCTTTAAGTCATAAATCTATTAGCAACCTGTTGTTGACAAGTTGATTTCTGCATTATATTACATCATTATGCTGGTACCTGAGGGACTTGTAGATGACAGTATGATTGGCATGTCCACTTACACCTCTTCCATCAAATGTTAGGACCTGCGGACACACACCAAAAACCAGAGGTAGATAAATACACAGTCAACATGAGACCACATGACAACATGAGGCCTCTGAAGTTATCAAGTAGCTATAAATAACTAGTTACACAATGTCTCACCCATTCTACAACAATTTAGTACAATAAGAAGAATAGCATTTCATCCATTTGTTTAAAAATGGAAATAATAGGTTGCAGGCACTTAGTTACACCAACAAAGCCCTTTAAAGGGATAGTTCACCCAAAAGTGAACACACAATTCTGTCATGAATTACTCACTCTCTAAATCCAATTTCTTTGTTTGGTTGAATGCAAAGAAAGATATTTGGAAGAATGTTAGCACCTGACATTTCTGGGACATCATTGACTACCATATAGAAAAATGAAAAGGTTAGTCAACGGTCCCCCAGAACCTTTTGCTTTCCTTTTGTGTTAAAAAGAACAAAAAATATACAATTATTTTTCCTACTATGGTAGTCAATAATGCCCCAGAAATCTCAGTACCAAACAAATACATTTATATAGGTTTGTATCTCACAGAACAGAATCTAGTATGCAAAATGTTGAATTTGTGTTGGTCTTTTTTCCCTACATTCTTTCTAGTTCTACCCACTGGAGAACAGGGTGAAAAGGTTGAAAAAAGACAATAAACAAACAAAAGAACAGAACTAGTCATTTGGGGACTCAGCAGTTTAGATGGTGGCGGGTATTGCCAGGACTTTGCGGAAACATCTAACTGCGTATTGTCTCTCATATCACCAGATGAGAATTTTGTCTTTGGAAACGGGTGGTTTTATAAACTGCTGCAGCACAAAAGTGCCAAGGGTGGAGGAAAATATGGTTGACAAAATAATATGTTGTAGCAGGTATGTAGATTATTGCCAAAGACAATGAGGGGAATGAGTCATCTTAGAGGAATACGTCAGCATATCATTGAAGAGGAACTCCAAACATTGTGAACAGCACAGAGAAAGATTGAAAGAGAGTGACTTATTTGTCTATAAGACCAATGGAAAAACATGCTTGAACACTTTAAACACTCGACAATGAAAACATTCAATGAACTTTATTAAACTGGGTGGAAAATCCATGCAATTTAAAAAGAATCAATGCAATTAAAAATTCAGTTCATCTTAAAATGAAAACTATGTCATTATTTACACACCCTTTTATCATTTCAAACCTGTATGTCTTCCTTTCTTTCAGCAGAACATTCTGAAGAATATCGGTAACAGAAAATCATTGCTCGTCAATGATGGCCATTGGTTTTGTGTCCATACAATAAAAGTCAATGGGGATCACAATATTTGGTTACAAACGTTTTCAATATATATTCTTTTGTGTTTCACAGAAGAAAAAAATGACAACAGGGTTTAAAAGATGACACAATTTTCAGTATGAAGGTGAACTAATCCTTCTCAACAAATATTAATTGAATTGAGATAAAAAGGCTAACATAAACTTCTGTTTTACAGAATAACACATTTAAACTGACTGCACAAGAAATAGAGAAAATGTAAAAAATTATTAAAAACTGTGATGTTTTGTGATTTAAACAGAGATGGCGATAGAGAGGCAAAAGTTACAGGCTGCAGCTTTTAATCTTTAAATCTAAATTTACTCTTTCCCACAAACACAAAGTAATATTCACATCTGTATAAACCAAATTAGCATATTTGTCCACAATTTGTCCATCATCCAGTAATCCTTTGCTCTTTGTAGACCTTTTGTTTTGGTCAATAGGAGCAAAAGTGGATGACGGAAAAACAGGTGTAAACAGAGTGTGTAAACACTTTCGACCACTTCCAAAGGTAGTTGAAAACACATTTGACCGGTTTGTTTAAGGTGTTGACGTGTATGTGGTTGAAGGTTGAATGGTGATGCATATAAGATGGCTACCTCTTTTCTCCCAGCCGTTTGAAAGCCAAAGTCAAATTAAAGTGTAATTTAATATCATAATATCAGTATTTCTATGGTCACTGCCTGGCTTTTAACATAAAATAAAAAAATCTAACATAAAATTAAGGGTGTAGTGAAACTGTGCAGATCCATTGGCTTTAGTATGTATTAGTGATCTTGTGGTTGAAGTCAGACTTGTGTGCAGTCTGCCCGTCGAGGTGAAGGGAAACTGACTGCTCTTTGATTGTACATATATTGATAATAGTTGATAAAAACAATGAACAATAGAGGTAAATCAAGCTACGTTTGCATGAGAATGAATAGTTTTATTTGGCTTGGTTATGCTAGTCTTCTTTGCTTGGCTTTCCTATGAATTTTAATGGCATGTGCGGAGAGACAGCGAGAAGAACATTGAACAGTAAATGTCAGAAAAAAACACAAGGTGAAAGAGAACAAAGTTAGTTCTAATCTTGATATCAAATTCTTTTTAGGATATTTTCAGGAAGCCCTTAGTGTGGGCTGATAAATATCTCTACTTGGGCTTGCCAACAATGAGCCTGGGGAACCACATGAGTCTGCTTTAGCCGGGTTCAGCGGTATTATGGGACATTACGGCATGTGTAATTATGGCTAAATAGAGAGGGCCAATGACAGGTTGGTCTGAGTAAATGAATCACTCAGATATGGTCTCACTAAGGCAACTTTATGAGAAAGTCATATGCTTTCATGATTGTCAAGAAAATGGTTTGATGAAGTAAAAGCTGAAAGTTTACCTTATATAAATTGAACTTAGAGGGCCTTCTATTCAGATTGTACCGTTGTGTATATACAAACTCCAAGACGTATTTATACATTTTTATGACTCTTAAATTATGACTGTGTCAATGAAACACTCACTTTCAACCTCTCATGAGGATTATTGTATATTTCTTTTTTGACCATCCCTAATGTTCATCTACCACCCAGAGATGGATACTTGAGTCTTCTACTTAGACTCTCAAAATGACTTGAGTAGATTTGGCTTTGAAAGACTTGAGACATGAATTAGAGTGACACGTAAACGCATCTTCTGCAACCCTGTGCTCCTCTATCTGTCTGTGGCTAAATGTGGTTTTATACTCAATAAATTATTAACGACTGGTTTGTGCACTCAGATTTTTTTTGTAGATTTAAAAATGGTCTCTCATCAGACTGTTTTGACAGGTCTTTCAACCTGCGAAGGTGTTCTAGAGAAATTCCTGAAGGTTTAGGTCACAGAAATACATCACAGTTGGGGTAAATCCTAAATGTCCCTTTTGTACATATACAACTTAGAGGTTTCCTACCAGGCTGATGGTGTAGTTTTTTATATGTTTGAGGATCAGAGAGGAGATCAGAGCAGTGCTCCACTGGACCGTCGGGTCATCTGGAAGCTCTCTGCAGGTAGAAGATAAAAAAACATAATGTTAGAGTCTTACTACATTTATGTTGGTCAGACTCAGGATTGAAGACAGTGAGAAACAGTATGCATTTGAGTAGCGTCCATGTCAACATACTGGTTGTCACTATATTAGGGAGTTGTGGGTGGTTGTGACGACACTTTTTCGATGCTGGTAAGTGGTTCAGTTCATTACAAACTTTTGTTTGATAAAAATGTCTTTAAAATCAGCCAGTAAGAGCACAGAATAGATGGGAAATCTATTTTTGTTTAAAAAAGGTGCCGTTCTTTGGCTGCGTTAGTTTTGCCTTTTTATATTGGACCCAAGTTGGATAATAAAACAAGCAAATTGACCAGGAGATATTTGCAAGCAGGACTTCAAAGGACGTTTCATAAAAGTGTTTTAGAGGTATGCACAAACACACACACACAAACAATATCAGTGTATTACACAGACAGCTTTTACAACCAATGTTTAAGTCATGTGTCAGTCAAAGATTTACAATCTCTGATAACCAAACACTACTCCAGCAGCTCTTCCTCTTCTCTAAGGAAGGCCTCGCCCCTTTTTTGGCATAATCCTTTGGGCGGAGGTTATTTAAAACGTCGGAATAGTGACATCATTCTCACCGGAAGTAAAGGGCTGTAGTCCGATTCCAGCCGTTCTCTGTAGTCCTTGAAATGCGATTTCTGTTAAAGACAATATCTTGCTTGGGACTGAACTTTGAGCTTTATCGTCTTGCAGATATTATTTATGCTCTAACAGCAACATTACACTAACTAAAGTTTGAAAATTAGCATCACAGGGAACGGCACCTTTAAAAAGCGTCTCAGGGTGAAATGCCAAGAAGCTTCTTGATAAAATGCCAAGAAAACATTTCTACAAATTCTAAGTAAAAGGTGACTAGAAGATCCTTAAATAATTGTTTTTCTTTTTTGTTTTCGATATTTTAATCACAACATTATTCTCATAGTCACCATATTATTGTACACTGCCAATCAAAAGTTTAGGATCACGTGACGAAAATGTTTCTCATGATCTTACAAATCTTTTAAAATCTTAAAGTGTATGTTTCATTGTTTGAATATACTTTTGTAGACAAAAATATAATTGTGCCAAATTATTAAAGGCCCAGTGTATGAAAATTACATTATTAGTGAGGTTGCGAATTGCAACCAATAGGTCACTCCAGAACTAAGATGCTAGAACGTTTATGCTTCTTTGCCAAAGGAGATAACTTATATATGAAATGCACTCTGTAGAGCAGTTTAGGGCTAATATAGAAACAACATGGCCAATTCCATGTAAGGGGACCCACGCTGTATGTAGATAGAAAATGAAGGTTAATAACGATTCATTATGTAAGGTCTTTATACACTTCTGAAGACATAGTCAAAGAGTGACATTATTTACAACTGTGCAAATACAAATGTTCTGTGGGTAAGGTCTTTGTGTAATTTGGCCTGAGTGGTAGACCTTTATTGTCACGGTTAGCAGACAGAACCCAGACAGCAGGTAAGGGGTTAACGAAAGATCTTTAATATATATATAACGAAACACAAAACAAAACCCACAGTGGGGCAAAACAGGAAATAATAATACCTGACAAATAAACTCAAACAATGAAATAAACACTTCCCACAAGGGGGCAAAGAACAGGAGACCAAATAAACAACTAAAACGTACACTTCTCTGGTTAAATAGCAAGACTGGAACAAGACTCTTGACATGGGAACAACAGGACATGAACCACAACGAACCGGCACGGGACAGAGGGAACTGGGGCTTAATATAGTAGGGGCACACTAACAGGGGATATTCCATGGGGAAGGTGACAGCAGGTGACAGGAATAAACCACTAAGGCGAAGTTAACAAGGAAACAAGGGGGCAGGGGTGAGAGACGTGACAGGAGGACACGAGGTGCAATGTCATAACAAAGGCCACGTGACCTCACACATAACCCAACAACCACAAAAGACATGGTACAGTCACGACTCTATCCATCGAACTAGAAAACTCATGACAAGAAGGACAGAATCATGACATTTATAAACCGACATACAAAAACACAAGCACACACGTGCACACACGCGCACACACACACAGAGTGCTACAACAAAACAGCAAGGTCATGGAAGGGCCGGGTTTGGCTTAAGATCTGCAGTGGTGAGTGAGAGTCTCTGATTTACTGCCACAGTCTCACACAGTTCAGCTGGAACGCATCTCACAGTCCTCTCTAAACTTTGGGATCAAAGGTCATCCAGGCTTTTCCCTTCCATTCAACTAGAACAACAGCTTAGGGAAAACAAGGGCTATGCATCATTCTCGCTTTTTCTCACACATAATTTTCTTATTTTCTTTCATTTGTACACTCCACATAGCTGCTGTGTAATGTATTGGGGGTCAAATAAAGCTGCTTTCTCTGTGGCCTGTTTTGTGTGTTTTTTTTACTTTTTACTCCTTGACAACTTATCAAACATCTTCAAACATTGAAGATACAGAAAAGAAGAATAAAGAGATGAATCCCATAATTAGTGATGCATGGAAATTTCGGCTGCCGAAAATCTAAAATGACATTATTGGTTTCGGCTGAATGAAAAAAAATAGGCCGAAATAAAAGCCGAAATATCTGGCCACACTCTTCACTGCTCGCGCTCACACTCGCTCTGCAACCCACTCTAACTGTTATCAAAGGGTGATCTCTTAAGCCCGCATAACAAAGGCTAAAACTAATAAATATAACAAGAAAAGCTCAAAACCAGCAGACAGAAAATGACACGCTCTGTGTAATAGGCATGAATGCGTGTGACTGCCATAATGTTTCTTTATTGTCGGAGATCACGCGCATTGACTCGTGCGCGTTTTAAAGCCGAGCTTTAAACGCAACAGACCCTTGGCATATAGATGTGAATGATCAGCGGAAAGATCTGTCAGTAACTGCTGATGTAGCTCACATAGACTGTCATCCGGCAGGTGCGGATATCACTGAAACTCATTTAAAGCCTGTTTACACGAACAGACTCGCTGCCCCTCTATTGTTTTCATTAAAATGATTGTGCACCATCTGTAAAACTTATTGTATTAGCAAGAGCTGCTGAGCTTGACAATAAGTTGACTACTGTTATGCATAAAATATTTCTAGAACTAGAATGTTTAGATGAGTGTTAAAAAAAGTTATATTTGATTATGTTGCAATGACAAGGGAATATACAAAAACTATTTAAGTAATTTTCGTTTTTTTCATTTCGGTGCACCACTGCCCTTAATGCCTTCACTCTAAACAAATGCTGGGTTACAGGCTGACATGGCTGGGTCAAACCCAACCGTTGGGTTAAATGAATACAGAAAATGTTCAGATGGGTTGAAACAACTGAGCTGATAATATAAATGATGGTGTATGAAACAAGACTGTTGATTATGACATTTTTATCCAAATTGTATAATTTTATAATTGAAATTGACATCTTTACATAAACTTTTGTGGGATTTATGCCAATTACAGAATGCCACCACTAATTTAGCAGCATGCTAATACCAAACTATTGCAGTCTCCTGTCTACTGTGACTGGCAGAGCTGGCAGCACACACCAGTTGGCCCTGAATGTGTTAAAAACAGCCAACAGCTAAATCCCAGCTCAAGGTCAGGGACTAAGACAGGGGGGTGAATGTTAGGGAGAGGAATAGACAGATAAAGAGACAGAGAATCCGAGTGAAATGAGGCCAACCCCCTCCTCTTTTCACAATGGAGCTTGACAGTTGTTTCAGTTCTGTTGTGATGGATCTGCACATAAATTAAATGGCGTTCAGGGTCACGGGGGTCGTCTTCGAAAGATACCATATTAGAGGAGGGGTTCATGCAAGGTGATGAGCAGGTTATAGAAAATGGAGATTAAATGATTAAGGAGGCTATGGGTGATGTAGCATTTTATTTACAAAGGCCCAGTTTACACCTCCATACAAGGTAAATAATGGTCCGGTATAAAGATGGTGTGAAATATTGGAAATGAAAATTCTGTCATTGTTTACTCACTCTCCAAAGTTGTGAACAAAGAGAAATGTATTTAGATAAATGCTTGTAACCAAACAGTTCTTGGACCCCATCAACTACAATAGAAGACAAAATGGCAATGGTAGTCAAAAGATCCCCTAGAACTGTTTGCTGCCCTACATTCTTCAAAATATCTTATTTTGTGTTCAACAGAACAAAAAATTATAAAGTAATTTTTCCTACTATGGTAGTCAATGGGGTCCAAGAACTGTTTGGTTATAAGCATTCTTCCAAATATCTTCCTTTGTGTTCATCAGAACTAAGGAATGTATACAGATTTGGACACGATATGATGACAGAATATTTTTTTGGGGGGGTAAACTATCCCTTTAAACTATTATTTTAGCCTGAACTTTCAACATGAAGGCTCTATTCATACTTTGTTAAAGGTAAAGTTCAGCCAAAAAAAAAATTACTGTAATTTTTGGGTGAACTATCCCTTTAAGCCTATGTTATTATGTCAAGCATAGTTGAGCTGCTTAAACAAAGACATTGTAGTTTCCCTTGGTAAAAAAAACGACATTACACATCTTTAACTTTCAGAAACAAAAGAACATGAACTTAGAGAATAATACAAAATGAGAAGAAACACTCATAATCTATCTGACCGTTTTCAAGATGGATTGAGGTAGAGTGTTGGCCTCGCTATAGCAACAGTGTCAAATGCCCCATAGTAACCTCTTCTCTCCCTCCCTTTCTCTCTCTCTCGCTCACTACATGTGGATGTGTAATTGCTTGCAGGCATCTGAATGTAGCAGATGAACTTTGGCCCACTGAGGAGGCGGAGTGTGTGTGTGTGAGCAGAGTGGGGCGGGGGACTGGCAGCATTTGTTTTGTCTAGTCACATGGGGCCCTGGTTGCTTTTCCACAAGGCCCAAGTGCATGCTGGGAAAAAACGACTGCTTTAACGACAGTTAACCCTTCCGGCACTATAAGTTGACTGAAATGAGTTTGCAGTCGTGTTTGTGCAGATTTATAGAGCATGTGACGTGAACTTATTATTAGTCAGTAGCTCTGCGGAAAGCTGGAGTGTACTCCAGTTACATTCTTCATTCATTTAGATGTTCAGGAGCAGCCAAAAAGCCTATCCCGGCCATATATAGAACACCTCCTAAAATAAAATTTTACTCTCAAATACTTGGCACAGAAAAGCCATGCAGCTTCCAGACATATAATACACTGCTTTTTGATTAAAGAGAAAAGGAGGAAAATCAAGAAAAAGGGCAGACAATGCAAGGCTTTCTGTTTCTGCCTTGGAAGAGATAGAAGTCCCAAATGTTCATGAGAAAAAGAAGGATCGTGTTTTTCTAAGACAAGCTTTTGGCAGGGAGTGCATTTGCAGTGCTGTCTGGTAATACTGTTAACAGAGCTCATCTCTCTGTGGGGTCTTGACCTGCCATCAGTCCCAACACCCACCCGGCCTGACTTTCTGTCCTCTTTCTCCAGCTGATAAATCACAGGGTTTAGTTTCCTCGCAGAATCGATGTATAATTAAATATGGAGGGTGCTGGTGGCTGGGGAGAGTTTTGTCCTCTGTTCTGTCTGCCGGTACTGAATATAAATATTAATTTAAAGAGGAGTTGTGTTTTTATAAGGGCTGTCAAAAGATTAATCGTGATTAAGTGCAACCAGAATAAAAGTTCGTTTTTCACATAATATTTCTGTGTACTGTGCACATACACATACATGTACAGTTTAAATATTTGAAGAAATTTTAACATATATTTATTTACCAATCATTTAAATAAAAAAATTAATGTTTTATATTGGATATTTTTCCTAAAAATAAGCATGTATGTGTATTTTTTTATAAATGGAAAATTACAATGCACAGTAAACAGACATATATACTGTAAAAACTTTTATTCTGGATGCAACAGTTTTTATTCACTCACATGAATTTATTTTTGAATTTATGACCATTATCAATTTAATTCACCAATTTTTATTGTGTGGATTATCATTCGGTATTGGTGTTAAAGGGATAGTTAACCCAAATATGAACATTTTGTCATAATTTACTCTCCGGTCATTACCCTCCTGTCATTTCAAACCTGTGTGAATTTCTTTATTCCGCAGAACTGAAAAAAATATATTTTGAAGAATGTTGTTAACTGTCACCGATTCACTTGCACTGGTTTTGTGTCCATACAGTAGAAGTGAATGGGGGCTGGTGCTGTTTGGTTATCAACTTTCTTCAAAATAATTTGTGCTCTACAGAAGAAAGGAAGTCATACAGGTTTGAAATGACAAGAGGGTAAGTAAATTATGATTTTTGCGTAAACTATCCCTTAATATGCTATTTAAGGCCTTAGTTATATTTATCACATAAAACAGGAGGCCTATTTTCATTTTATTTTATGGGTGAGATAAGTTTGGGATACATTCTCAGTTTAAAGACTGCAGTTACTAAACCGATAAACCTCCAGTATTGGAAGAGGTGACACAGATAAGGTAAAAACATGGTAAAAAATGACCCTGCAAAAATGTCTTAATGCAAAAGGTTTGCATCTGGTTTCTGTTTGTGCAGTTGGTTGACTCGTTCTATAAATTGTTTATAAGGTCAAATAAAAAATGTTGTTGGAGACAGTTCAACCATGACATATTGGGTCATTTTGCTAACAGGCAAATCTAGTATTTTAATAAAAAATAATTTGCCAATGTAAACAGATAAAGCTATGCCCTACACATCAAGGATGGCATGAGGGTGAGTAAACAATAAGACTATTTAATTTTGTTGTTGAATTATTCCTTTAAGAAAAGCAAAGCTAAGTCAAGAACTCTCTGAGAAACCCTTTAATCAGACAAGTTCAAGTAAAACAAGCAGGAAAAATGAACCTAACACCCACTCAAAGCTCTCAACTCATGACATAGAGAGAGGGAGAGAAAGAAAGACAAAAGAGAGAACTATTAATGGAAGTAATAGAGGACAGGCACTCAACCTGATGTTACCCTGTTAGGCAGGTGGGCTGTGTTGTCTGTGTTTTAGAGTGACAGAAAGTACATCTGTCTGCCTCAATGAATAATACAGAAAAAAAGAGAGAATGAGTGCTAGGGTTGACTCAGTACAGGTTTAGTGGAGCGTGTTCAGATGTGCTCTTATCACAAAAGCACTCCCATGATGCATTGCCTCGGTCAGAGTGTAGGTGGTCAACGCAGCTGTGTGGCAGAGAGGAGAAGGGTCACGTGACACATTCAGAGACTGTGAGGACACGCACTCCAAGTTAAAGGGATAGTTCACCTAAAAATGAAAATTCTGTCATCATTAACTCACCCTCGTGTTATTTCATACCTGTATAAATGATAACGTTGTTGATAAACACAGAGAAAGATATTTGGAAGAATGTTATTAATTTTCAGTATCGGGTCATCTTTGACTAACATAGTAGGAAAAATTGAATGGTAGTCAAAGGTGCCCCAGAACAGTTCGTTTTCCTAGATTCTTTAAATATCTCATTTTTTGTGCATTAAAACAAAAAACAAAAAACATTTTTTTCCTACCATGGTAGTGGATGATGTCCCAGAACTGAAAATTGCTGACAATCTTCCAAATATCTTTCTCTGTGTTCATCGGTACAAATACATTTATACAGGTTTCAAACAATCTGGAGGTTGAGTAAACGATGACAGAATTTTTCTTTTCGGGTGAAGTATCCCTTTAAGATGCAACAGAGCTTAAAGTCCAAGTGAAATAAAAAAATGACAAAGCCTATTTTTTCAGCATTTATTGTAAACTGTTTATCAATGTGGGTCATTTTCTTTGTAAAATTTGTGTGCCCTCATAATCTTCAGTTAAAATCTGAAAATGCACTTCCTTCCTGTAATGACTATCCATCTTAAATGACGTATGTTAGACAGCTTGGGCGGAGCATCCGTTAACTACTCCCCTTGAACTGTCAGTCTGCTGCCAGTTTCATTTTTCTTCAAGGATTCTTCAAGTTCTTCAAGTTAAGAGTCAATGTTATGAACTACACAAACTGTGAACGAGTGCAAGCGATGTGTGTGTACTTGGGAAAATAGACATCTTCGCATTGCATTCAAATATATTAATAAAGATGTATTAGGAACTTTATATTCATGGTTCTTGAAGTTTAAAAGCTCAAAACTTTTTTCTACTCGAATGAGAGAGTGTGACAGTGGTGAAACCTGCTGACAGCAGAATAGGTTCACAGCACACACACAAAATCCCTGATCACTCAACTATATAGCGACCTTTCCTGAACCAGCACTGAGCCCAGATGACCTGGTTTAGACACACACACGGGATTAAACGTGCACATGAGATTACCACAGTCTGGTGAGATCATGCTATGCCAATGAAACAGATGAAAGACACAAAAGTTCATTTTAGCTGCTATGAATCTGCAGCCAAATCTATAAATATGAACACATACACTACACTGTATAAACACAAAAGATCCGGGTGAAATCTATTTAAAATGAAATCCTCTTTGCTGTATAAAAACACACTAGTGATTCACAATCTGGGTTTCGGAAAATGTGTGGAGAGATTAAATCCCTGTGTGCATGTGTGTTTTTGCATTTCTGTCTGTGTTACTAGGGGAAAGGACTATAAAGATTACAGTGTCAACTGCTGGGTAAAGACTGAAAGGGGAGTGTGAGAAGGACACAGAAAGACAGAGATAGACAGACAAACTGCCTATTAAAAAATAAAGCAAGGAACCGGGCACCATGCCAGGTGATAAGAAAAGTTCCAGGTGATTGTCTGTGTTTACATGATGCTTATGACCAAGTCAACAGACAAACACAACCACTTCCAGGCTTCTCAGAACACAAAAAACCTTGATTCTTCTTACTGCCACTAGAATGCTCTTCTGGTCCTTGACCTCACACATACGTATAGTCAGTTGAAAGTTGTTGTTTAAGTATTGAATGGAACCGATGGTATACAGTACACACACAGTTTGTTTGTACATGATATCATTAGTCAGAGGTGTATGTCTAAATACCCAAATAACTCAAAACAGAGACACATTTTGAATGTTCTGAAACGTTTTTTGTCCAAAGCAGTCAAAACATATTAAACAAGGGCGTATCATATTGTCTAATCTTGTCTTGTTAAATTTGGAAGCACTTAGATGTCAGCCCAAGTATAATCTGTTAAACAATCAGCCAAACGCACACACACAAACACCCAGGGGACAGCTAGTCAGGCCATAATACTTTAGCTTTTCCTTCCTACCAAGAAGTCAACAACCTAAAAAAGAGTTTTAGACCTCTGGGGTTCTGCAGTACTTAAGCATGATATCACCAATGCCAAGAGAACACATTTACCAAAAAAGCTAAATCATGCAGGGAAGAACTACAGGCTGGGAAAAAGAAGTACTTGGAAAATAGCCAGAAAACATATACTATCACTGTGCAAATTCTTTCGGGAGTTTGCCAAACAAACTACTTGAATTTTTGACAAAATGCAGAGCAACAATTTTGTTCTCGCCATGGATGAGAAAACTCAGATCGCCGTAGGTTTTTTTTAACATGTTATTTACAAAACCTCATTTAAGCAAAGTTTGACTTTGGTGATGCTTTTTCTGTTGACTTTTTCACCTTTGAACTGTGGAAATGTTTAATAAATAAGTCAAAGACAAGTCTACCAACATGGCGGTTTGGCTGGGATGGACTATTATCGCGGCTGAGACAGAGCCGTGGAATTTGAAAAAGCTGCAACAACTCAGAAGGAAGTACGCATTAGCTATGTGGTATCTGAAATGCTAAAATCTTTTTTTTTTACTGTGAGGTTACTACCTCTAGGTATTTCTTTTAATGTTCTATATTTCTAATTAGCTTTGAATAAAAGCTTCTACTAAATGACTAAATGTAGGAATGGGAAGATTTTGTTTCAGTTTGCACATCGTAAAAAAATAAGTCTCAGAAAACAAGTTTGATGTTGCTTCTGAATGCTGTATTATCATTATAAATAAGCAACATTTTATAATCTTGTCCAAAAGAATCTTTCTTTCTCACACACACAGCTTGTTTGTATAAATGCAAAAACAGAGTAAACTGAGGTTGCTTTGGATAGAGCATGTCACTACTTAATAAACTTACTGGCTTCAGTATGTTCACCATGATTTGAGTCCCCTTACCACAATCTTATGAGTTTTCTGAATGCAAAAAGTATTTATATAGATCTGTTGTTACAGAAATCATTCCAGTGTTTCTGAATGGAACATTTTAAATGGGTTCACTTATGCGGGTAAAGGTCAACACTGGTATTCAAGTTAAATGTTTGTACAGAACTAACTAAACGTATACTGTTCTAATTCATTCATTACATTTTCATTATTTTAAAATTAATTTTGAGGTCTAAATACAAATTATGTTTACAAATGATTTTCTTCACTGAACTAAAATTGAAAATAATAAATAATGGAATGGTAGAGTTGGACCAGATAGTGAAGAGAAAGCAGCCAACACAAGTGCCAGATGGATACCTTGTGAAGTTGGTTGAGAAGTGTGCAGAGCTGTAATCCTGGCAGAGATTGGCTACTCTAAAGACGCTAAAATACGTAGGCGTATCCAAACTTTTTACTTGTAACAGGGTAGTCAACTCATTCTTACTAATGAATTGCTGATACATACGGCTTTTATTCTCCAGTTCCATAGTGTCCTTGAAACTATTGCAGGCTATATCCTTAGCAATGACAGAATATGTGGGTGGTAAGAACACTTTTCTGTACCGCCCGTGTTTTGGAAATCTGGAATATGGTTATTTTGCGTTATTTCAGTTAATACGGAAACAAATAAAGATTCATAAAAACAGCGTGCAAGCACATGCAAGAGAAGAAACTTCGCAGATGTTCACAAGATGAAAACCAAACCGATGAATTATGACTGCTGTAATCTTTCATCGTGGCGTCACAATTGGTGTGTCAGGTGACTCTGGCCCATGACTTCTTTTCAGGGCATATCAGAATGGAGCTCTTAGGGGGGTGGAGTACTGCTCTCTTTTTGCACCCCCCACCCTGGTCATTTATGTCCTCCAGTGACAGAGGGAGCTCTCATTCATCAGCCTAAACTGACTGTGCCTGTGTCGTGAAAGAATGGAGGGGGTTTTATTTGTAGCAGAGCCAGTGTTTGCTCAGAGGGCAGCCAGGGGAGAAGAGGAGGAGCAAGGCTCAGCATGGTAGACCTTAATGGGTGTGTTGACTGGGGCTAACACCTCGGGGGACAGCCACACTGGATAAAACTGTTTATTTAATGACCACAAATTAAACAAATCCACAAAGAGTGGAGATGGGTTTACTGTCAATAAGCTTATAGATGGATAGCATCTTTATTACATTATATGAGCTGGAGAAGATTAGGATTGCATGAAATGTCCAGTGTTTATGCAGTTACATGCAATATTTATTTATTAATTTTGTTAGTTATTATAGGATAATGATTTGGATATTGATGTAAGAAGTCTTTGCACAGTGAAACTGTATGAAGTACCCTACATTGTGTGTCCTGTGCGCTGCCCTTACTTGTTATCTGTGATGGTGACATTGTGGGATGGGATGCCCAGAACTGTACAGCTGCCAAGCAGTTCCTTTTTGCGTTGTGGTCCTTGATTGTTGTAGTTGCCTGAGCATGTAAACATATTTTAAAGATATTCCTTTTTCATTTTGTAAGTCCTCTTAAATAGCTCAACAGCTTTTAAATAATCTTTATTTGATTTAATTAATGAAAAACACCGTGTGCAGTAATGTATTATTAACACTGTAAACAATATCATTAAACATGTTTACGTGTTAAATCGCTATTGTTGCAAATAACCAATAATGTTTTAATAATGAGATAGAATATGAAACCTTAACAAAACCTACCTGTTGACAAACACAACAAATGTACGTCTACTTTTGATTCAACAAGATTCAAGACGGTGGGTGCAAAGAACATGCATTCATCATCTGGATGCGCGGTGACTAACAGAGCTCGTATCCCGGTGGATCTCATGCGCACCTTTTCCCCAGAATTCCGTAAGTGTACATCGGATCTCTCTTGTGTCGGACAAAATCGTTTATTTCCACCAGTGTGTGTGTAACGGGGTGAATATTTTATCCCGCATGTGTGGCCATAACTGTCTGTATTTGCAAAAAACAAACTTTATAGAAACAATGTAAGCCACAAATACACATATGACTGTCACGAAAACAAACATCTCTACCGTGTCTTAAAACAGTCCGTGTGGAAAACACATTTGCTGAAGATAGGTTCCTATACACACGCAGAGCAGTTTAGACAAAAACACATGGTTATTTGTTAGGACTTAAATACTATTTTAACATTCAGCATCTAATCGCCATACTTATAAACTACTAAAAACAGAGTTGCATAAAAGAAGTCGTTAAATCATCTTAAACACACTTGCTAGACATCACAAGGGAAACCATTAGAATAAATACATTTGTTTATAACTGGATACTTTTAAATAAAATATTTGGTTCCTGCATGTCTAATCTATGATATTATAAGGATTATATTGGGTGGGGTGAAGGCCGCCTGTGGGGAGAGTTTGAGCGTCACACCGTTTCATCCTGTTAGCTTGAGGAAAACTCTTTCGCTTCGTCTTCTCAGGTGCATCAGAGCTGCACAAAATGTAAGCCACCTGGCATTAAACGAACAGAAACCGATACGTTTGTACCGTATAGTAATTTCTGGCGTAACATATTATATAGAAAGACCGTTATATCCACGGCTTGTAAGTAAGGACAAATATCTAACGATAGCCTGTGTTTGTGACTAACACTCGCGCAGTGGCACTGCCTACGAATTACAGTATCTCACACCCTGATAGCACAACATCACCCGTCAACACGTATTGGATTATCTATGTGGAAATGAGGTGAGTCTGTTCATTAAAATGTGTATTTTAGCGGGTTGTTATGTATTACAAAGCAGGTTAGTGAGAGCTGAGCGTTTGTGTTCAAGATGGCGACACGGGGTTTGAATGCAAAGGTGAAACATTTAACTAAAGGCTATTTCTCTTAGACCAAGTTAAACTTTTGCCCCTTTACAGAGTCCATTTTCACATCATATTTTTATAGTATTTATTCCCATCTCGGCGGAGCAGCGCTATGCAGGCCTTTGTCTTCGATTCCGACAAAACGGTAACGTTATTTCCTCGTTGAACTACTAAGTTAGTAGCCTCCTGGCTAACGCCATTAGAGTTTATACCACAGCATGTTTTTTTACCACAGCATGTTTACTGCTGAAATCATTTTAAACTCTCCGTCAATAGAGACACTAGTCATTTGTGTTTTGTACTCGAAGTCTATGATGACTTCTCACACTAATAGGGTTTTACAAAAAAGCATTTAGCATGTTATACTTGTAAAAGCCTTTGTAATCTTATAAAGTCATGCACCAATTGATAACGTGCTGCAGACAGTGTGTGCTATTCACTTATGTTTGTCTGCCTGGATATGACATAATGTTTGAACTTAGTACGTTTTACACAGTCTGTGAAGAAATACGATTATATTCAACAACCTTAAGGATTACAAGGTAAAGAGGCTAAAATCTTGTCGGTAAAGGTGCGTGTTAGGTACTTTAGCGTAGGAATTGTGAGTGACTTCTTGCATGTCCGTATGATTTGTACACAGAAAACACATTTAGGTTTGTGTAGGAATCCAGAGTTTGTTTTGCATCCTTTGCTGGGTTTACATCCTAATGTCTGCATATGTTTTTATGGCAAAACCTTTGAAGCAGGTTGTTACTGTGTTTTAGTAAAGGGCAAACAAGGACTTGTCCCCCCCACTTAAAGATCATATGTTGTGCTATGCTGCTTAATACCACAAATGGACACAAGTTAGTTTGTTTTATCTTGTAACAAAGCAATGCTGGCGTATCTGTGTCTGTCAGTTCAATATGAAACGCCTCTCTCTCTTTTGACCCTGCATAAAAAAACCCAACTCTGTATGCTGCACCACTTGCAGTTTAATTAGGTATGCCATCAGGAAAGATACAGTGTGCTTTTAAAGCATGCCAGGCTTGTTTTTTCCCTTTATTTCCATTTCTCATTGCTGTTGGTTTTTATAATAGTTGGCTAATGTGCTGGCTGGGGGACAGTAAAGTGGAACACAGGACGTGTAATTGTTGTGCTGCCGTGTCTGCGGCCAAGCATGGCACAGTAACGCTTGTGAGCAGGCAAGCGCCGAAAAATACTTGAGGGCAAGCTGCCACGTTGACGCTCTGCTTTCTGAGGTTTTGGTTTCAGGGTGACATTGTAATGTCCTGTTTCTCATCAAAAATGTTGATATTAGATGAGCTGTAATAAAAATGTATATACAAACTAACTGATTGTGATTTGCTGTCTTGTTCAGTTGACTTGTTTCCTTAAAACATTGTTTGTAGATGCATTCAAGCATTAAGCAAGGAGCGTTGTTGCTAGAGAGTCTGTCAGCGAGGAGATTCCCCCTGTGGAGAGGGTGCCATTTTATGCTGATCAGGTTCAGGACAGAGTCCACCGAACAGATCTCGGATCATTGTTGTTGTTAAACAGTAAGCTTCCCCCGAAGCAAAACGGGCACAAACGCACTTCATTTACTGCGTCTTTCTATGCACTGTATCACTTTTTAAAGCGTTCTTTGCATGTCATTGGCAGTTTTGTGGTTCATCTCTGCAGTGGTGTGAATATGCCCAGATGATATAAAATCAAGCAGATGTTTCTGACAGATTCTGGGTTTTGCAGAATGTGCCTGCTCTTTTGTGTGGAATATTCTGTGGTTTTCCTTCCCTCCCACCTGTGTTTCAGCTATATGTCCGTAAAACATTTTGTGACCGCTATTCTGTTAAATGTATTTTATTGATTATTATTTTTTATTTTCTTATTGGGCCTAAACATGCTTTGGTGTGAAGTGATGGGCAAAATATTGTAAACGTGTGGCCACCATATCAAACAATAGCTTGGTTGTAAAAGTGTGGTCATATCAAACAATAGTTTGATTGTTTTTGTGTATGAGTCGCGTGCACTTACGTTCACCCAGCAGGCTCCAGTGGTGGAGATTCCTGCTGATTGATTTGAATATGCAAACAGACTCCTTTGCTGCTAGATCATGGTACAGAGGTCTTCAAGCATGTCTTCTGTCAAACAAATGCCCTTTACTTTTTGACTCAATCTAACCATACAATTAACCTCTGTTTTGAAAGCAGCTTCTGTTAGTGAATTTTACTGGTATGTGTCAGTCCAGGTGTAGATAATATCACAGACAGCATTGAGCTGAAACCCAGCAGATGTTATTTTACTGTGCGTTACCTGCATCAAAGTTTTAGTCAGCAAATACATACAGCAGAGTGTTATTGTGAGTCGGATGTAGATGCAACAATATGAGTGTTGACAACCTGACACAGGGAATTTTAGAATTGAGCAAAGCTGTTATCTAGTGCGTGTGTATATAGAATACTGAAAAAGGATAAAAATGCATTTGATGAAGAGCTTTCTAAAATTCATTGGGTACTGCATTGTTCTACTGAAAATTTGGAGTCTGTTCATTATATTTTTGTAGAAGAGACAAACAGCATAAAGAATAAATATACAAAACTTAAACTAGTAGAAAATAAACATAGAAAACGTAATTCACCATGGATGAACGAACATGTTTGGATGCTTATGAAAAAGCGGGACGTTACATTAAAAAGAGCAATTAAAGTGGGATTACGACAGGATCGACTTCTTTTTAACAGTCTAAGAAGCAAGTTAGTTAAGACGTTACGTGAGGCTTAGTCAACATTTTTTACTGACATTTTAAAGGAAGCAAAAGGTTACAGCAAATATGTATGGCAAACTATTAATCAATTGAAAAAGAAAGATTGTGAAGCAAGTAAAAATACTATTGCATTACAATATGAAGGAACGGCGATACTTGAGCCTGAAGAATTTGCAGATATATTTAACAACTATTTTGTAGACTCTGTTCAGAGACTGACTGATAAATTTGAAACAAAACCTATACATTTTAATTCTGTCAATTTAGTAAATCTTGTTCTTCAGCTAACTACAGTTTCTGAACATACAGTTCGAAAAGTGATAAATAAGCTTAAAAACACGTATGCTAAAGACAAAGATGGCTTAGACTGTAGTTTTTTGAAAAGTAATAGTGATGTTTTAATAACTCCAATTACTCATCTTGTGAATATCTCAATTAGGCAATCCATATTTCCTAATAGTTGGAAAACTGGGTTAGTCACCCCAGTTTTCAAGGCAGGTGATCCAACCAATGTGTCAAATTATAGACCAATTTGATCAATTATTTATTTTTAGATGCTCTAAAAAAAAGTTATTGTGTCCTATGCAGTTTGGGTTTTGTAAACTGTACTCAACAGAAACGGCTGTGTGTTACTTTGTTGAGCAAGTGCGGTCAAAATCAGACAGAGGAGGGGTTGTAGATGCTATATTACTTGATTTACAAAAGGAATTCGACACAATAAATCATAATATTATTTGAAATCAATTATTACACTTGAACTTTTCTGTAGACACAATGAAATGGATTGAGTCTTATTTAACATCAAGAAATTAGTTCACTCGGATTGAAGCACACGTGTCGTCCCCAAGAGACTGTCTCATATTCAAATGTATGCTGATGACACTGTGATTTACGTACATGATAGAACGAAAGAACAGGTAGCACTAAAACTGACTTCTGCTATGTCTAAAATCTCTGACTGGCTTTTTCAGTGTTGTTTAACACTTAATGTCCAGAAAACTGCTTGCATGTATTTTGCAACAGAAAAGGTGGGGATTGTACCAGATATTTTAGTAAATGGTGACAAACTACAAATTGTGCAGGATTTTAAATATCTTGGAGTAATCATAGACATTTGAAAAGCATATTAATAGAATAAAAGTGTAGTCTCTCTTCAACTTAGACATTTTCAATTTATACGCAATCAATTAACTACAAACGCTGCAGTGCAAAGGTGCTTCTGGATTCTTTAATCCTTTCTCATTTCTCTTATTATGTTAAAACATAGTCACAAGCAGTGTTGGGTAAGTTACTCTGAAAAAGTAATTAGTTACTAGTTACTAATTACATATTCAATAGTGTAATTAGATTACTTTACAAATTACTCTGTCCAAAAAGTATTTAGTTACTTATTACTAATTACTTTCTATATCCTACATCAACGTTGATTAGTTAAGTGATTCAAGGATAGACATGAAACGACTTATTTAATTCATTCAAATAAATAATATTAAACTACTTAAAGTACTCTATTAACTGACCAACGTATGACAGATGTGAGAATTATACATTTTACAAGTTACAAGTTAGACTTTGAATTTTGATGTCAATTCCACTATTGTTCAAAGTATTTAGTTTAATTACATCAAAAGTAACTGTAATTAAATTACAGAAACATAAGAGTAATCCCTTACTACTTTTTCAAGGGGAAAGTAATTAAATTACAGTAACTAATTACTTAGTAACTAGTTACACCCAACACTGGTCACAAGTGCGAAAATCAGTACCGTTGCATAGTCTGTATAAACGGGCTTTAAAAGTGTTTGCTAAGAATCCAAATAGATATCATCATTGTTTTATAATCAAAAATTAAATATTTTTACCCTAGACAATTTTTTTTGTTATTTATTTGTTATACATGCCTTGTTCATAAATACGAATTAAATGGAAAAGACAAAAACATAGATAGAACAACATATGCTGACCATTTGCTGTATGAAATGTTGGCCATTGATGATTAATCATGTGCATGCATATTACTAACAGACATAAACACGGATATAGGCAAAAACATGCATTCAGAGTACTTGTATATGACAGACAGGTATGTAAAGATCAGAATCCAGGTGTTACTACGTTGTGAGTAGCAATTTCTGCATAACCTCACTGTCTTACAAATGCGCACACTGTTTCTTTCCGCTCCAAGTATTGTTGCACATAGGAATACGGGGAAACACTGACCTCACCGAGAAAGACACTGCTATACCTTCTTTTCGTTGTAATGAATAAGCTTTACAGAAATGATGTTGGTCACAAGTCTTCTGAACCGATGGGCGCGATGCGTTTTACCACGAACGTTACGACACAACACCTGTCTTTGGACCAATTTAAAGTCTCAGGATTAGCAGCGAACATGTAAGTAACAGCTGCTAACATGCTAAACACATTATTTAAGAAAGGCGATTTAAAAACGATGTGTGGTATACTTCCGGAGATGAAGTTTGATCGCGAACAGCTGGTACTGATCCACTCTTGAGATTTTTTTTTTCCAAAACCCTTGCGTTGACTCGCCGCAACCCCTGGAGCCAGAGATACATTCGGTGGAAGGCGACTGGCCGGAGCGATTTTTCAACCTTTCTGGCTACCGGGAGCTCTAGCTCCCAACCTGGGGGTCGCATCAACTCCCGGTCAGCGTCGTTCGAATGCCCTGGTGGAGTCCTGGCTCGTTTCTGTAAATCTTTCCGCTCTGGAGATACGGACCAGTGAATGTTGGTTTTGTCGCTTCGAAAAAAGTGCTTCTTCCTCGGGCGCAGAGTTCTCGGCGTCCCTCCCGGGACTTTCGATAGTACATTACTCCCGCAGTTATTAATAACTTCTCTCTCACCCGCAGTGCTCGTGCAGGGGTGCAGTGATCTGCGCGTGCATATAATAAAGCTCATTCCCGGGTATTTCAGAAGTCAGGTCGCTTTAAGCGGTTAGTAGTTTTAATAAAGTTGAACTTTAGGACGAGCCAAGGCGAAACTTGCGTTGTAAACAAACCTAAAGACAGAGAGTCGCAACACACTAAAATTGCGCATCTTATAGAGAGTGAAGAGTGATAAAGACCTACAGTACAGACCCCATGAACACCAGTTTATAACACCATTCATATAGTGTACTTTTATTGTTTGTGCATATATTCAAACTTCTTTGTTATACATGTTGTCTATATTCCTACTGTATACTTATGATATAGCTAGAAGATAAATATAAATTAATAAATAAAGATATCAAATTAAATTCTGATAATCAAATTATTATATTTTCAAAACTTTCCTACATTGTAACTATATGGTGAGCATTTAATGAACTGTAATACATACATAATGGAAGTCAATCTAAGAAAAATTAGGTATAAGATATAGAATTAAAATAGGAGATTGTTACCGTGAAATATATCGTTACCGTGAGATAAAACTATTCATTCCGCCCACCCCTAGGTGGACAGTTATCTAAGATGAAACATCCAGCAAACTTCTCAGATTGAATGGTGAACCACTAGAGGGGTGAATATAAAATACAGTAAAGGCAAGGCAATTTTGTGTTGTGTTTTAGACTATTTTGAAAACATCTTGATGCACTTTGTGCTGACATATTGCATCCTTAAAAACCTTATACAATTTAAATCATTTATACTCATGTTCACCAGTACTTTTACAGAAAAACCAAAGAGAACATTTGCATACCAATGCAGTGAAACAAAGGATGTGCGTATAGTGAGCCTAGACCTTTAAAATTTTGCTCTGTCATGGAAAGAGTTTGTACGCAATCCTGCAGAATCCTTGGCTCCTGACAATCTTCTAATGTTTTACCCCACTCTCTTTCTTTCTCTCCCAGGTGGTTTGGCACCACGGTCATGCCGACATCAAGCCCGTGATTGAGTAGAAGTGCTTCAGGCCCCGTCTGAGCCTCCAGCACCCCACCAGACAGCCACAGTATGTCTAGTTCAGGCTTCTCCCCCAGCCAGGGGACCTTCAGCAGCGAGCAAAGCCGATATCCACCACACTCAGTGCAATATGCCACACGCCACCAACAGGTCAGTACCAAGCACATTTGTTGTCATCTTTAAAAAACACAAATGCAGATAATCACATAAAGATATTGGTTAACAACAAAGAACATACATTTTTAATTTACCCAATTTTATGGTTCTGTGTTATCCATTTTTTACTAAACAATAGTAAAATATTTGTCCACATAAAAATTCTGTAGGAGTCTATACTACGGTATTTACTAGGCCTACAGTAAACTGCAGAAAAATTCTTAGATAATATAGTGTTTTTTAACCTTACTATAGTAAGTTTTAAAGTATACTACAGTTGATCAATTTACAACAAGAATACCACAGTTTGCTATATAAAATACTTTAGAACACTACAGTATTTTTTCATTCGCGCGATTAGGTTAACCTGTTCTATTTTTACGGGGCATTGTGAAGACTCTCCCACAATAGACACTTGGGGTTCAGTGTGTGTGTAGTTCAGTGACAATAGTTTTTCTTAAACAGTTGAAAATAACCTGAAATAAACTCTCAGGGCAACTCTGGACATGATGTTAATGTGTTTATGTCCTCATACAGTGAGACACATACAAATTCATAAGCGTTGCACGTTAAATGCAACACATTTACTCATACACGCAGAACCGGCAGATGACAGATTTAAATAGCAGGATTCTGCGTCTGCATCACGGAAATCATAGCTAGATATAGGCTGTATGAACTCAATGCAGCCGGGAAACGAGTTTCAATCGCAAAATAGACTAAAACTGAGTAAATTAGCGGTGTGCGATCGATTAACGTCACACACAAACATGCAGAAGGACAAACACACTTTACACAAACAAGCCACTCTTGTCTAATGCACTTGCAAAACTGTATTGCATGCGTGAGACCTCGTAGCACTGCTAGAGTGATTCGAAAGCATACAGAGTAGGGATGCACCGAAATGAAAATTCTTGGCCGAAACCAAAAACCGAAAAAGAGGAAATCAAGGCCGAAAACCGAAACACCGAAATAAATTATGCCAATTATTAGAACCATTGCATTTATGGCTATGACCTTGTACAAACTTTACTAAAATCAAGGCATTGCAATTGCATAAATTAATATTAAAGTTTCAAAGAATAAATCAATTTCAAATTATGCAAATATTTATTTAGCACATTGCTACAATGCACAGTATAAAATAAAATTCAAACTTAAATGTTTAACTTGACCCTACTCATTAAATAATAATGTACAGCACTTCTGGGGATGGGGACTTCAGACAGATAAACATCTAGCTGTTGAGCGGTTGAGCTTGTCATCTGCCTGACATTTTAGAAAGATTTGAGCTAGTGTATTTAAATAGGGCCAGTGCATAATTAACATTTTTATCAAATAAAAAAATATCTAGCAGAAATATGGCTACAATCTTATAGTCATATAGAAGCCTAAGAACAGAATAGACTACCTATTATTTGAGGCACTTTCTTGCAGGATTTCACTGAACATATCAGACAACGAGGGTGCATGTCCCTCATCTGGTGCAGAGAGACGAGTCTTTTTTTCTGCGCTCTGATCTCCTTCTCCTGCGCTTTGCGCTTCTCCGTCTGCACGCGGGTTCTCCGCATACATCGCGGCCCGGATCGCGATGACCTTCTTGCGATGCGATTGACGCGAATCGCGCGAATTGAAAAATCTGAACTTTGGCGGAAATTCGCCCCGCATTAACCAATCAGGAGCTTGCTCTAGTAGGGCCTTAAGCGCGCGGCAGAAGCCCCTCCCATGACGCAAATTCGCGTCTGTAATGAAGCGAATTTGACGCGCGAATGATGCAAGTAAACTCAAAATGTTCAAGCGTCCAACTACACGCGAATAGCGCGATTTACAGCGTTTGGTGTGAACACTCTATAAGAGTATTTACGAAATTTACTGAAATACGTCCACACCGTAGACTTGTCGCTTCAGACAAGTACGTGCAGGTCGCGGTTTCTGTTTGCGTCATCACAACATTTCGGCCGTATTGTTTCGGTGATAAAAGTCTTTCGGGCCAAAACCGAAAATGCCCTTTTGGGCCATTTTCGGCCGAAAATTTTCGGTGGCCGAATATTCGGTGCATCCCTAATACAGAGGTCTCTGCTCTTGCGGTGCTTCAATGTTCAATGTAAGCTACCTTATTTGAAATAAATACCTTATTTATTGATGCAAATGCAATGCAAAGCTAAACAAGATAGACCCTTACCATGAACTACAAAGAAAACAATATTTAAATGCGGTGCTGATCAGTTGGATTGGTAAATATCTTCCTCAAATGACAGTCACGTGATAAACTTGGAAACAAGCACTACAATCTTTGTTGCGGGGTATTTTTTAGGATCTTAACAGTCGCCATGGAGGTATCAAGGCCGTTTACTTTATGCATTATTAACATTATAAACAATAACGGCAGATATTCTTGTCAGATCTGGGTATTGTTACCGGGAGTTAGAAGAGCAGCTTGTTTTCTCCGTTGTCGGCTTGTTAACCAAGTGAGGAACTTCAGGCCTATATGCTTGTTTTTCTTATCAAGAACATGTAAAACAAACTAAACAAGAAAACCATATATCACAGACTGTCAGTTTTGTTCGTTTTGTTTTGTATGTTTCCTTTTTGTATATACCGTTCCGCGCAGGTTTAAGTGCAGTTTTTATGTTTTTTTTCAGTTTTTTTCCAACGTTGCTAACATTAAAAAACCTATAAACATGATATGAAATGTATGTGTTATGAATATTTAAAGATAATTAAAAGCTTGGTGTGAAATTGTGACTAAATAAAAATGAAAAAAATTACAACTTTATTAACTTAATTTAAATAAACAAAAATTATTTAAAAATGCCCCTCCCTTGTTGTGCTATGGCATTGCTGCTCTGGGCAGATGAATCTGATATCTGTTCTTGCCGCATTAGAACGGATCTGTCATTGTACATCAATGTGACAGTAACAACACCATGTCTATACCAGACGTAATGCGCAACGTTTAAAGGTCTCATAAACTGGGCTTGTTTATTGTTTTATACTGTTGTATGAGGTCTACTTATGACGTTTGTGTGTTTTTTACATTCAAAAACATCAAAATCAATTAATAAATAGGCTATTTTCTTCCCGGGTTTTGAGGCCAGCTCATTGCCGCATTGAAGACTAGGAAGTAAACGCCCACTGCTATGATTAGATGGCAGTTTGCGTAGTAAACTTAGTTGGAGCCTTCTGTGAATTTGTTTAGAGAACGTTAGGTTACACATTAGCACCATTCGCAGTTTTCGCACGGTATTAGTATTATCTGGAGACCTCCTGTGATTTATAAATTATCTCCCCACATCTGTATTTCATGTGTAGCATTCGCACTTGATAAGTGAAGCCTCTGATTTACTTACATTTACTGATTTATTTCTCGGATATGATGGCAAGGCTTTGGGTATAGTTTGTATAGCCTATAGTTGCATTTCCTTTAATGATATATGACCGAACCTGTCAGCATTTGAGACCTGTGATCGCGAACCGGACAAAAGATCACTGCGATCTCGGGTCTCAAATGTTACGAGAGTTTCCATGATAAAAGATCAAACTGGAGACTGCCGGTAATTTATGGATATGACCCAGCACCCGAAATAATACCAAAACACTTCAAATCAGCCGACCATTATTCGCAAACGTTGGATAAAACCTTGAAAAATGATATATGAGCCCTCAAAATCACAGAGATGCAGATTCACATGGGATTAAGATCACAGACAACCTCTGCAATTATTACAAATGACTAGAGGTCCCCAGGTAATAGTAATGGCCTTCCTGTAGCTCAGTGGTAAGAGCATTGCGTTAACAACGCAAGGTTGTGGGTTCGATCCCAGGGGATTGCACATACCTATGTAAAATGTATAGGATAATGCAATGTAAGTCGCTTTGGATAAAAGCGTCTGCCAAATGCATAAATGTAAATGTACTAATCCCGTGTGAATAGGGCTATCAGGGCATATCAAGCGATCTCTAACAAAGCAATAGTGACTCATAGTACAAATATGTTTTACTCGCATAAGATTGCTGCGCCATTCCTATCGTATCCAATATTGACGGCACAGCACTGCTTTTTCATTTTAGTCTCTCCGCAAATGTATCGTCGACCTGTGCCTTGTTCACAAAGGAATCCATTGTGAAATGAATCGAACAAACTCTCAATGTTATATCCACGTGAGCTGGAACATCTTTAAAAATAAACTTCAACCACGCATTACTAATGCCGGAATCTGAAGGAAGGTTATGCAGCGACTGTTCTACCACAACCAGGCACTGACTGCACAATATTTTGCGATCTTTAACGGCATTAAACTTGTGTTACTTCAATTGTCATGCGCAAACCAGTGGGCGGGGCTAGAGAAGTAGTCGGCGATATTCTTCTGTGGAGGCGGTTTTCAACCTATCAATGACGTCATAGATGGGTGCATTCCAAGACCTGCCATTCGCTGGGCCGGGTGTCAATAACGGTTGTTATTTCAGTAACAAGGGTGTTTTCAGTTCTGACAGGATGTTTGCTTCAATACGATTCCTTCTTTTATAACAAAATCTAGGGTTAAAATTGTGGTTTTAATTCATGGCTCCTTTAAGAACAGTTACTATTATATAGAATCTATTGTAGCTTGTCACGCATCGCATCGCATCACATCTCGTCTAGACAAATAACATCTCGTCTAGACAAAATAACATGGAAAAGATAGCTTATCTTATGTCCTATAAGTCATATATGAGATAAAAAGTATGTGATATCTGCCATATTTGTTCTGACTAAATGAAAAAGAAAGTACAAGCTCTTATTTGTTGCAAAAACTGTCCCGATCTTGAAAATGACCAAAAATGATCATAAACTTAATGTTGTGAATTTTTGTAAGGTAGGGAATCATTTTGAACAGTGATCTGTTTGTGTTTGTTTAATAATTGATTTCTGTTTATTTTTTACCAAATTTGTTTTACTTTTGTAGCTTTAACTGGGACTTATTAATTTTAGGCCCCAAGACATGTGACTTGTGCTACACACTGTTAGTGGTCAATAAGAGCATTAGCCAGACCTACCTCACTGGTTTACAGAGAGTGCTGTGTCATGGGGCCTTCACAAATTCAGTACAGTGGCTATACATTGGTCATAATGGCCATTCCTACTGTTGGGTTCTCTAAGGTTATTTATGAGTTACTGATGAATTTTGACAATTTTATTATAAATTAATGTTATTTTTGTATATATCAAATCATAAACATGAGTGTTGATGAATACCTGTTTGTTTACCTCAAAAAATCATGTTCCTGCGTGTGGGCAGAAACAAATCATACAGAACAGAAATTACAAAAAAAGAGAACTTTTTTTCTCTATTGTGCTGATACTCAACCTCAGTCTCTGATTAAAAAAAAATGAATAATAATAATTTGCAGCATTGCGTCATTGTTAGGGTTGGGAATCGAAAATCAATTCCAATTTGGAATCGAAAGGCTAGGAATCGGATCAGAATCGAAAGGAATAGGAATAAGATACTTGATTAAAATTTGAATTCCTATTTTCAATTCCTGTGGGCATGTTTTAAGGAAAGTACACGTGATCTGCTGATATCTCAATAAAATCCCTTATGAAAATGAACTACTTTTATTGTAGTAAGCATGGTTTAACTAAAGTATTTGCAATAAAGCACAGGAATCACAAATTAACCATAGTTTTTTAATAGTAACTACCGTTTAACTACGTTGTAATTCAACTATGGTAAAACTAATTGTAATAAATCAGAAAAAAACATGGGTCTGTGTGTGTAAATACACAAAACCAGTCAATAAGCAGGCTAATGCACATACAGGCTGATATCTAAATGTCTTACTTCAACTGTGGAATCGAAACTGGGAATCGAAAGAATTGAATTTGATAAGCAGAATCAGAATTGGAATCGATAAAATTCAAAATTCCCAACCCTAGTCATTACTCATTTGCATAAAATTAAGCTTCTTAGCTGTTGCATCGCCAGACGTGCCCACACCGTGGCTTGTGTTGCTAGAAAGCAATCTTCCATTGAAACTGAATTACTTCTTGTTTCTTGTCGCTGCAAAACCCTTAACGCAAGGTTGTGGGTTCGATCCCAGGGGATTGCAAATACCTATGTAAAATGTATAGGATAATGCAATGTAAGTCGCTTTGGATAAAAGCGTCTGCCAAATGCATAAATGTAACTGTAATGTAAATGTAAAATGCTTTGTGTGAACGACCCTTTAAGCTTGTTTTCTCCTTTTTTCCCTTGCCCCCTTGTCTTAGATAAAAGGAGACTAGAAAAGGCAGGGCCTCAGCGTTATAAATCATTTTGGTTATCACTGTAGTTCATTCCTCAGAGTTAGAGAAGCAGAAATAAACAGACTCCAGCTGTCTCACTCTCTCCTGCACGGTTTTTATTCACATTACTCAATTATTTCCAGTTTGCAGACATGAACATGGCCATGTTTGTTCTGTAATTCTTATCAGTTTAGACTTAAGCACAGATGGTCGTATAAAGTGTGAATCTGCTGCTAGAAGAAATGTGATGTCTGTAAATTACAGGTTGATGACCTCATATAAGCAGATCTTGCAATAATCTTCCTGTACAGCAGCCAACTCGCACAACTGTGATTAGTGTGGTCACCATTTAGCATGTGAGATTCTATGGATACCAATTTTTTAGGAAAGTCGATCAGTTGCTATTTACTGTATTTAGACTATATGTAGAGCTACTGTTGTGTGTACTGCTAGAATCACGATGTAATGTTTACATTTTTACTGTTACACATACTGACCCACTACTTATTACTACAGGTTTAGATTGTGACTGGGTCTGGATCACTAGACGTGTTTCCACTGTCGGGCAAAAAGCGTGCGAGCTAATGTGTGCCAGGGCCAGTCGCGTTTGAACTGTCACTTTTGAGGCTTGATCGTGCCATGCTGGGGCTTCCTAGGCCAGGGTTTTTTGCCCCACCAAATACTTTGGTCCACATCGAGCCAGCAGGGGTGTGAGGAGTGGTTAAAGTTAAAGGCGGAGTCAGAGTGGCAAGAAGCAAGTTTTTCTTTAAAAAAAATCATGAATTTTCATGTAAAGAGAACATGACTGGATTAAGGAAACTAAACAAGATTTACATGTTAAAACAGCTTGATTGAATCACTTATGATTCATTTAATTTATGTAGCAGCAACTCACATTAGTCTCATTTTTTAAAACAATCCTCATATTAAAACTTTAAGGGATAATTTGTCCAAAAATTTAAATTCTTTCAGCATCATTCTGCCGAACACAAAAGAAGATATTTTGGAGAATGTTGGTAACCGAACAACGGCGCTTTTGACTTTTGTGTCTGCACAATAGAAGCGATTGGGTACCGCCATTGTGCAGTTACCAATATTCTTCAAATTATCTTCTTTTGTGTTCTGCAGAAGAAAGAAAGTAAAAGGTTTGAAATATGCACGATTTTATCGGCACGTAGATATTATCGGCCGATATTGGCCTATAAATTAAATAGCAGCATCGGGTTGATATGAAAAATCACGCCAATATGATTTGACGATAAAAAAGAAGTGTAGATTATGTGTAGGCATTATGACATGAGTGTGCACTCGCAAAGACACCAGCTGTACTAAAGTTCCTTTTCGTGTTTTATTGAGTCTGAACTCTCTTATAAACACGGGGAGCAGTTTCCCATACAGGGATTTGACTAGTCCTAGATTAAATAAATGTAAGAGATGTCCAAACGGAACACAACTTGCACGGACAAATCCTAAAATACATCATTGCCTTTGTTTTTGTCTCAAAAGGCACAAAAGTAATGTTTTTAGTAAGGCATGTTTGTTAAAAACACTTAAATTTCCTAATTTAACTAAGGCCTAGTCCTGGTTTAAGATAATCCCTGTCCTGGAAACCACCCCATAGTTGTGTTAAAACACACAAGGTTTTAGATTAAGTCGGTGTTCTGACATTTTGTGCTATCATTAAGAGCCCTAAGTATTTTTGTTTCTCAACTTAAAATTTACTAAGTGTTTTTGTTCAATGACTGCTATAAACATCACAAACTGTTTCGCATTGATATCCGAACACAGTTTTATAAAATATATGCTCTAGCAGCAGTAATATAATAATTTGCAAATCAGATCAAGCATTTAGTATGGACTGCCTGATGGCCCAGGGCTGTATTGTCATGGGAAATTATAATTTGTACGTTTTTAAGACTTGCCTATTTAAATATTTCCAAGAAGATGCAAAAGAGTACTGGATTCGGTTCCCACATGGTGTTTGAGATACGTGCACGGTCGGAATGCTGCATCAGACCACGCGCATAATACTGAATTGAGTTCTCTTTCACGTCGTCTTGCTCTTAATCAGACATATCAACACAAAATTATGCCAAAATACCAATATTACCAAGTATGCTTCTAAAAAGTGATCAATTATGTCTTACGGGAACAAAACGCATGTGGAAACCAAAGGAGTGTGTTACATTATATAAGATCCGTGATCTCTTAAAGGGGCAGCAGCATAACAAACGTCTCAGTTTGAACACTCACTGCTCTTCACTGATTAAATTATAACTTTAGTAAGGTTAAATCAAAATTATATTTAATACAGTGAAGACTATAAAGTATTTACGTTATTTAATTTCTGTTCCTGATAACTACTATTATTAGACCAACCTAAAACACCTGAAATGCACAGATTATTGTATGTTTGCTTTATTACATTTATCTGTGCTATTGCACATACTTTGATTACTCAATCTTATTTTATTACTTACTGATTAGTTGTCTTCAACAATATTTGAAATAGTATATGCTAATAGCTAATATGCTAATAGTTTTATGGTGTCATAGTAGAAAAAATCCTTAGCGTTGAGCCCTGAACTGTGAATAACACTCGTGTTTCCGGCACACCCTACGGTCCAACACGATCTCAACATCCATCTTGGCAATACCACAATCACCCATTCCAAAACAGCCAGGAACCTCAGAGTCATATTTGATGAACAGCTGTCCTTCAATGATCACATTGCAAAGACAACACGGTCATGCCGATATGCCTTATTCAACATTAGAAAGGTCAGACCCTATCTCACTGAGCATGCGGCACAACTCCTTGTCCAGGCCCTGATAATCTCAAGGTTGGACTACTGCAATGCTTTCCTTGCTGGTCTTCCTGCAAAGGCTATCAAACCGCTCCAGCTGGTTCAGAAGGCAGCAGCACGCCTCGTCTTCCAACAGCCCAAAAGGGCTCATGTGACTTCCCTTTTCATCTCTCTTCACTGGCTACCGGTTGAAGCCCGTATCAGATTCAAGTCATTAATGCTTGCCTACAAGACTATCACTGGATCTGCACCGGCTTACTTTCACACTCTCCTGCACTCCTACACCCCATCAAGATCCCTGCGTTCAGCAAACCAGTGGCGTCTTGTATTGCCTTCCCATAAGGGCAGTAAATCGCTTTCCAGCTCATTCTGCTTCACAACTCCTTCCTGGTGGAACATTCTTCCTAACTCTGTCCGTTCAACCACATCTCTCACAACATTTAAAAAACTACTTAAAACCCATCTCTTCTGTGAATACTTGACAGACAAATACAAATAAATAAAAAACACTAACTCTTTCTCTCAACAGGTAGTGGTCTAGCTTTTGTTGAAACCAGTAACTTTGTATTGGCACTTAATGTATTATGGCTCCTGTATGACATATCGCTTATTGCTCTTTGTAAGTCGCTTTGGATAAAAGCGTCTGCTAAATGTCTAAATGTAAATGAATATATTTCCCATTGTGTACATTTTTTGTGAAAGAACCATCTGTCATTGTTTTCCAACAAAGTATGCAGACAGCACGCTGTTCCTCCGGTAAAACTGTGTAAAATCTGATCCATCAGTCTTATGTAGAGGGTGAGTTAATGACAGCGTTGTCATGTTTTGGTTGAACTATAACTTTAACTTTAGTCAGAGAGTGGTCTATCTTCAGGAAATGTTTCACATGACAGCTCTCAGTCTTTTTATGCTGATGGTGTGGCTTCCTGATGAAGTGAAGAATTGATGGCAAAAGTGTTTGCACTAGTATTAAGCACATTTAACTGTCTCTGTTTTTCTACAATATAAAGCAGCAGGCTTACATATTTTAGTGGGTGTGGAGATGATACGTGAAGATTATCTTTAGTTGCTCTGACTGTCTTGAACCGATTTTTTTGTCGAATCTCTTTCTCCCTCATGTACACACATGCTGTCTTTTTGCCCACATGTCTCATCCGTGAGGCCCTTGTTTTGACCACTATCTGATCTCCGTGTCTGTGTGTTTAGGAGTTCACCGTTCCAGATTACCGTTCACCCCTGATGGACCTGCAGCGTCGCAGACCTTCACTGCTATCAGAATTCCATCCCGGGACAGAAAGGTGATGCATCCCACCTTCTCGCCGCCATTACGCGAAACAATATGCCTCTTTATTTTTTCACAATACAATTATATACCATTTCTTATTTTAACCTTTTATCTTTTAAAATGAATTGTTCTTCAGACATAAGCAAGGCGTTACAGGTTGGTAAAAGCAGTGGTCCTTTGTGTCATAGTGTAACAGTATGTCAATGTTTCACAATAAAATCAAGTCCAGATTATATTCTGTTTCACTTGTGCCATGTTATGGAAATGAATATGCATTAATGTAGTGTAGAATTGGATGCGTTATGTTTTTAAAAGCTTCAGTACAAAACTGTGACAAAATATGTGTAAACTTCTCTGTCATCTTTTGCAGGCCCCCGGAGCGCAGGCACGGCTATGAGCAACAGTTTCATGCCAACACATCTCAGCAGGAGCAGGAGACTATGGAGGCCAAACGTACTCGCATCGAGAACGTAACCGAATCGCACTTTCCACGAGCTCTGTCCAGCAGTGTTCTACCCCCTCCACATACCATACCGGACAGCATCAGGACTACCGGAGAGGTTAAGAAGGTGAAATACAGGCACAGCTACACACATTACCCTTTCTAATAAACCAGTTTTATATTAGAAATAAACAATTGCAAAGAGATTTTTACACATAGCTACATTGTCCAGTTCTCTACTAAGCTACCTGCTATAGCTCAATAAACTCCCCACTGGAAGGGCTACAGGACAAGCACGGCGGATACAACTCGAGTCACTTTATGAGCTTTTATTGTGCACACACATACACGATAATCATCCACAAGCTAGGTAGCGTGAATGCTACTGCTACGCTAGCCTATCAGCTAGATATAGTGACGTTAATGCACGTTAGTTAGGTTGTAAACCTGCAATGAAAACACAAGCACGAACACCAGAATTAACTACTGAAATTACACAATCAAGTGATATTAACTTTTGATCTGAATTACTAGTAATGCCAGTTTATAGACACTCACCGGCAAGGCGTACCAGTCCTGACCATCAATTAAATGAAAATGAAACCTAAAGGCGAGACGCCGGCGCACTGTGACTATTTAAAGATACAGACACACAGTAATAAAACAAACCGGTAAACCTAATAATTATATGAAATATAACATAAATATGGATATGGCCTGTATATGGAATAAGGGAGTAAATATACACACTTATTTCCTCAAATACCCCAGAACATAATATATATATATATATACAAAACAACAGATACACCTGGTGGAAAGTTCTACATACATTACTGTAAACATAATATTGGATGTTATGAATGGTAAATTTTGGTTATATTTGAAATATCTGGTTTGTCGCTCATGTATTCTGCCTTTTTGACCTCTTTTCCCCTGGTGCAGGAAACTCAGTTCAGTGTGAAGGTGGAGGGCTCATCCTCCGGTGGTGTTCTTCGGGTGGTTGATGATGCAGATGCATCACCTTCCAAACTCTCCAAGGAGGAGTTAATTCAGAGCATGGACCGGGTGGACCGTGAAATCGCAAAGGTTGAGCAGCAGATTTTCAAACTCAAAAAGAAACAGGTGTGTAGCCTCACCAAGCACGTGCTTAAAACACTCCACATAGTGCTTTTTATCATTGAACCTTGTGGGAAATGCTGTCCCTCTGAGACAAGCTTGTCACAGTTCTCTCCCTCTTGCATGAGCTATACCTGAAGTATTTGTGATCAGCATCAAACAGTACAAGAATTGAATCATGAAAATAACTGTTACAGATACAAGCGTTGCTTGTATTATTTTTCCTACTCAAGGTTAGAAATTTGAACAAACCTCTATCATAAGACATTTCATTAAAAGCATCTTAAATTAGGTACACAATGAAAAATACTTTAAGTCTGGTGGAAATAAAAGTACATTTACTTTTGTATTGGAGACTATAAAATATCAGACTTTGGTGTTCGTTTGGAGCGGGTTTTTCAGAAAAAAACGTATTTTATTTCAATTATGCACTATCCAGATTTGTTTCAGGCTTCAGGTTTAACGTGTATTGTCATGTATGTTGTCTCTTAGCAACAATTGGAGGAGGAAGCAGCCAAGCCAGTAGAGCCAGAAAAGCCAGTAACGCCGCCACCTGTGGAACACAAACATCGCAGCATCGTCCAGATCATTTATGATGAGAACCGGGTACGGTTTCTTAACCTGATCATTTATTTACATGAGCACAGATACGTTGCTTCTCTCAAAGTGGATGCAATCATCCTGTGGCTTTAATTGCATGAACTTAAAAAAACGTTAGATGCTTAAAAATAGTCTTGTAGGATTGTAATATACCTTTGTATGCTTTTCGGCGAAGTTTGCCGTTTTGAATCCAAATATGCCATTCTTGTGAATCGTATAGAGTGGGGGGGTCCTTGGTGGTTTATAAAATATAAGTCCTCGGGTGCCATGTTTTGAACATTCAATATACAGATACAGGCAACATCATAGCACCAGTTGCGGATGCGGCAGGAAAAGCGCATTTTAAACGTCATTTGTTTGCCCGTGAAATGCATTGCTTAAATGGACTAACGCAAAGTGTCATCTCGGATAAAGAGAAAATGGCGTTGATATTTATTATTCAGTTTGCCCGTGTGATCGAAATTGCTATGTTTTGAGATACAGTTGCCAATTTCCCTTTCGAATTTTCAGTTCTAGAGCTCTGCACTTCTAAGTGAGTAAGGCACTTGAGTGCGATTGATATTCGTCTGAAGTTTCAGTCGCAGACGCTGTAGTTTACAGATGATATTTAATATTTATTTTAGAGACTGATCAATTCGCTTCATAATACATAAATATGTCGTCAGGAGCCGCTCGGATTACTTTTTCATTGCTTGTATCTGCTTTCTTTTTTATGAAACTCTTAATAACTCCTTTTTTTCTTTTTGAGCTCTTATAACTCTCGCATCAATCAGGTCCTGCACTTTATCTCTCTTAATAACTCTTTTAACATCATTTTTTGAAATTTGGTTTGAGTCTACAGAGAAGCTTTGTTATTGATTGGTGCTAAATAGAGAGACTGTAATCTGAATTTATTTGAACCAACAGAACTTGTGCTAGAAGGTCTAATGTTAATACGCTCTTACCATGATTTTATTGCGTAAGGAAACCTTTCCTCATGTTCACAAAACACATGTAAATGTAACGCCAAATAAAACTTAACAAGAGTTCTTCGTTCGTTCTAGCTGTGAACGGATTTGAAAAGTCCAGTGCTGTCTCAAGTATTGTAGGTAAATGACGTTTCCTACAATCCTCTGCGGTTAGTTTCGTTTTAAACGTCTAAATTATCAAATCGTTCATCCTCGGGCTCAAGAAGTCCATAACAGCAAACAGCGACTCATAATAATGCGCTCATGTTGTGTGTTTGTAAACTTGTCAATGGCGACCTGGATTGTGCGAGTGACAGCGGGCTTGCGTTCTTTCCACATGAAATAACAACTAGAAGAAATTCTAAATTTTCAGGTCGCGCTGTCTCTTGAAAACGACCATATAGTCGCAGTTTGGAGCCTTGCCATTGGTGTCATGTAGTGCACTTGAAAAACAGACCAAAAGACTGAAGAAATACATTTAGAATTGTATGAACAAATTGTGGCTGGTGTGACAGTTTTTTTTATTGAAGCAAACTTTGGCTGTAAACCGCTCCCTATCTCCTATATAGTGCACTATATTGGGTGTCCGCTATTTTATAGTGGTGTCCAAAATCTGAGTCTCAATCTTTTTTTACCCACAATGCACATTTTGAGTGTACATTCGATGTACACTCGCTCGCTCACTATTTCCCATGATACAACACGACCACCTCTTGATTAGAATCAGCTGGAGGTGAGTGACCGTTAATGCCACATATGCACGTTTATACACTTGTTATGTGTTTGTCCTTGTTGACAGTTATTTTAGTGTTTATAAGAATAAACAGATTAAATGAATGTTATCGACAGTGGTGCTTTATTTTAAATATATTAAATTTATTTATTAAACGTAATAAACATAAAAGAAAATAAATGTGGCAAACAGTTGTTTTGTTATCTTTATTAAAAACTAATACAAAAACGTGACAAATAAGGTTAAAATTAACTTTTTTACTAAGCAATCCATGAAGCCACACAGTTGTAAGAAAACCGTTATGTCGAATGTCCATGAAAATACTGTCAGATGCAGGTTATATTACGTTAGTGTCCCATTTCATTCACTCGATTTCATTCACTTCTTCCCCATATAGTGGACTCAAATGTCATTCCCCATATAGGGAATAGTGAAGGAGAGAGCGAGGGAGTGGTTTCAGACACAGCAATTGTCTTTGTACGCCAGAATGCGTAATTTACATTTTCTTATGGGCAGGATGCCCCCAGACCAATCGCACCGCACCCAACGCCCCCAACAAAATGCAGTAAATCTCCTAACTTGCATCGCTGTATTAAGTATGTTGTACAATGGAGCCATTTCTCAGAAAGAATGCTCAGGAAATCGTGATTTTTGGGATGTTTATTTTTACTGCCTTTCACCCTGGAGGAGTAAATGTTTAGTAAACAAGTGATAAATCATCAGTTTGCTTTAAACATTTCTGTAGGAGCTATTGAGACACCACACACACACAACCTCATACATACTCTATCAAAGCTGCTGTCAACAAATGAGAGCTCAGTTTGTTCATTTTGCTAAGTGTGTCTGCAGTCAGAGTATCTTAACCACAAGGGCATATTGTGCATCTGTCTCTCCAATGTTCTCTGTCACAGAAAAAGGCAGAAGAAGCCCATAAGGTACTGGAAGGGCTGGGGCCTAAAGTGGAACTGGTGAGTATAAAGTTGTCTGATGTGATCATTTTGTGTGTCTGTGTTAATCTAGCTGATCTTGCCACCCTTTATTCATTTCTTTGCAGCCTCTGTACAACCAGCCATCTGATACTAAAGTCTACCATGACAACATTAAAACGTGAGTATCTGTCTCTCTTAGCTCCAGTTAAATAATGCTGAGTGTAAGTTTAATCACATGGTAACCTTTAAGTCGTCCACTTTATATATTCTACTGACTCACTGTTCAGCTAAATACATGGACTCTGATGTGCCGTAAACATGCAGACCACAACAGCTGTGATAGCTCTGCTTTGTATCTTGAGATCTTCTCATAGATCAGAGCTGTTTTTGTGGAGAAAGAGAGAGTGACTTGAACCTGCAGATTTCTTTTCTCTTGAAAATATGTAGTTTCACTCTCTCGTTAAGTTTGTTAGAGTTTCAGTCTCAATCTTAAATGTATTCAATTGTGACGTATGTATCACAGATTGTATTATGTTATAAAGATACCAACCATAATTTACCAGATGATAAAAATATCAATTGGACATTATTAATTAATCTTGAACATCTTTGGCTGTGTGATCAGTGAAGCAGAGAGCTATAAATGTCAAAAGCCCTGTTGAGCACCATGTTAGTCAAAAGCATGGGTTTGACACAGAAGTATAACACAGCGTTCAGCGCGTGTCAGAAAGGAATGTTTTTAGTAGGTGAAAGTGTATGTGTGGTTATCGCTAAAGGAAGTCCTGTCTGTGTTAGGTAGGTTAAAGTGAAACTGTGTGTTATGGAGGTCAAGGTCAGTCTGACTGTCTTTTGTGTGTCCTGTTGATTCAACCAGTTCTGCACGCAGACACATGAGGGTTAGAAGCTCTTTGAATCACCAGTTGACAATTTTGTTCAACCAGAAATAGCGCCTTTTGTGCAAAGCCTGGTTCTCACCACACAGCAGCTTCATTTAATGTTTAAATGTAAAATATATTTACACAAATCTGACTTTTATGTGAGTTTTCATGGCATAAAGATGCTAAATTCAATTTAATCGTGTTCTTAGATCCGTCAGACTCATGTACATTATATTTTATATTCATTTATGAGCTGATGCTTTCGTTAAAGTGATAGTTCATCCAAAATTTTTGTGCCCTCACATCTGGTACTTTCTTCTGCAGAACACAAAAGACGATATTGAGAAAAATGTTGGTAAAAGAAAACCCCATTCACTTGCATTGGTTTTGTGTCCATACGATTAAAGTCAATGGGTACCAACGGTTTTTGGTTAACAACATTTTTCAAAATATCTTGTGTGTTTTGGAGAGGAAATCACACAGGTTTACAATGACATTTTGAAGGTGAACTATTCCTTTAAGAGCAACTTACAAACAAGGAATATTACAATTCAATTTCTTCATCCTAAGGAGAATGTAATGTAAGTGGAACGATACACTGTTCCATAATGGCTGAGACAGGTGCGACAGATACAGACCCCTTTCTCACCGACGTCACGCTTACGTCACTGCATTAGCTGGAGGCAAAACAAAGGGAAAACTGGAGGCGGCCAATACAAACCAGCACAGATTCGGCTACATAAGGAGTTTAAAATATCAGAGTACAGTCTCCAATTTGATATTTTAAAGCGGGTGTAACCAGGTGGTTTCTGCCGATCTCATATTAATCTTGAGGTCCTATAAAGTAGTATTGCATACTTCGTATCTTTGAAGAGTATTTAGTTTGATCACATTTATAAAAGATAGATACAGCTGTACAATTGTTTCCGAAATTATAAGGCGTGCGGGGGGAGGGGTAGGCTGAACTAAAGCACATTGCCAACAAAACACAGACATCAGTTTCACTCACCGCGTGCGGTTCATGTCCGGCATCATTTAGCGCTGGGGCGGCTCCATAAATCAGTTGCAAACGATCTCCAAATCCAGCGTTATATCCTACTACGTTATATGCCCAACTCGTTTTTTTACAAGTTGACCATGTTAAGCATGAGAAGACAGCACGTTTAACATTGTGAAGAAGTGAGAATGCATGAAACACCTTTGCAGGGCCGCTTTAACACATTCCCCTGCTATTGTCAAACAAAAACACTGACGACAGCTGTAGTTAAACACATAGGTTATCATGTCAGTTCATCTCTGGATCCATTGAGTGAGCACGTACAGGTCGGCCAGATTCCTTGCGTTCAAGTCAACTTAAAAAAAAAAAATTGCGGTCCAAGACAGTGAGTGACATTACATGTTAAAGTTTAATCCGATTATTTTCAAGTCATTCTATTCTATTATTAGTAATGTGGTCAGAGGGATCTTTCTGCATTCCACCTAAGCTCCACCCACAAAAACACGTCACAATGTTTACTAACAGGAAAGGCGTCTATAGGCGTGACACTAAGACAACAGAGACAGGTACATGTCTTTAGGTGTTTGTTTTAAGGTTGGACATGGATTCAAGTTTTCTTAGTGGGGTTGGGAAGACCCAAAAGCTGTCTGCCATGTTTGTTTGTGGTCAGGTTGCGTGTCAGATCACGGTTGTGTGCATTGTTAGTTGGTTTCATGTGGGTGAATGTAAACATGCAGGTTTTTATTTCTTCAGGAATCAAGTGATGAGGAAGAAGCTGATTCTGTTTTTCAAGAGGAGGAACCACGCTCGCAAGCAGAGGGTAAGCGTCACTGTGACTGTAACATTAGATTACAGTGTAAGTGTTCCTCCACCATGAGAGTTGACTGACGTTGGTGAGAAATTAAAATGCAATTGAAATGAAAATCATTTAAGACACAATGCAGAGGTGTTGCAGATTTTTGTCCATTATTGTTTGGATTTCTTCTTCTTTTTTTAATGAGTATTCTGAAAAACTTAGATGTGTGCTAGGCTTTTTACTGCTCTGCACTTTGCCTCATCTCTGGTTAAGACCATCCCCAGGTTAAGCAACATCTTTAATATCACCTGTGACTATGAAAAAGTCTCCCGACCTCTTCCCACTTGCGTTGTTTTCCCCAGCCCACGTCTATGGTGAATGATGATGTTTTCCTTAAAGCCTATTCTAAATATACACTATTCCAGCCACACGGAAGCATTTTGACTAAATTTTTAAATAGGTTCTCAGGAAGGTATAGTTCAGTGCAATTGCTTGTTAATAGACCGAGTCGGTCAGACCTTTTGGACCAAGAACAGACAGCGCTAGACATGGCCAAAAGCCAAGAGGAAGGTTAACTGTTCAGAGAAGGAAAAACAAGCCGCTTTTGTTCTCAGTGTACTGTAGTGCAGACACACAAACACAAGCGCACTTGTCTCTCTGCACAGATTGCAACCTCTTCTTATTGAATCTTTCTCTTGCTCCTCTCTCTTCTCTTTCTCTGTTGCTCTGTTGCTCTGTCTCTCTCTCTGTCTCTCTCTCTGTCTCTCTCTCTGTCTCTCTCTCTGTCTCTCTTTTTTTGCACCACTTCCGGCCGTAGCTGTATCCCTTCTAGCAACTATCTCTGGGACGCAGTTGTTTTGTTGTTCAGTTATGTATCACGATTAATCGTTGGCGAGTAAAGAAAATCCTAAAAACGTAAACGTAGGCCAAATGATGCAAGCAGGCTAATGGACATACGAAGGATTAATATCGTTGTGGCGTTTTTTCGAAATTGAGATAGCTTTGCTATCAACTTAGACTCGACAGAGACTCTACTCTCGTGTGTGTTTTAATCGAGTCTGGTGAACAAGTCTATGGTAGTGTAATAAAAAAACAGTATGTGTTGCACAACAATATGGAGCCAGTAACGTTACTTGTAAAATACTTTTTAAACGACGACTGAATGACTGTTTTAAACACGTAAAACCACCAAATGATTTGACAAAGTCAAATATCAGTGACTGGTTAATGTAGCATTACATTCCACGTTTCTTGCAGCTAATTCATTACGATGACATTAAATAATGTTATCAAACGTAATACATTCACTCATTACCTTGTCCGAGAACATGATGGGCGGTCTCCATGTGCGTCTGGTTGGTGAAAACGACATCTCCCATCGTCCCAGTCTCCTGCACAACGTTTTTTGTTGCTTTGTTGCTGTTGTTTCAAAAGTGCACCATCTAGCGGTTCAAATTTACATATAAATGTACAGCCTAACTTGGTTCTAAGAAGTAAAAATCAATAAAAGTAACATTCAGGAGCTTTGGAAGTATAGATATTTAAAATATATTTTTTTCAACACACTCTTTTAGGGTGAATTCACTCTCTAACTGTTGATTAGATGATTGACACAGCATAATGCAAGTGTGAGATTGTCAAATTTGGTTCAAAGCAAAAATGTCAACTTAGCTGATTTGTTTTCAGGAGCAGAACATTTGCCAACGTTATGACGAGCTAATGACAGAGTGGGAGAAAAAAGTCGAGCGAATGGAAAACAACCCTCGCCGCAAAGCCAAAGACAGCCGCACACGCGAATACTACGAGAGGCAGTTTCCCGAGATCCGCAAGCAGCGCGAGCAACAGGAACGTTTCCAGAGGTCAGCCAGGCCTTTGAGTTTACCTTATGCTCTGTCAGGCACACACATTCACCAGTATTGCTTTTCGCCGACACGGTTGTGATGTAACATCTTGTGTGACTCAGCAGTTGGCCAATCAGCATTAAGGATCCCGTGGGTGATGGGGTTAGATGTCAGGCTATAAAAGTTCCTGGTATAGAGGTTGCTGGGCTTCCCTGAATAATAGGGATCTCTCTCCCTCTCTGGAACACTACTAAGGCAAAACAGAGGAACATTAAAGGTATAGTTCACCCAAAAAACGAAAATTCTGTCATCATTTACTCACCCTCAAGTTGTTCCAAACCTGTATAAATTACTTTTTCTGCTGAACAGAAATGAAGATGTTTGAAATTATGTTTACAATTTTCACTTCTGGGAACAACTTGAGGGTTTGTAAATGGTGGCAGCACTTTAATTTTTGGGAGAACTATTGCATAACCATTGACCTTGATATTCCCAAATATACAGATACCATTTTTTGCTGATAAAACAAAAATTTGTTGATGTTCTAGTTGATTGCAGATTGTCATACTGTGTAGAGGTATATGTCCAATTGTTATTCCATTAATAGAGCTAGAAATAATGTTCTTTGTTTTTGGGACTACAGAGGTGATGCATATTTGTTCTTGAATGCAACTGTAAAGGACAACACAAAAGAATGATGTTATCTATATATTGTTGAATTATTTTGTGGCACTCAGTCTTTTACTCAAATCACATTAAAGAGTAAAAAAAAAACAAGTTCTTGTGGAACTGTTGATTCTGTAGTGTTAGTAAAAAGTAAGGATACAGGAAACCCTGCCAGTTGTAAGTTTGGCGTTCCTTACAGATTTGCTGAAGAATGCCAGAATTGCCATAAACAAATGTCATAAAAAATCCAGTAGTTAAAAACATGCCATCAGTTTTGAATAAGAAAGTACTGTTTCTTTAGTTAAAAGGTCATAGGAGTTCTGTTAATTCACATCTAACCGTCCAACTTCAGTGAGTGATGTTTGCCAGTTGTGATTGTTTAGAAAAGCCAGTATGTGTAGCCATTGTTGCTGGAGCCCGTCTCTAAAGCGAAGAGCTCCAGAGCTCATGAATAGACCTAGAGGAATCTGGCCAATAGCTGTAACCGCTGCTTCAAAGGCTTTTTTTGGGAGAAGGAACAGGGTGGGACTCTGGTCTGGTAGCTCGCTGGGAAAGTGCCGTTTCATGGATCGGAGACAACAAAGCCAGGAACAGAAAACTCTTTCTCTAACCATGCTTCATCCTTCTCTGTTTTAGGGTGGGCCAAAGAGGGACAGGTCTGTCTGCCACCATTGCAAGAAGCGAGCATGAGATATCAGAGATCATTGACGGCCTTTCGGAGCAGGAGGTAAACCAGTGGCTTTTAATATCTGATCTGTAAGCCAAAAGACACTAGTTGTCGTAATTGTAGCGCCCATTTAGAAAGGAAAAACGGACACGCATAGTGACCAGCCACCCACCATTGGGTTCATTTTCTATGTGCCATTTATTCCAAGTAATAAATCGGATTGAAAAAAAAATTGCTTTTACTTCTACGTTCTGACAACCAATGGCTCCCGGAAATTGTCTTGGAGTCTATTGGTAGACTGAGCTTGTGATTCACAAGTGCTTACCAATTTTGAGTGCAAGATGCATCAAGATAGTCAGTGAGCGCACAGTGGGCTCTGGGTGTGTCATCATATGCTCAGACAAGAGTAATGTCAACAAGTGCTGCTGAACCATCTTGGACATCAACACCTTTGTGTCTCTCGCAGAACAATGAAAAGCAGATGAGGCAGTTGTCTGTCATTCCTCCTATGATGTACGATTCGGAGCAGAGACGTGTGAAGTTTATCAACATGAACGGTCTGATGGATGACCCCATGAAGGTCTACAAATCTCGGCAGTTCATGAACGTCTGGACTGAACACGAGAAAGCACTCTTTAAGGAGAAGTGAGTAACTGTGGTCACATTAAGGTAATTGTGTGTGTGTGTGTGTGTTTCTGAACTTTTCTGTTTTCTGGGAGACAGGTTTGTGCAGCATCCAAAGAACTTCGGGCTGATTGCTTCGTTTTTGGAGAGAAAGGTCAGTGTGTGTTCTGATTTTCACTTGAGTTTGGTTGACTGCATTCGCACACAGAGCTCCCCTGATTGTTCACCTGCTAGATGTTTGAACTGAACCGCTGTAACAGCTTTACAGGCTCACATCACACCTACCACCCACGGACAGTGTTTTCCATAACATGGATGGTGTTTTCTTTTCAAACTACATGTGACACAGCTGTATTTGTAATGCTCTCTCATTTTCTCTCTCTCTCTCTCTCTCTCTCTCTCTCTCTCTCTCTCTCTCTCTCTCTCTCTCTCTCTCTCTCTCTCTCTCTCTCCAGTGTGTGTCGGATTGTGTGGTGTACTACTATTTGACTAAGAAGAGTCAGAACTATAAAACACTTTTTCGACGAAACTTCGGGAATCGGCGACGAAGAAATCAGGTATTCATAAATACATCAGTCAACAGGCCCAATGTGGGATATCTTCTAGGTAAAATGCATATTGTGTCAGAGGTGATTCTCTTGAGGAGCCGTTTTAGGACTCATGACCCTATTATCCAGTATGTACCATTGCACTTTCTGCATCACACTGTGTTTTCAAATGGCTATGTGTTTCGAATAGTTTTTTATGACGGGGTGTATGTTCGAATCCATAATGTGTTTATTCTTTTCTTAATAAGGGGGTGTGTTATGGGGTGTTTGACACGCTGTTAAAGTCATTTTATAAGAATCGAGACAGAGTATGCATAGGTTTTCAGACAAAAATGCATAAATTATGTGCTTTGAGAGGCTCTTTCTCTTTTGCTCTTTCTGATTTATGGAGAGCTGCACAGCTTTCCAGGAATCTGTTTTATCTGTTTGGCACAGCTGAGAGGCTCCATGCTGCTGTCAGGGACTACAGAAAGAAAGGAAAGGAACTTGAGAGTATCAGACTCCTAAAAGACGCTTGAGTGCAGTAGCTACAGCTTCTCACTTTCACACACATACTTGAGCAAACCCATGTTTCGGGAGGGAGGAATGTTAATGTGGCTCAGACCAAATGGTTGTTTGAATGCGATATGGACAAAGTCAGCTTGGACGTTAAGATCGTCAAGATCATGTTTACCTTTTTATACATGTTTCTCCATCAAAATCGAATAACTTTTTGTAATAAGGTTCATTAAAAGGAAGGAAGGAGGCGGGAACCGGCAAACGTTTAAACATTTAAAAAAAAAAAAAATAGAAAATGAACAGCCGGCAGCCCCTCAAGGACGACTGCCGGCGAATCACACCATACATAAACATAAAACAACTTAACATATGTCCGGGCCCGGTCCTCTCTCAGTGACGGTCCGGTCGTTAGTTCTCTTATGCTCCCGCTATCCTTCGTGATACGAGACCGGTGCGTGCAAAGCTGACGCTCATTAACACTCACTCGACTCACGGTCTCGCCCCGCCTACTCCACTACATACCCCCATCGCCCAACACAGGCCGGGGGGTACCCCCGAGACTGTGCTTGCTCCCCCCCTCCCTCGGGGGGTCTCCCAGTCTCGGAGTACCTTTCCCCTGGGGGCATGTAGCGACGAGACGAGACAACGGAGACGGGAGCCCTCGGAGCGACCGGAAAGAGAGAGGGGAGAGAGGGAAAAAAAATAAAAATAGTCCGGTTCCCCGACATGCTGCCGCTCGTTCCTCAACCAGCCGGGGTTCTCTCCTTCGCGGTGCCTTGCGGTGGCCCTGGGCGCCCCTGCCGGCCGGCGGTGGCTCCTCCTTTTGCGGGAAGTCGGCGGCGAGTTCCCCATCCCCTGCTCCTCCCCCTTGGGCGGACGGACGCAGGCTCCGGCCTCTGGCAGGCGGTGGCTGTCCTCGGCGCTTCCGCCCCCTGCTCCTCCCCCTTGGGCGGACGGACGCAGGCAGGCTCCGGCCTCTGGCGGACGGCGGCAACTCCCCCGCTCCCGCTCGGACGAAAGCAACCCCACCTCGACCCAGGGGCGCGGCAGCAAAGGTCGCCGTCGCACCGAAGCTTTGGCGGTGGCCACACTGTGCACTTCCGTTTCCCCAGAGCCACCGCTTCGGGCTTTTATTCAGAGATGACTACAGAAGTAAAATGTATTGTTAATGCAATATTGTGTTGTTCTTAAAGGTCCAGTTTGTGAAGTTTAGCTGCATTATAACCAGCAGCTCACTCCCCCCTCCATTTCAAAGCACTACGGTGGCTGACACAGGAAAAAAGATATTGTCACGTTTTCGCTTCTTTGCTGAAGAAGATAACATATTAACGAAACGCGCTCTGTAGAGCAGTTTGTCCGTTTAGGGCTACTGTAGAAACAACATGGTGAATTCCCTGAAGGGGGACCTGCGGTGTAAGATAGAAATGGCATATTCTAAGGTCATAAAAACATAAAACTTCATTATGAAAGGTAGGGGTGTCCTTGATTAAGGATTTACATTGTCGCATCAGAATTATCACGTCTTGCCTATAGTCGACTGATAGTGGAATCGCACGTCTGTGTGTGCGTACGCGCGTGTATGTATGGACACTGCTCTTCCTCAGTGCAAGTGAAGTATCCGGTATATCATACACATAAGACGATCCGCTACCCAGCCTGTCTAACTGAATTTAGCCCGCTGTCGTTAGTGTGTGCAGGCAGCTGGTGTTCGGGTTTAACAATAATTACAGCTATATATCAGGCTATCTAAACAGCGGCGGACAAGAGCGAACGAGCAACAGAGGAGATCTGTGAGCACCGCTGACATAAAGATCACAAGCGGAGGCAGTGGGTCATTGAAAGCATGTGTCTCCGAGTCAGGAGTTGAGCTGCAGTAAGGAGATGATCTGATGTGCTGCGCACACACGCTTGCATGCACTTCTTCTCCCGGCAACTACCAGTAACCCCAGGCGGTTTTAGCAAGCAGGCATATGTGCAGCTGTTTTCGCTTGCATGTGCGTTCCGATCACCTAGCGTACTTCTTCAGCTACCTGGTGATCTGCATTGCCGCACTCAGTTTCCTTTACCACCTGTTGTGATTACTATGTTCACATACTGATTAAAAAGAGAGTATCATTTTTTATCTAATCTTTTAAACGTTGCATGTGTTTTCGATTGCGTGTGTGTGTGGAATAGGGCCTTTTAAGAGTTTGTGTGTGGGTTGGGTGGATGACCCTGCTCCACATTAGAGACCCATAAAAGTGTTTGTGTCAGTTGAGTTCGGCTCACGTGGTGATCCGAATACGGTTCCAAACAAACGTCTGCTTCAGCTTACTCCTCCCAGAGTCCCCAGAGAATGTTCCGGAGAAAATGAGAAAGCACAAGGCAGAAAAATATGCATGTGCGGACTGGGAAAAGTCGTTTTTTCTTAACTGGCAGCTCATGTGTTGTGTTATTCAGAGAAAGAGAGAGATCCAGAGAATGTGTGTACGGGAGATTGCGAGACACCCCTCCTTAGCTGCACGGTGGTATGCGCCTGTTTGACACCAGTGAGAAAGTTGTGGAGCAGCCTGCTGTGCCAATCAAAAACCTGACTAGACGGGGTTAAGACCGGTCATTCTCCTCTCCCCTTCACTCTACAGGGATTACCTGGACTGACCCCGTCACACAGATTAGCTAACACACACACACATTTTTGCCTGTGTGTGCACGTTAGATAGAGATGCCACTGCTGCTTTAGCCAGCTCAAACAACCCTTTGGCATGCTTTCTTGGAATATCCGCAATTGATCTGCCGAGCTGGATCCCCGCAGCCCGGCAGCTGAAGATTTGATCCGGCAGCCTCGCTCTCTTGCTCAGCCGGTTCATGTCATTTACTCTGGCCTCTGCTGCACAGCATTCTGGGATATACCATGGGATGAATGGGAGATTTTTAAGAGGCAGATAAACATAGATGAAGGTACTGTATGCGATGCCTTTTGCCGAGTGGTTTTTAGTGTTGTTTTAGGAGTCGGATGTGAATGATTGTGGAGGCTACAGGGCTCTATGATGGGTTTGTTAAGGGGCATGACAAATTTAGGCAGACAGTTAAAGTTCATTTTTATATAAAGAGATTTGTGTGTGAGTTCATATTTTGACATTTCATCACAACATTTGACTGCAGAATGCTGCAGTAGACATGTGGAGTGCACAGATTAGATTTCCGTGTGAAGGCAGTGACTGGGTCTGTCTGCCACATGAGTTTGCTTGACAGGTGCGCTACAAATAATTTAGTGAAAAGTTCCCACCCTACAATTTTTTTTAAATTATATTTGGTTGTTAAAAAAAGAAGACTTACGATTCCTCTGAAAATCAGTAACATTACCACGGCCTCTCTGTAATATGCTAACACTGTTGCCTTTTCTCTTTGCCCTTTCCTCCACTTGCGTTCTCGCTTCTGATTGGTTTTATTGAGCTGTTGCAGGAGCTTGCGATCTCTCTCTTGTTTGTTTGGCATTACAATATTGTTAATATTGAGTCATTTTATATGAATGATAAAGAAATAACACGACCAGCTGTTTCTACGCACTTCTGTTGTCAGAGGTCTACTACTGTATTCCTTTCACACATGGAATGTAAATTTTAAGGACACATTTCAATTCAGTTTTTACTTCCAAAACTTGCAGTGTGCAGCATGTGGCCCTGTGAAACATGTACAGTTACACTGTGAAATGAAGGCAATATTTCAGACTGTTTACAGTAGTTTAATATGTAATTGTGGTCTCCCTTTTCTCTAGTCATGATACACTTTTACCAGGGCCAGGGATTCATGTGTTTAGGATAGACAATGACATGTATTCTTTTTGCATTTTGAAAATACGTTATGATGTTAATAATTGCGATTTATGGTAAACAACGTTGATGATATTACATTATGTTAATGTAACTAGGTGCTATAAAACCACAGACTACTTTAAATATTAAAAAGCCGCCATAAATGGACAGAAACTATACCAACTGTCATAAAAATACCGTACTTAAGACGTCGTCATCTCTATACCAAAATTCCATGGTACCACAAAACCATGATATTTTCATAGGGGTTTTAAATGCAAATGTAAAATACACAATGTATTGTTCTAGTCTGTGTTTAGAGCTTAGATTTTTGAGAGGGTTGACTTCATGTAAAGAAACTAGAAAATTCTCTATAATTCAAAATGGGTCATCCAGGTTTTGTGGTCAGGAACCATATTTTGTACTTTCCGTATAAAGGAGAACATGAGCTGAGGAAACGGTCATCTTTGGGTGAAACATGGCATGAAACATTATTATATGCGATTCGGCAGCCAAAATGTTTGCTTTAGAGGCTGCCAAAAATAAGCCTACAGCAATCTGTTACATTTTTGAACACCTGCCCACTATGTTTACAGTAGGGGTTTGCTCGAATGTTTGAGTATTTGATCAACTATAATTATTCGAAAATTAAAAATGCTATTCGAATATTCTTTTTTTTCTTGAGAATAAAAAACTGTGTTTAAATACTTTGTTTACACAAGGCTGCCAGCTGCCCAGGGCCCAGTTGCATAAATTAAGTCGCTTAGTTAAGACTAAGACTAACTTAACAATTAGTCTCACTGACTAGCAATTAGTTAGGACTAATCAGTCTTACTTTTCAGTCTTACTCTTACTAATCATTCTTACTCTTATGTTTCAATTAGCCCAATCTATCTTTTTATGTAAGTGATTTAAAGGAGTTGTGACCAGTCTTGAAGAAAGAATTTGATGACTAACTTCTAAAACTAGTCTAAGCAGTTTATGCAACCAGCCCCAGATCGGCTCACATCACCATATTAAAATGTTTTAAAAACTGGTGAGCCACAGAATTCATTAACATTACATACATTAGGTATAAAGATACCAAAATAATATTAAATGGTTAACAATAATTCATTTATTACCATAACTTGTTCTTTGTAAATTCATATTCCAGGGCTCTAGGGCTGGGCGATGTGTTAAAATGTTTTTTAGCGATAATCGACTTCAAATTCATCGCGATATCCGATAATATCGGGTGTGTTTGACTTCGTGCAACGTTGCGCAGACTATCAATCCGCGGATACGGACCTGGAGAGAATTCGTTCCGGACCCGGCAAGTGCCAAACAAACATACACGCGCACACACAGGCGCGCCACGTGCACAAACCAGTGTTGCAGTGACCTCTTTCATCAGGTAAAGCGCGTAGATAAACCATAGCTTTCATGCAACCGTTGCAGGTTTCCTGAAATTTCATCCTACCCGTCAGATTATCCTACCAGGCATGCGCATATCAATGTTACTTCATTTTTTTGTGCTACCTGTTTATTTTATACTGCTACAGGAATATGTATTTTCGTTGTTAAATCATTCTACTTATAAATGAATACCTACAGTACAATTTGATTGGGTGTTGTGTTATAAATGAATCTTTACACATTTCTTTTACGTTGGTAGGATAACCTGACAGGGTATTTATGCTGTTAATTTATTTTGTTTATTTTAAGATGGTAGGACTATCTGACAGGGTATTTTGCATTGTAAAAATCATCCTACCTGTTTATTTTGTCGATGTTGATTAGAATTTGTTTTTACCAGGGCTCGTCGGAAAGGTCTCCTCCCGGCCTCCTTTTATGTCCCATTTTACATCCAACAACAGCACACATTTGTTGTTTCTTAGACATTTTTGTCGCTGGCTAGTGGCTACATCTGCTCTTGCCTGAAAATGGCTGACAGCGTGTCTCTGGCAAGGTGGGGACTACGCGCTCATAAGACGGAGTCTGTGAGCGGTCATGGGCAGGCGTAAACAATGTGAGATCAGATTGTTAGGGTTTCCCCAACAGCCGGTTTGGTGTCACTGATGTGGTTTAAAGGAGATTACAAAAAGAAGAACAGATGGATTTGTATAAGAACAGGGTGTTTCTGCACACACGCTGGCGACTCAATTTCTGGTAGATAAACATTAGAAGTGCATTTTCTGGGATAGCGGCCCTTTGTAAATGTGTTAAAGTAGTTTTAAAATACAACATGTCTATGCATTTAACTGCAGGTGACAGTGGTTTGGTTCTGCTCATCATTTAAAAAGAGGCAGAACCTACAGAGAAGCTTAAATTGCGAAGTAAAGAAACTGTTTAACCAAAGTAGTACTGAATTAATTTTAACCAACAGAAAATGTGCATTTCATTTATATTTATTTAAAAATTATATATTTTATATTGTTTATAGTGTTAAAGAATAACGAAAGTTCTTGTCTTAATACGTTTTGATTATTTTATGTTCACAATACAATGTAAAGATAACTTTACAAAAACTTGACAAGAGCATTCGCCTGTCATTCATTCTTGTTGATAACGGATTGTAAATGATTCGGCGCTGTCTCAAGTAATCAACAGATAAATGACATATTCTAAACTCCTCCGTGGTTAGTTTCGTTTTAAACGTCTCAAATATCAAATCGTTCGTCCTCAAGTTAAGAAATCTGTCAAGGCAAACAGCGACTCGTAGTAATGTGCTAACATTGTGTATGTAAACTTGTCAATGATTAGCTGAGCTGTGACCGGTGTGACAACGGCAAGAAACATCAGTCACCCAGCCGCACTGCTCCGGACTCTCCCCTTCTCACATACATAGGCCTACACTGTTGGGCTCGCGATCTACTAGTCTTTTCACATGAGATATAACAACTAGAAAAAATCCATATTGGCAGGTCGCACATGCACGAGTAGTACTTGTAAAAAACACTCGCACTCTCTCAAAAACTGCAACTATGTTAAAAAATTTGGTGTTAGCATAAGAGTGATACCTTTTTCCATACCTAAAAGCCTATATTTTTTTTCTCCTAAGAAGTTAAGATAGTCGTGGCCTTCAGGTTACAGCCTGTAAATAAATTTGCACGGATGTTTTTTTTTTACGCGCCGTAATCCCTTGGGTATTTAGTTGAAATAATTTTTTTGATGCAAAAGTAAAAGTAAAATAGGCCTATATGCTTGGTTTTCTTATCAAGAACATGTCAAACAAAATAAACAAGAAAACCATTATTCACAGACTAAATAAAAGCGTAAAAATGGCGTCTTTAATTTAATTAATGTTAACTTTTAAACTTTAACTATTAACTTAAATTTTTATTGAATATTCGTTTTTTATGAGCTCAAATATTCTTATATGAAATTATTGGAAAATGCCCATCCCTAGTTCACAGCCTCTAAAGTCTTATGTTTATGTTTTATAAAGTCTAGATGCATACAGTTGCTCTGGCTTTTTTATACAGAGCCTTTCCAGTAAGCAGTGAAAATTTATTTGTGTATTTATCTTAGTTAAATGGACTCTTTGGTTTGTGTTGCACACATTGTTCAGCCAATAAAGTAATTTTCATTCAAGAAAAATTCCCTATCAATTTGGGCATGTGAACTTTCATTTCTATCATTAAACATATTTGGAATTGAAAACCATATTGTATTTCAAATACCTGCTGACTGAAACTATTGCTTTTTGTGGATTGAGTTCTTGTAGAAAAAAGTAAAGAGACCAGAACATCTTACTTCATGTCTACACTGGACGGGGAGATATATATAAAAACGGGGAGAATTACCATTTCTAATAAGATATTAGAACACATAATAATACACATAATAATTTAAAATTTTGTCCACACTGGATGTGGCGCCATGCAACAATCCCATTAGAACAAGCCATGTGTCGTATCGCATCCGGTGTAGACACGGTGTTACTCATAACCTAGGCACAGATTATAATATAATATATCGCAAAATAATTGCGATAAAAAAAAAACTGGCGGAGATAGACAGCTTATGGCTCACATTTGTTATGCATCATAAGTTCAACTGTAACACAAACCTGACGGATCATAGATTATGAGTAAATTGTAACTGCATTCCAGTAGAAGCTCTCTAATAAAAGACTTAACCTGAAATGAGTGGCTTTTTAGGAGTTTTTTGTAAAGCTTCTTCAGACGGACCATAAAGTTAACTGTAAGTAGAGCTCTAAACGCAGCTGAAAGAGATATTTATTATGATGCATCGTTGTGGTTTAATGGGGCACGAGGGCACATTCCTCACGCTGTCCTTTAATCATTGATCCCTACTTCACTCCATATGGGTCCCTTTTTGTCCATTTCTCTTTTTAAGAGCATAATATATTTTGTTTTGAACTGAATTATCTCTGCTTACCTTCCTTTCCTCACTTTATTTGTTCTCCACGTCTCTGTGGCAGAGGTTCAGATTTTCTTTTCTGTCCCATCTGGCAACTGCACGGCTTGTTTTTGTTGGCTGAGTTTGGCTTGTTCCAATGCTTTGCTTCTCTTTCGTGGAACAGACCAAGAAAGAGAAAGGAGGGTGGAGTTTTGGTCACCCTGTCCTTGCCAGTAGCCATGATAAAGAACCTCAGGCCATTAGCCCTCTATCTCCCTCTCCAAACAGGAGTAAAAACTTAAAACTTTTCTTAAAAGAAAAATTACGACCTCCACGGTTGCATATTGCGTTTTTTAGGCTTATTGTATTTTTATCTTAACTTACGTTTAGGCAATTTACACTTGTGGCTCTCTTAAAATGTTAAATGGATCCAATTCATGTTCAGTTAAATTAATTTAATGCAGAAAAACTAGCTAATATTGTGTAGTACTGTATGCAATTGACCAATATCGGTATCGGAATCGGCCGATAGTTGTTAGTTAAAATCTAAAAAAAAATCCCTAATATATACTTTTTAAAAAGAGTAAACATTTGATTGTTTATTGAGTTTAAAGCAAAAATAAAGGGGTTGTGTGAACAGCGCATAGTAATACACTCATGTTGTGTTTGTATATTTGTCAATAACAAGTGCTGAAATCTGTGGAATTCCATGGAGTTTTCTGTGGAGGTCTGTGGGTGCTTATTCCATGCTGCCTTATCGGGCTCTGGTGCGCTGAGTGTGGAAAAACGGAGAGCGCTAGCGTTGACCATGCGGGGAAAAGCCCAGCAACTGGTGTAACCGGTCGCACCGCTCCTGCTTTGAGGCATGGGAGTCTGGCGCGGGTATACTTGACTTTCCGCGTCTGTGTCCGACTCGCGCACAAACGCGTTTGGACAGCTTCGGCATACTCATCACAGAGTAAGCGCGGACGTCCGTGTTCGACACATGTGCAATACAAATGAGTATATGTGCTCTACCAGACCGTCAGAGGGCAGCGCTGAGTCACGTCATTCACAGACCCACTGCAAATCAATGATAGACGAGAGGAAGTCATTCGCCATTGCCAACAATCCGAGCAGACAACAAGAACAACAACCAAACAGTATGGAGAAGGATATGCTTCTTAGCTGTTCTTGGTTTCAGAGTGTTGGTTTTGTAACATTCTCCTACGACAACGGCATACTGCACAGTGGACTAGTGCACTTTTCTCGTACATGCGCTGTTGTAAACATCATCGTCCGCGGCCCTCCTGATGACGAAATTTACGTCATGCGTGCGGCGCACGGATGTCCGGACCATACTTGGGGCTTTTAGGCCGACGTGTAGTCCTGTGTCTGCATTCGCGCAGCTCTTGGGGTTGGGAAACGAGGTTTACCCGCACAGCTCTATCTCTTCCATTGGCATTTGGCACACTGAAAAACAAGTAAATGTGCATGGTCGCTACTGGCGATCTCTGCAAAGTTATCACTCGCAAATGAATATTTTTAGTCACAAATGCGACCATTTTAGTCGCAGTCTGGAGCCCTGTTATATATTCAAATTATACTGTATATATTAATTATATATTATTCAATACACCAGGAATTGTACAAGTAGATTTTTTCAATTTAAATGTTTCTCACTGTTTCTGTATTGACTGTGCTGGACTCTGGTTGTCCTAGATTTTATTTTCCAAGTAAGTCCCCACTGGTGCTGTGTTATGACGACAGCGATCTGCACCTGCAGATTGGATTTGTATTGTATCAGATGGAGGGTCAAGTCCAATTCACGTTTTTTACTGCTCAAACGTGTGTCACGTGTCTGTGTTTCTGCATGCTTCTTAAACACAGAGTGCTTCCATGGAAGAAATGATGTTTATACTGCCTTTAGAATTAAGCGACTCTGCCTTTACACTGCTGACTTAAATCTCTCATTATTACTCTCTTAAAATTCTGTTTACTCATGTATTCCTCACATTGCTGTATGCTTGTATGTGCTGTCAGTCATGTTAAACGTATCCTTTATAAAAATCGTCCATAAAAAAAATGTGCATGTAAGTACAAAAAGCTTACCTAACTATGGGGTCAGTTTTGCATTGTGTAGTCATCGTTAATGCTTAGATTCTTGTTTTCTGCATGTGGAATGGTTCCGATTGTTTGAGAAACTGAAAAATCACACAGATGTTCACTGGCGTTATTAGAAAAGTTGACCTAAGTGGATTGTGAGGGAGCATGGGAAAAAATAAGATAGTGATAGATAATGACAGAATAACCAGACAGGAATTCTGTCTGATCCCGTCCAGAGCAGAGCAGTGCAGGAATAAGTTGGACTGTGTTTCAGTGCTGTCTGGCTAAAAACTGAAGCGAGATCCATTCTGTGGTGTTTGTCACAATGACAGATGTTGAAATTTAAACAGCTCCTGGGTCCCTATCAGTATTTCCAAGCTAAAGATATCTCGGAGCCTACATGTGGACAAAAACAGATTTGTTGCCATGATTTTTTTAATACAACATGTTTTTCACACAATTCTTATTGTAAGTCTTTATTTTCATAAGGCTGTGCATGTGGATTTTGGCTCTTGCCAATCTCCTACTTGTTTTTCTCCCTGATTGTCTTATTTAATCATGATCTTATGCACACAGACAAAGGATCATGTTTCTCTGCTAATTTATTTGTAGAAATGAGAGGGGCCAAAAAATAAGTAACTTATCATGTCAGGAAAATGCTTCATCTTTGCTTATAATGTGTGTTGGTAGCTGTTGTCCAGATAATGTTTAAAGGGGACAGTTCACCAAAAAATGAAAATTCTGTCATCATTTATTCACATTCACACTTCACACAGAAAAGGTGTGCCATAGATTAACCATTTTTGGTTCTACAATAACCATTTAGTTAAAGGTTGTTTTTATAACCTCAAGAACCGTTTTTGGCCACAAAAACCTTTTGTGAAACAGAAAGGTTCTTTAGATGTTAAAGGTTCTTAATGGAACCATTTAGACAAAAAAGGTTCTTCTATGGCATCAAAAAAATATTTTGAAGCACTTTTATTTTTAAGAGTGCAGGTTGTTCCAAATATGTATACATTTCTTTGTTCTGATGAACACAAATATATTTGGAAGAATGTCAGTAACCAAACAGATCTCATCCCACATACTGATATTCTTCCAAATAGCTTCCTTTGTGTTCATCAGAACCAAGAAATGTATACAGGTTTGGAAATATAAAGGGTGAGCAGTGTTTCCCACAGAATTTTGTGAGGCAATGGGGGCTAAACGTATTTTCCTCAACTGGTGTGAAGAACATTTTGGATATTTTAAAGGTAAATGCTGCAATCTGGTGCATTTTAAGAGCAAAATTAAGTGACTCAAGAATACAATAGCTGGAGTAGTAATTTAATCATTGGCTCCATATATAAATGGGGATAAAAGGGCACAACACGTGGTAAAATGGGAGTTCACAAACAATCAAAACATGTAGAGCATGAGCTATCATAAAATTATATTAAAACGCGGGCTGCGCATCGGGCCCTTTTCACAGTGCCATTGTCCCACTCCCCTGCATGGCAGTATCACTTTACTATCTGGACCAGAGCATATATAGATTATTATGATGCGGTGACTGTTTAGAGTTAACCCGTAAGAAAAGCTTGCTCTCTCTCAGCACAACAGAGTAATGTTAAGTTTGTGATTTATTATGTTATTCGAGTTGCGCAGACCTATCAGTTTATATCAAAGTAACACAAGAGCAATTAATGACAGGCGCTTTCTCCTGCGGTACACGCCGATCGGTCTGAGCAGCGCTGCTTGATGTCCGACAAACCAAATATATTTTTGGGACACGGTGACACAGAGCAGCATGAAGCAGTTGTCGCACCCGTAAAAAAATGTTTTCCTCTGGCAACAGCCGAAGCTAAAGGAGGGAATTAAAAATTATCCCAATAGCCCATCATGCATTCAAATCATTAAAATTGACACGATTGGCAATCAAACTTCGTTCTGAGCAACAAACAAAATAACCAAACACTTTTCTAAACAAACCTAAAAATTTGAACTATTTTTAATTGCTGCAACAGCCAATGCGGAGGTACAAATAACACAACGAGCTTTAGTGAATTGGGCTGAGAATCTTGATAAGCTGTCGGACATGGGCCGGGCCTGAGCGTCTCAGGCCATGGCTTAAATTTGAGGCCCATGCAGGGCTCTAGCTTGAAGCACGATCGGAGCGATGTGGAAAGGGTTAAACGGGGCGCTTTTGGCACCAAACATGGATATTGGAGGATATAACGCTGAAAGATCATCATTATAAATGTCATGGGTGCGCGTGATTCGTACAGCTCTGTTGTGTAGGCGCACTGCCCACATTGTGCTGAAGCAACAGAGAGGCGGGAGCATTTCGTCTAGTTGTGAACAGTGGCTCAACAATGAATCAACGGTGCAGAATTCAACGAAATTCAAATAAATATTTGTTGTTATAAGAAAAAAAATGTGGCTTGTTTGAAGACTGTGGCGGAACAAAGTAGACTATGGTGGGCCGCCATAGTCTCGTCAATGAATGGGGAAACACTGAGGTGAGGAAATGATGACAGGATTTAAATTTTTGGGTGAACTTTCCCTTTAATGGGTACATACTAAAAATCCATAAATTCTTTCTTTGACTCATAGCAGGGATGAAATGCAACCTATTTTAAGGTTAACTATGTTTTTTCCTTAGAAAAGGTCATCTGCCTAATCAATGTTCTTATTGTGGTTCTTGTTCTTTAAAGCAGTTAACGCGACCCTCACAGGAAGACAAGACAGACGACAAGAACGAGGAAGACAGAGCAGAGAAATTGGAGAAGAAAGAGGACGAGGAGAAGAAGGAAGAGGAAGAGAAAGATGAAAAAGAGGACCCCAAGTAAGCTATGTCTCCATTTTCTAAGGTTGATGGGAGAACAGGAGGGGAAATTTGTCCAATGTAATGTTGCTTATAAAAATTGAAAGAAATGTTGTGCTCTAAAGCGGAGGGACAGATGTAATGTGCCTATCCGCTTGTTAAGCCTGACGTCACGCACCACCATATATGGAAGGTCATATACCGTTTCTGGGTCCAAACGCTCAATAAGATGCTATAGGCAAACAACAAACATTCAAATATACGCTCATGGCGAGCTATACAGCTCTCGGAAAACCGCGATCCTAACCTATATCTTCATAACGAAATCCCACATGGCCAGTGAGCGACTCATTTTTCATAATTTATTCAAATATTGTTGTAGGAGATTCCGTGTGCCTGGTGACTGTAATGTATACTTTGAGTAAATACATGTTTCGCTTAAATATGCAATATATGAGTAAACGGTGCTCAGTTTTGAGCTGTAGCCCTGTTTGAAATGAATAGATGCTTGGACCGAAAAGGTATTCCTTACGTCACCACTTAACAACCGAATTGCTTGATATGTAAATTTTTAAATGAAGACCTTTACCGTGACTACTTCAGTTCTATATATTTTAGCAGCCTAACAGGCCTCTAAATGGTCCTAGCAGGGTTCAGGCCTTCCCAAACATCCTCTGCTAAGTCAGCTGGGGCTTATTATCTTACATCATTTGGAAAAGAGAAAGTTTTGCACCTCAAATCAGAAAGAACCTTTTTACTCAAGCCAGTCAGATGACCCAATTCAATCAGCGCTGAAACAGATGTGTGTGTGGAGTGTGTAGCTACTGTATAAAAAACTATATAAATGGGTCACAATGTCTCTCTTGCCACAGCTCCATCAGTGATCTAAAAGCTCTTCTAGTCAGTAATGAGCAGTCTGTAGATTTGCAACTACACTTGAAAATGTATAAGTCTTTGATCTGATCTATAGCAAAGAGGGTCCTCTGGTCTACATCACCCTTGCTTTCTTAATAACTTCTGTGTGCAGGGTTTTCTGTAAAGTGACTTTTATTGCAATCGAAGCTTAAGTTTAACCTCATTAACACGGGCTCAGTATCTGTCACGCAACTACTAGGAATTCAGAAGTTGTGTAATTATTCATGGTGTTAAACGTACATTTTTACATTTTTGAATAACCGTTGAGGTGGCCATGTGATTTGGGTTGCAGCCCTGTTATGAAACTCCATCGTTTAGCTAATGCGTCAAAGGGTTAAGGCACTGCATATGATGTACCTCCAGAAAATTTCAAATTTGCCTGCCCTAAAGTCTGAACAGATTATGTTGTATTGACTCTGTTCTTCATGTTTATCTGGACAGGGACATCAGCAAAGACAAAGAGAAGTGTGAGGGAGAGGAGGAGGAGGGTAAGGAGCAGAACACGCCGCGTGGACGCAAGACGGCCAACAGCCAGGGTCGCCGCAAGGGCCGCATCACCACTCGCTCCATGGCCAATAATGAGGCTGCATCAGCGGTGGCCGAGGAACCACCTCCACCTCCTCCTGAACCAGGTGACATAAGAGCAAACATGTTTATGAATGATGTCCATTTTGTCATCAATTCTTTTTAGTGTTTTGTTAGGTGATTTGAGGTTGATGGTACAGGCAGGGTTTGTACGGGTGCTGGAAATCCAGAAAAAGAATTTATTTTTAATGCAGTGTTTTCAAGGTTTAAAAAATGCTTGCATTTGGGATAAAGGGCTTGAAACTGAATTTTAATTGCTTAATTTCATATCAAATCAGTATGTGACAATAGTTCACTTTTTAGATAAAAAAACAGAAAAGTTCTTATTGCGTTTGCCGTTCGCATTAAAAACATTCTGCTCGAGCTTCGCTTGCTGCTCTGATTCGCGCACGTGGCGACACCTACATAGACTCGATTGTGCGAATGGCGCATGATTTAAATAGTTCCTGTAAATGTAGCTTTAATAATGCAAGAAATTCCGGCACAAGTGTATTTGCTTCATCTTAGGTCAAATAATGAAATAAATCTACAGACACGAACAAAATGAAGTAACCACGCGAATCAGTGTGTCTTCATTTTAGAATTTTGATTCCACTATCAGCGCTGGCCTTCTCTGTTTTTCGTTGAGCTCTTTTCTTGAGCGGGATAAACAAATCCTTATTCTTTAAAAATTAGGGATGCTCTGATCGATCAATAATCACATTTTATGACCCGATCGGTACTCACTCACTTGGCCGATCTCACGAACCGATCGCAATTTGATGATGTCACCTTGTGTTGATGTCCAGAATCCTTGAGGGCGTAAATGATTTGGCACTGCAGTCATGTCATCGCCAGTGTGGAACTATTACGACGTTTCAAGAAACACATTTCTTTATTAAACACGACGAACCTGATTCAGCCCTTAAGAACGAGCCACAGCGAGACGTATGCCGAATACTAAAAACTGGCAACTGCAAAGGCAACGGTTAGTAATGTGACTCACTCAGCCATCAATTACAGACGCTCTGAAAAAACACCAACTTTACACACCAGACAGCAAGAAAGCCAAGGCTATAACCGCGAAGATAATTGAATTTGTATGCATTGATAACCAGCCGCTGTCAGTCACAGAAGACATTGGATTTAAGCGTCTTATTTCGCATCTTGAATCTTGTATAGGATAATGCAATGCAAGTCGCTTTTGATAAAAGCCTCTGCCAAATGCGTAAATGTAAATGTAATGGAATCACGATATCAACTGTCACTGCGCAAATGTTTTACCAATGTAGCTCTCCCAGAGTTGTATCAAAATGTCTACAGCCACATACACAGCCTGCTGCTTGAAAATGTGGTGAGTTTAACAACAGTTTACTATTGGACAATGTTTAAATAAACCTTGTAGGTTTCATCAGACTGGTCCATTTTGTTTGTTTATTTTTGTCTTTATTAAGTAACCTGAACTGCATTTTGTTTTGCATAAGTCTAATTTTGATCATATCAGTTATATGAAGCTTGAAGCATCGGGATCGGTATCGGCCGAACACGATGACTAGATATCGGTACTCAGTATTAACTGCAAAAATCCTGATCGGAGCATCCCTATTAAAAATATACGTCACATGTAACAAACACTCAGCGCACTCAGTCTATTGCAGATAGATGATGCAGAACTCAAATAATATTAGGCAATATATTATTATATATTTGTTCTTGAGGTAAACCTCACTCCCCAACCCCAATTGCGTTATTTGGCAATATAGATGACCGAAGTAATAAAAAGAAAAAAATCACCCTATATACTCTATATATCTTGCTCACCACGGGCTCCAAATGTTTTCAGTTCAGGACCCACCGACAGGTAATCTGTCTCATAAATTTCTAACACGAAGTAAACACACACATTCGTTCCCTTTCAGTGTTTTCTTATCATAAACAAATCCGTTTTATTGCAATATTAATAAACCTTATGGTAGGGCTGCACGATTATGGCAATCATGGTTGCTTATATTATTCCCTGTGATAATGTAATTGCGATTTTTATTTTTGATAAAATTTACACTGAAGTATGTTTTCAAATGTTTTAAAACTTTATGTGAGGCAAATGCATTCCGTAATCTTTGAATAAACATTCTGCACCTGAAATACTAGATTAATGTTGTATAGTCTCAACAGGTCAACATTTTACACATTCAATAACTATGCCATAACTCGTATATCTGTTATTTGCGAGGGCTATAAATGGTCAGGCATTTGTAAAAGGATATAATCGCGGCGCTTGAGCATCCATTGTCCAAGGACAATAAACGTGTGAATCAATAAACAAGTGTCATTTTTAGTTATGTAAATGTTTCTTAATTCTGCCGCAGCCGAGTGCGCCGTTTGGGTGATGTATAGTGATATATAGCCTACTCATTGATTAACGTTCATTCATTAAAAGCTGTTTTGCTCTTTATGGTGTGTGCGTGTGATAGACTCTAGATGACGAAGCTTAATCGATCATCTCATTAGGCCCTATTTTAATGATCTGAACGCAAAGTCTAAAGCGCACGCGCAAGTGTACTTTGGGTGTGTCCGAATCCATTTTTGCTAGTTTAACGACGGAAGAAATGGTATGCGCGCGCCCAGCGCATGATCTACAAGGGTTGTCCCTATTCTCTTAATGAGTCATGGTTGTGTTTTGGGCATAACGTGCAGTAAACTAAGTCAGAGTTTTTATCGTATGTACACAATAATCTTTTACTGTACATTGTAATCCATTTGTTTGTAATATTTGCCATTATTGTGTGCTGCTGCACGTCCCTCTGTGTGTAATAAGCAGAATGTACGTGTGCTGTGTACCCGCCTATAGGAGCATATTACTTACGCGGTCTTTAAATAACTAAAAAAATATTGCGCCGTTGAATTTAGACCAGGTTTCAGTTGCCTCAAAATAGCAATGCGCCAACAATGCACCTGAACACACCTCGTTTTCAGACCAGCACACCAATGGGCGGAAATGCATTTGCAATTTAAACATGACGTGAAAATGATAGGCCTAACTAGCAAAAAAAACACTTAAATTAAAAAATAAAATTCAGGCCCTGCAAGCTCTTGCAAATGATTGGGATTTTTGGGGAAGCATGTAAAAATGTAGGCCAGACAGTCAACAATATAAGTTGGGAATGTCATTTTAGGATCTGTTTTAGCACAATATCATCACTTTTGTGATTAAGTATGTATACTGTAAAAGCATGAAAACACACATTGAAAGTACTGGAAAAGTGCTGGAATTTTACTTGGTAAAAGGAGTAAGAACCCTGTACAGGTTGAATTAGGGTATTCTGAGATGTTTTTTTTTTTACCTGACAACTTAGATAAAATATGGTAATGTCAACATACGCAATTGTACTGATTCACATTTATGAATTGTAAAACCAATTGAAGTGTATTTAAGATATTTGTTAAGGGTTATACATTTTTGTTGTTTAATTGACAAAAAAATGATCATAAAATATTGCAAAGGAACATTCAACTAGTTTTGAATTTAGTGTTGAAGTGGCATCATGGTACAGTTTAACTGACTCAGTTTGTTTCTATGTGTTTGTGTGTCATAGTTCTGCCAGAGCCAACACCTCCCGCTAAACCTGAGCCAGTGCAGAAACTTGTACGAGAGTCTGCGAGACCCACTCCTGTACCCAGCACAGACACACGAGGTTAACACTATTACTATCTGACACATACATACTTTTGCTTTTTATTAGAGCTGTAGCTATCGATTATTTTAGTAATCGAGCATTCTACCAATTATTCCATCGATTAATCGAGTATTCAAATAAGTACTTTTTCTTTACTATAGAGCAATACTAAATATACAATAGAAAATAAGACGGGCCTCTTAAAATGAACAACTCATTTGTTTCCTGTTTAGAAAATTTAAATTTAAATTTGTATTGCTGAAATTGCATACAATAATATCTGTCAAAACTAATCCCATTTAGTACATTCCATTGCCATATTACATTCAAAATGCAATATAATACAAATATATAAATAAGAAACATAAATAAAAGTAGAAAGAATAATTTCAAAGGTAAACCACTATCTTCAGCTTATGGATGATGCATTTAGTTTACCTAAATTAGTTTACATTTTTCAAAGTTCTGTTTTTTATTTTTACTATTAAATAGTCATATATTTGTCCACACAAAACTTCTGTAGTCAACCAGACTTTTATTTTGGCAGGACGTCGGAAGAAGCTTATTTTTTAGTGTGTTTTTGATAGCTTCACTCTGGAGCAACTCTGGAGATAAAGTTCATGTGTTCATGTCCTCATACAGTGCAGACGCAGACAAATCCATGAGAATCATGCGGGTAGGACGTTAAAATGTGCAGTTCGTTCACTCAGCCAGATGGCATGTTTAAATAACAGGATTATTTAGTTTCAGTGAGGCAAATGCATTGCGTAATCTTTATATAAACACTCTGCTCCTGAAATACTTGATTACTGTTGTATAGTCAACATTTTACACATTCAAATTCATCAAAAAAACTATGCAATAACTCGTATATCTGTTATTTGCGAGCGCTACATGGTTGCGCATCTGTAAAAGGATATAAACGCGCCGCTTGCTCATCCATTGTCCAAGCACAATAAACGCTTGAATCAATGTACAAGTTAGTCATGTAACTGTTTCTTAAAGTGTAATTTGCCGCAGCCGAGTGCGCAGTTTGGGAACCCCGAGAGTTGTAGTTGAAAATCGCAGCGCAGTTGCTGATGGACGAACCTGAAGGGTGCTCGTCCACTGTGCTAAATAGCCTTTTCCCACAGAGTTAATATATAAATATTTTCATTATTAAAGTATTGTTTTTCATTGATTTGACGTTTTGTCATTTAACCATGGTTAATTTTCGTAAGGGAGAAAAAGGCGTTTTATTCGATTTTACCACAAATATCAGACAAGAAAACTCTAACGGATTTACCAAAGTTATATAGAACCTATTCATTGATTAACGTTCAAAAGAAAAGTTTTTCAACTCATCTAAAAGGGTTGTCCCTATCCTCTTAATGAGTCATGGGTGTGTTTTGGGCATAACGTGCAGTGAACCAATCAGAGTATCATCTCCCATCCCCTCTATGAGCCAGTCCCGCCATGGTGGATTCTCTATTTACACGACGGAATTTGCAGGAGCTTCTCCAGAGAGGAAACGCGTTTGCTCGTGCGCGAGGTTAATACCCGCAAGCAGAACATCTATCTTTTACATTGTAATAAATGTATTTATTTTATTACTCAAAATAGCAACGCGCCAACAATGCACCTGAACACACCTCGTTTTCAGACCAGCACACCAATGGGTGGAAATGCTTTGATACTAGCAAAAAACATAAATAAAAAAATAACGTTCAGGCCCTGCAACCTCTTGCAAATGATTGGGATTTTTGGGAAGCATGTAAAATGTAGGGCAGACATTCAACAATATAAGTTGGGAATGTCATTTTAGGATCTGTTTTAGCACAATATCATCACTTTTGTGATTAAGTATGTATACTGTAAAAGCATGAAAACACATATTGAAAGTGCTGGAATTTGACTTGGTAAAAGGTGTAAGAACCAGCGAAGTTCAGAGGTTGGCTAGTACATGTGTTATGCTGTTTGTTTTCTTTACCATTTATTTCAACAAAAAGTACGATTAACATTATTATAGAGAAAATGTCCTCATAGCACATGCCTAATGAGTGCAACTCAAAACTTGATTTGTATTGTTCATATTTTGGACATTTGTTTTGCACATTAGCAACCAGGAAAAAACCCTGAAAAACCGGGAAACCGTTTAAATCCACAAAAAAACATGATGCAGATTTTTGCCAAACCGCCCAGCACTAGGAATGATCTCCTCGATGACTCATTATGATGATCGACTGGTTCTCGCCATGAATATTGCCTGAGATGCTGGAATGGCATTAAGGGTGAATAAAACAAACAAAGCTCATTATGATGACTGACAGCCAAAACAATGCTTTTTAGACCCTGGAAACTGTCAGGCATTGCTCATATTGAGCAGGTGTTTTTCTTTCGGAAATACCACCTGTAGAAGACGTGTTGTGATTTTGTTTGTTTTGATGGCTTGATGTGAGGAGTATTGAACTTGTTAGGTCATAAAGTTCTAGAGGAAAAAGATTGGGTTACTTTGAGTAACTGAGTCCGCTATCTCTGGAGAACAAAACAGCAGCCCCTCTGGACAATTCTTCTTCCGTTCCCACTGTTATGACATCCAGAGCTTTTCTCTTGCTTTCAGTGTTTATTCGTTTTGCACTCTCGTCCCCTCCCTTCTGCTTTCTTTATCCATCTTTTTTTCATGTTTTTCTTTCGCTTCATCTCTTCCTCGCTCGGTGAGTTTGTTTGTTCATTCCTTCCTATCTCCGAATCCCTCCCTTCTTCCTGCCACACAACGGCAGGCTCAAGGTCTCCGAGTTTATGTTGCCGTGGTGACAGCGGGTGGAGGGATCACCATGGAGACAATAATGAGAGGCAGGTAAACGCGCCCGAGTCTCAGGAGGAGTTTGATTAGAACGAAATGGGGAGTGAACGACCGGCCTGATTGTTTCATGCAAGTTGTGGTGCCACTTTAAGTCTGTTTACCTTGCACTGATTCGTTTTAATGACGTTTTTCAGCCGAACGCTGTCGGCATCCATTTCAACAGAAGTCGATTACTGTGCTTTGAACTTTACTGCTCTCTTCTGCTGTATGTATTGCGATCTGATGGACCAGTAATGCTATTAAACCTCAAGCCCTCATGGGTGTATGAGATTGCTGTGAAATGCCCTTCTCTCAAAGAAGCTGAATTTAAAAGTTTGAGCCCATGATTGATTTGATCTGTAAGTTTTCCTAAAGCAGTTTTGGACTGAACTGATTCCATGTCTAAACCATGATCAAGTGTATGAACTTACGAGTATAACACAGGTCAGGGGGTAATGTAAACGGCGTCTAGGGGGTCACCGAAGAGACGTTTATTTGAAGAGTTTTAGCGGAGACACGGAGCAGTCATCTAAACACTGCACGGACACGCTAGCACTCTCGCGTAAATGTCAGGGGTTCACGCTGTGCTAAATCTGTCTTAGTGTTTAGTCAATCTCAAGGAGACCCTCAGAGAAGGGTGGGAGGGGAAAGCTCAGTCTTTCTCTCTGCCACTCGCTCGGTCTCTCTTTCTGTCCATGTCTTTCTCTCTCTCTCTCACTGTAGTTTGAGTGGAAATTACACAGGGAGGGGTTGTTGCGCCGCTCCGTACAGCTCGGCTACTGTTATGAGACCGACTGCCTAATGATATGGGTGAGCGAGTATGTGTGTATGTGTTGGTCTTAGACCCAGAAGGGTGGTGCTTCTGTACTCCTCCACTGTCTGGTTGAGATCAGCTGACTGAGAGAGGGAGAGTGAGGCTGTTAGCTGTGTCCAGCGAGCACAAGGGAGGAAAAGCAGTAAGCGAGGCTAAGAACAGAAATCCCGCTCACTTTTGAGAGAGGCAGAGCGAAGGAAGGTCTCGAGGGGGGGAGGTCTCTGCAGATCCCGAGCGTAAACGGATGGAGTCCGTGTGTGCGATGAGCTGTGTCGTGTAGCGCTGGGTTTGAGTTCTTTTTTACTTACGCTGACTGTGTGTGTCGCTGCAGGCGCAGTCGAAGCTGGGGAGACGTCTCGTTGGACGGAGGAGGAGATGGAGATCGCCAAAAAAGGTACTGCTTGACTTTTACTTCATATTTGCACGCTCTCTCTCCACTCCCCCTTTGCTCCTCTGGTTTTCAATTGGCTGTGTCTGAGCTCACTGTCACACGTACGTGCCACCTCACTTTTTACCCTACTTTTTGTTACATTTGTTGTTTTACACACTGCACTGTCATTCGGGAAGTTGGTTGGATTGCATTATGTATGTTATGCAGCATCGTCTTTGTAGATAACTGTTCTGATTGAGACCGAATGAGCAAATTAAACAAATGTCGTGATACATTAGTATTACTGGAAAAAGCATTGACTTGAAAGAACACAGGGGTAGTGTAGAGTGATGTGTTTAAACTAATGTCTTGGAGTGGGCGTTTTAGTGAAAGCTCATGAAAGACTTATGAAACAATGTATAGATAACAATTTACCCATAAACTACAAAAGATTTTCTTGCGTAATGTTTGTGTACATCATGTGACCAGTGCACTGTTCTGAAATATGTTGTTATAGATTATGGTTGTCACGGTACCATAAACATATCTGAAAATACTATACCAGCGTTGCCATGTTCTTAATACTAAATAAAGCAACATTTCCTAAATACACAGATCTAGATGCAGATTTCCAGACTGCGACTGGATTTTTAACAAGTATTCACGCATGTGCGACCTGCAAATTTGGAATTTTGGAATGTGGTCCGATTAATTCATGGTTTACTCGGAGATATAAAAATAGGGAAAACAAACATTACAGAAACATTGTTTTTGAGCGATTTATTTATTATCAAGGTCTGATATATGTTAGACAAATCAGCATGAAGGGAGCGCTATATGCCCAACTTCTTCTGGCCTCCGCAACTGTTAATACGGCAGTTTCTGAAAATCTCATATTAATCTCGAGTGCCAATACAGTTGTATTGCATACGTCATATCTTCGAAGAGTGTTTAGTTTGATCACAATTATAAAAGACAGATACAGCTGTATGATTATTTCCGGAAAAACGCACCGATAAAACACAGACAACTTAGTTTCACTTACCCCGTGCAGTTCATGTCCGGCATCTTTTGGCACTGGGACCGCTCATTCTATCAGTTTCAAATGATCTCCAATTCCAGCGTTATATCCACCGTTTATATAACATCCATCACTGAAATGCTGTGAACAAACAGACACACCTAAACTTCAATATCGCAAGAGTAATGAGCTGCAGCGCAGCGAAGCCAAACTTGACGCAGCGCAGACAATCTTGATGGCAAGCAGGTCTCGCTCGACAGTTGGCGTGTGGACGGGCTCTTTCTTTCACCTTGCCGTGCTTTTCCAGGAGAATTGCCCAATAAAAGGAATAGGATCACTGTTACGAAACAGGGATCCAGACTTTTAAAAACAACTTTCCGAAACAAGTTGGAGTGCTAGGGGAGTGTATCAAGCACAGAAATATTTCGTCATACTCGTTTTTTAACAAGTTGACCATGTTAAGCATGAGAAGCCAAGCACGTTCAACAGTGTAAAGAAGTCAGAATGCATGACATGGCATGTTACTTGCACTTTAAGTTGTATTTAACGTCATATTTACATATGTTGTGTGAACATGAGAACGAAAAGTGTCCTTAATACACAATAAAATCATTGTAAGAACATAACACAAGGCCTTTCATTTTGCTTTAATGTGTTGCACTGTAAACCAGTGTGATTTTCCAAAAGTCCATTAATTGACTACAGACTATATGTGATGTGATCTGGGAAAACCCGTCGGAAAGAAAATGTTTTATCAAATTAGTTTTTCATTAAAATATTATTCTATAACATCTTGTCTATCATCTCTGAAAATATCGTGGCAAAATTGACTTGTTTATTGCTAAAAAATGATTGTTAAAATTAGCCATTTATAGAATTATAGCTGATATTTAAGGACTTGCGGAGCTGCAAAAATTCACTCATAAGTTCCCTCTCTTAACACTACAAAGACAGTTCACCTATCAAAGTAAACCACATAACATGAAGAATAAAGGAGTATCAAAGCACATTTCCTGCCAGTCCTGTGTAAACGGAATGCAAAGTTTTTTTTATACAACGTTTTCGTGAGATGGCGGAACTCACTGTCTGGAGCACCGGGAGTTATCCCGGTCCGCTGCTCATGCAAGCCGCCTCCGGACCGAGATTACAAAACATACAGTGGATGATCAAAGTTCTAACAATATGCCCATGATTAACATTGCTTCACTACTTACTAGTTGTTGTTCGTAATGTTTGCTAGTGTCCTGTAGTAAAAGTGCTCTTAGCACTCCTGACAGAGCTCTCGTTCTTCATGTGTGCCCAGCACCATTTTCCTTACTTTCGTTTTATTCAAACGTTTTATACAGTATTTTTATAGACTTCAACACCAGGAAATGTTTTTTTTATTAAATTGTTATTTAGAGTAAGTCTTTTATCACTGTAAAGTGACACTTACTTGTAATACTTGACTGTTGTGCTTTTATTTTCATCACCCAACTTTAAACCTGTTGTTCTCCAAATTCCGTTCCTGGAAATCAAAGCGCTCAGCCAACTTCAGATAGCCATAACTGATTTGGAAAGGGCTTGAACCCTCCTTTCATTTGGTATCCAAAACTGTAACATGTAAATGTTTAGCATGTGTTGGGTTTTCCCAGCTCGCATCACATATGTTCGAGTATTTTTGAAAGAAAAGACAGTTTAGAAATAGGCCTAAAATTTGCCAAAATTGCTGGATACAGACCAGGTTTTTTAATCAGAGGTTTTATTACTACATGTTTAAAATTGTCAGGGACCACACCTGAGGACAAACTGCTATTTACAACTGCCGTTGATTGTAATATATTTACTGACCTACTGTTTTTGCTTTAATTTCTTTATTGTGGTTTATTTAAATACAGTTTAAATGCAAGCAGTTCAACATAATACCATGATTTGTTGTTAGTATGCAATTTAAATCTTTTTATCGCATTGTTATATTGAGAATTCATGTATTTATTTTTATTTGCATTACAATAATTAAGTGCCTTACTGTCGGGAAAATGTCACAATGCAGTCTTTCAGGAGCATTAGTTAAATGTTTCTTGGGGTTCTTGTTAGCTAGAATTTGAAAAGCTTTGGTTCTTGACAGCTTGAGTTCAGCTGTATACTTTCAGTTTTCGGTCTTAAAGGGATACTCCACCCCAAAATAAAAATTCTGGCATCATTTACTCACACTCATGTTGTTCCAAACCTGTGTTTAATAGAACAAAAAATGTAATAGAAAAAAAATTGTATTACTGTGCTAGTCAATGGTGCCCCAGAATGTCAGTTGCTAACATTCATCCAAATATCTTTCTTTGTGTTCAACAGAACAAAGGAATTTATACAGGTTTGGAACAACTTGAGGATGAGTAAATGATGACAGAATTTACATTTTTGGGTGAACTATCCCTTTAAAATTCAACACACTGTTTTAGTGTAATAGCAGAAAAAGCCTGGAAAAGGGGCTTCCCTTTGTGTGCATTGAATGTGCAGTGGAATTTGTTTACTGGATTTTTTTTGTGTAAACGGAGGCTGTATGAAAAATTTAAATGTTAAACTACATTACTTAATTCTCACCAACTTTTGTGAAGTACGACCAGTCACTAATCAAATTTTTTTGAGCTGATAATTGTGACATCATGCATTGCCACTGCTTCTTTACACATCTTCTTACACATTTTCAATATATGATGTATAGATGATGGCTGTTTCGTTTAGCAAGTAGACAGTCTAACATGACAGATCTGCAACACCACACTGTTCTTCTGTAATTGTTTGAAGGAGTTGAGCCTTGTTTATGCTTGACACATTTACTTCATGTATAAACCAATGCAGAGGGTGTGCACACCTCAGAGGCTTTAATACTCCCCATTGCACTGTTCTCCAAAACAACAGGTGGCAGTGAGGGAAAAAAATATCAGCTGAACAAGCAAGAAGCCAAGGTGAGAATTATTTTGAGAACTTGACAAAAATAAAGGTAGTCAAACAAAAAACATCAAAGACGAAACATCAACACATTAGATCTGGTATCTGACTGGCTTTGTGTATGTGGTAGAGGGCTGCATTGGGCTTCCGCGGGACCCAACGTAAATCTCGCGGGAGCGGGTGGGTTTACCGTTGCCGCGCGCGGGACTGGGCGGGTAAACAAATAGTGCGGGTCCCGCGAATTATAGCCACCAGCAAGGATGGAGTAAATGAACCAGAGAGAGGAAGATTTAAGCGAGGATTTACTGCACAAAACAGAAGCAAGTCCGACATTTGGACAAATTTCTCTATTGTTACTGACAAAAGTGATAAAGAATTAGAATTCGCAAGTTGCAATAAATGTGCAAAAGTGTTAATATACATTGCGATGTTTGAATACGGTGTGTGTGCTGTTATAGGCACAGCTGAAGGCTAAGAGTTCAGGTGTTGTTTGTATACCCTTTCAGAAGCGAATTGACAAAAAATTTAATTTGTCACATGTCGTCATTTGTCAAGTTATTTGTAGGGCGTGGTGCTTAACCCTCACATGAACATTATCGACCATAAAATGAGCGTTTATTTAAGCCCAAATGTTCTGTGTCTGTTGTTATGAACATTAGCATACCTCAACATTGTTTAAATCCTATAAGCTAAATTGTTCGCGGGCGGGAACGAGCGCACAAATTGCGGGTGCGGGCGGGAGTGAAACACACACGTAGCGGGCGGGATTGGTCAAAAATTCACCGGGAGCGGGATTAAAAAAGCAGTCCTGCACAGGGCTCTAGTATGTGGTTCTATACACTGTTCGACTTGGATTTTACTTTTTTGTTTTTGGCAGTTCTTTGCCTGAAAGTATGTAGTATGCATGTGCATCTGCTCATCCATCCTTCACTCAAAACTAGGCAATGGGATTAAAGCCTTACGGCTGCTGACGAAAATTGTGATGTGTGCAGCCTTATGTTGTGTTCAGACCAAACGCGAATGGCGCGAATGAATCGCGCTATTCGCGTGTAGTTGGACGCTTGAACATTTTGAGTTTACTCGCTTCATTCGCGCGTCAGATTCGCTTCATTCGCGCGTCAAATTCGCCTTATTCGCGTCATGGGAGGGGCTTCTGGCAGGCGGCTCCAGTCTCATTTCGAAATGGCGGACATGTTTTTTGTTGAGAGGGTAGCTGCGCTTTATGTGCTATGGAAGGCTGAAAAACGGCGTAAACTCGTGTATATATATATAGCTCAAATTGAGTAAAGAGCGTTTTTACAATTTACCAGATTATCCGACCTCCTCACTCACTTTCTTTCAAACAAGATCCTTTTTATTCTTGTTCCAATAAAAGTAAGAAAAAGATCATACAACTCCGGTTGTCCACAAACAGTAACGATCAATTTGTCCTCCATTTTGTCCTCCAGTTTCGGATTTCTGCCTACGTCGTCTAATCACCTCACTACTAGAACAAGCTCCTGATTGGTTAACGCGGCGCGAATTTTCGCCAAAGTTCAGATTTTTCAACTTGCGCCATTCGCGCCGCCTCATTCGCGCCGCCTCATTCGCGCCGCAAGTAGGTCTATCGCGTCTTTGCATTGACTTAACATGTAAATCACTCGCGCTTGACGCACCATTCGCTTTTGGTCTGAACACAACATTACGGTTGTGGTGCCCACAGCTGCAAGTGCAGTGATGAAGTCACTTTTGGTGGCCCGACCCGTCAAACATAATCCAGGTTTTACTCTGCCACACGAGGACAGGAGAACAACTTTGCATAGACCTGCTGTGACGCAAGATGGACTATTACTCCATACTCATTCACTCCACCTAGTGTTGTCACGATACCAAACTTCGGTACCAGTCGGTACTAAATGTGACGATACTCGCATTTCCCGCTATCATTTTGAGCGCTGTTGAACAGATTATGAAAGACCTCTGATTGGCCATTGTGTTTCCAAGCTCATTGGATATGTCTTTGAATGGCTCCTTACCGAGCGCTTGTGTAACCAAACCCGGACGTGCGTGAAATGATCATTGCATCGCACTCTTTACCGAGCGCTTGCACAGATACAAGCGGAAGCATTTGAAAGTCTGTCAAAATCAAATGCTTCTGTGTGTATCTGTTCAGTTGTGGCCACCCTTTCAGCACATTCAGAAAGTGACTACAGATCATCTTTTTTTAGATGCCTCTCAAGATTTTTAGATGTCTCTGTCTTGTAATGTTAGCATTTGGAAAGGCTGCTTGTATGAACATTGAAACCTCAGCAACATTCAGGGACATTTAGTTCTGAGTTGCACATCTAGAAGCTTTGAGCAGTTAATGCCTAATGTGACCGTGGGTTGGCTGAATAAGATGACATGCCAGCAAGGAAATGGAGATAGCAGATGGCTCTGGTTGACGACAGGGCAAGGTTCATGCTTATAGAGCATTAGTTACAATGTTTGGTAAACTCACTGTGGTCACGGATCCTCTAGGCTGAAATTGCCTAGTTGCAAAGTGGTCTTTGTGTCAATTACTTGATTTTCTTTTTCTATAAAAGGAACCAATTCTTGGTTTGCAGTAAGAGTGGCTCTGTTTTTTGACACCCTCCTTTATGTATGGGATGCATGTCCAGAAAGAACAAATACACATCACTGCTTGGCTACCAGGTTTACACGTTTCACATTTCCCATTTTTCATTATCTCTTGTCGTACTGTGTACAAAACAATATTTATGATCATAACCAATCCAGGTAGTTTTCCATGTTTAAAAAGTTCCATTTATAATTTTCTATAAAATATGTTTCATTAATGTCTAATTGTTATATGATTAAGCATCATGGATTCTCTTTTTTTTTTTTTTACATGCCATGGTATTGACATTTTTAGATTATGTTAAAGACATTTAAAAAAAAGTTGAAATGAATCATGTGAGACTAAAAAGGAAATTTGTAGATGCAAGTATTTCAAAAAATTGTGTTTGACATCTTTAAATACTCTTTAAAACCCATCTTTAAAATCTTTAAAACATCTTTAAAAAATAAAAATATTTCAATATAATCACCCAGTAATATTTGTCAAGTTATTTTAATTGTGGTTGCTGCTATTTTTTTAATCTCTAATAGCTCTCTCTATGTTTTCTCTTTGTCTTCTTAATAGGTCTTGTTGAACATGGTAGGAACTGGTCAGCCATCGCAAAGATGGTCGGCTCTAAGAGTGAAGCTCAGTGTAAGAACTTCTACTTTAATTATAAGAGACGACACAACCTAGACAATCTACTGCAGCAACACAAGGTACAGATATAGTTGCATTGCAACATTCCATTTACAAAAGATGTCTGAATGTTGCTAATCTCCTGTATTAAAAACATATTTTGTGTCTTGTGAGATTTATCTGTAGCACTTTATTTTACAGTGTGGTTCTGCTTGCATGTACTATGTACATGTGTTTTGTTGTGTAAATACACTGCATGTACACTGTACGTCATGTACCATAAAACGTAAAATAAGTTTTTACATTCATTTGACTTGAGTGCATCTTACAAAATATCAGATTCTTGATTTTGGTACTTCTCACGTCATCCTGTGCAGGGTTCCGGCCGGCTTCGTGGAAATCAAGACCCGTCACAGAACGACCCCATGCCAGAGGATGACGAGGAGAGCGATGGTGAGATTTCTCTTTTTGTGATATTCTGTTTAAACAGCTGGCTGGTTTCAACATTAGCTCTAATGGACACCCAAGCACTCTGAAAGCCACTGCCAGTCTCTTTCTCTATGATCCGTGAAGCCGTGGACAGTTCAGGCCAACAGGAAGAGAAGCAGCGGGACTGTAATGTAAAGGGAGGACTGACACAGAAAGAGAGGGATAAAGCGAGGGAGCTATAGTGCTGTGTGCTGACCTGTCTGACAGCAGTGCGTTTGATTAGATCTGACAGCAAAAGCCCAGACCGCAGCACCGTCACAGAGGTCAACATCCCCTCTCTACTTCTGTCTGTACTCTTAATGAGTGAGAATCGGGAGCAAATGAGGGAAGAACGGGGAGGGCGGGGGAGAAACGGATGAAGAGAAGAGATAGAGAGTGAATAAGACAGAAACACAAAGAAAAGAGACTGGAATGAAGAGGGAATATAGAAAAGGGATAAGAGATCTGGACTGCCAGGCTGGTTCTTATGTAAGCTCTCTCTGGCTTTAAAGCCTCAAGAACGTGTGTTGGAAAGAAATCAAGAGCTTCAATGCGTTTGATCTGTTGTGACCGCCCCTGTTCTGATCCTTCTCTCTTTAAACTTTTCTTTTTGACTGCATTTTGCTTACAGTTGTACCAATTAGCCAGCATCACAGGCTCTATTAACATGCAGTTAAAGGGATAGTTCACCCAAAAATAAAACTCTGTCATTTATTCATCCTCATGTATAGAGCTGTGGGAATAATCGTTTGCGGACGTAAAAAGATTCTGCATCGAACGAAAGAATTGATTTAAAAAAAATGTAACCTTTAAAAGGAAGTGGCACTTCCGTTTGTATGTACACGGGCAGAAGGGAGAGCAGGAGGTGCTAATAAACGCACATTATTTCTTAATATTTGGACACATTTGGGGTTTTATGAAGATAATTTAAAGGAGCGCATCAATGGACAATGGATGCGCATTTCTTCATTGCTGGATAATTTTTGACTCACTATAGTATAGTTCGTGTTGTTTACATTATATGCACTTACACTCCGATTGCCAACAAAACAAACATTTTATGCAGTTTTGCTCACAGCCTGCTGTTCCAATTTATTACCCGGATCATTTATCGCAGGGGCCTCTCCATATTTTAGTTTAAACGATCCGTAAATCCTATGTGGCCTTGTTTATAAAACATTCGTCACCAAAAAGACGTGAGCAAACTTGCACAACTCTGTTGCTGCCCCGAAAAAACAAACTGCATCCACTGTTCCCCTAACGCTGGGTTCTTTGGAAAACTGAACAAGGTTATCTTTCTCTCACAACCAAAAACACACTTCTTTAGTGACATGGTCTAAGAACAAAATGACAAATTATTTTTGAGCAAGTCCTGTGCAGCGCTGCCACGCTTTCCATAACCTGAACGATGCACATTGAGTGCATTTACATGCACAGTCTGATAGTGTGTTCAGACCAAACGCGAATGAAGCGTTAAGCGCGAGTGATTTACATGTTAAGTCTATGCAAAGACGCGATAGACCTACTGGCGCTCATTGATGGGCGTGCTCTTTCTCTTTCTCTCGTTCTGGTTGATATGTGTGCATGCTCTGTTCTGGGAGAAATGCCCATATAAAGAATTCCTGCAGCCCTGTTACGTCAGGGAAGACAATACTCGAAAAATAGTTTGTTTTCCCTATTTTACGTCTCCCAGTTAACCATGAATAAATCAGACCACATATGCTACTTTTGTTTTTGGTAAATAAAATGAATGCCTGTGAGAAAACAAGCTGAATAAATGGCTATGGCAGCAGTGCGGCCGGAAAAAGTTTCCCTCTGCTTCCGGTCTCTGTCGCCATTTTGTGAAATAGGCGTATTTGAAATGATCCAGTGTTGTCTTAAGTAGATAAATTGCGTTTTCCTGAACTACTCCGCGGTTATATGCTCTTATATCAAATTGTTCGTCCTCGGGCTCAAGAAATCCGTTACAGCAAACAGCAACTGAAATAGGCGTATTGTCAGCCAAATTTCATAATCGTGACAGCCCTAATGACCTTTAATGCCACCTGTATTGTCATGGCAGGATTGTTTGGGTTTGCTGCTTCTCTGCCTTTGTGTGTCCGTAGCGGTGGTTGATGTAATGACTCACCTGAATCTTGCTCCTTCCTCAGGGCCCGATAACAGTTCGGACACCGAGAGTGCACCATCTCCCTCTCAAACCGATCCCACCAGATTTTCAGACTCGCTAACTCATACCAGCTCTGCTGTGGACGGCACTTTAGAACAGGAGGCCTCTACCACCAAAGACCCCTCAGTAGATGCCAAGGGCCAGGAAGCTCCGTACAGCGAGACGCGGGTCAAAGTGGAGAAGAGTCCGGAAGGAGGAGCAGGAGATGGGCTTCAAGAAGAGCGGGCGCGGATGGCGTACGAAACTCGGATCCATCCAAAGAGTGAACCGCAGGATGTGGAGATGATGGCTCCAGCAGAAAGAGGACAGGTGCAGGTGAAGACCGAGCCAGAGGTTAGGGATAAAGAAGAGAAACATGGAGAGCAGCACCATTCGGATAATGATTCTAGCGCCACCTGCAGTGCAGATGAGGACGTGGAGGCTGAACCTGACCGACAGAGGTGAGTAATCACATATTCATTTCTCATTTTAATGGCTTGGGAAATTATAACTATATGAATATGAATTTTAAAGTTTAAAAAAAAACAAATCTTTATTGTTTTTGTCGTCCGTCTTTCCACTTCCAGACTTTTCTCTCTTGAGAAGCCGTTTTTGCTTGGCACTTCGAGCTCAGTGGTTGTGTCCTCAGCCAAAATGCTCAACATGCAGCAGCTGCAGCAGCGGGCCGCCACCATTCCTACCATGGTCAGTCCCCACAGCCCCTACCCCCACTTATCATTCTGCTATGCCTCTGTGGACAGAAACAGGGCCCAGCCACCCCGCCACGTGAGTCCCGCCTCCACCTCCGCAGATCACACGCTGTGATTCAATTCTGCGGCAGTCAGCAAAAGAATCAGCAGATGTCAATTGATTTTCCACGTTAAATCGTGGCGTTAAACATGAAGAGTGAAAGTTTGTTTAGTTTGGGTGCAGTGTTCGGAGGCTGTTGTGGCGATTTTGGTGTGGCTGTGAAATAGATTGAATCTCCACTCAAACTGATGCCCTGATTGGCTGTTCAGATTTGAACGTGTATATTGTATATATGAGTGTAAATTGGATATTAAAAGCTCTTTTCAAATGATGCTTTAGGTTTCAGCTTCGTTTGGTCACAGTGGCGTTCCTGTCGGGCCTCCGTTGAGCGGTTTTGCCATGTACCAGCACCAAATCAAAGCTGTGCATGAGTCCGCGCATCAGGAGGACAAACAGAGACTGGAACAGAACGAACCGGACCGCAGACCCCGAGTCACCACCCACAGCCCTGTTTTACTGGACAGAGAAGGTGAGTCAGAGATTGCGAGAGTGCTCAGACAGTTTGATTGTTTGTCTGTCAGTTTTTGTTTGAGAAAACTCATGAACAGAAGAGCAGGTCTGCGAAAAATGTGAGGTCACAGAATCACTCCTAAAACAGACAGATACATACGCAGACACATGAAGACAAGCAGCACTGCTGCAAAACAAATGAATTGTCATTTGTATTTACTGTCTTAAATTGAGGATTAGCACATGACTATAGTTGAAATATAATCACATATTGCAATTAATTTGAATTGACAGATTACAGGTTTTCTCCTGTCCTGCATTTTGTTTGTATGTATTTTGTATATGCAAAGTGTTCTGGGTTCACTTTGTTGTTTTATGTTTCATAATAAACTAATACAATTACGGTTGGCTTTGTTTCGAAAAAGCAAGCAGTATCAAAATGTGTTTTAATATTTATAAGATGTTTCTGTCCGTGTCATTTTGTGTGCAATGCTAGTTTACAAATATCTTCTTATCGAAAATTCAACTTTTGAGGAAACTCTTTCCTCCCTCTCTAACCCTTCTAATGGGCATAAAACCAGACTTTGAAGGGTGACAGAGACAGTAAAACCGTGGACTTTGCTCTTCCCAGCTAAGAATCACAGTGCTTGTTTTTTATAGAGCCAGGCAGAAGCAGCGAACCAAAAGGAACATTAGGTCATTCTCTTGTACTGATATCCATTAGAGACATCAAGTTTTGCATGACCTCTTCTTCACAGAAGAGCAGACTGTACTTCTCAAATCCTTCTCAGACATTTTACTTATATTGCAGCTCTGTTTGCCATGTTAACAGGGCACTAGGGATGGGTATCGTTAAGATTTTAACGGTACTACTACTCTTATCGATACTGCTTATCGGTCCGGTACTTTAACGGTTTTCCTATCGGTGCTTTTGGATATATTTTTTTATAAAAAATAAGACCAAAGATAAAGAATTTATGAATAGAATAACACTGTTTTAATTTCTGCCATGTAAAATCAAACGAGCAGTATTAAAAGAAGTGGGTTGGTTCCTCATAGCTACCTGCAACGATTTTTTTTATATTTAAATGTGTATTTTAATGGACAGATTTTTATGTTTGTCCTATGTATGTAAGTAAAGCGACAAATTATTAAGCTCTCAGTGTTATCAAATAGGCCTATTGTTTGGGCTGGTTTATTTATTATTACATAAACGAGTAGAAAATGTGATGTCACATTATTTAATCCAATTGAAATTAGACCCTCGCGAATAGATATAGTTGAGCGCATGTCTCATCTGTTTAGAAGACGCGCGCATGGAGACTTGCGAGCATGACTCTGCTTGAGAGAGACATTCCGTGCGTGTTTGTGATGTTAAAACAGCTCATCCGATTAGTTTTGGGGACGCGCTGTTTTGGTAACGCGAAAGGGATACGGACAAGAGTTTCAAAAGCATTCAAACACAGGCTGCGCGCGATCGTGAAATTGAAACAGCTCATCTGTTTAGTTTGAGCGACGCCATGTTTGGGTAGACGCGCTGCGGGGAGCAGTCTGCGCGTGTCGCGTGCTTCTCCAGTACCGAAAGCAGAACCGATAAGGGCGGAGCTTATCGATGCTCCGGTCTTTCATAATTTAGCCCGAGTATCTTTTAGTACCGGGTTTAGTACCGGGTAGTACCATCCCTACAGGGCACTGAATTCATCTTTCTGCATCTATACGTTGACTTTCTGCATCTATGAAGTGACTTGAATGCGGTTTGGGTTAGATGTTCACTGAGCTATCTTTGAGATCATCACACAGCAACCAAATTGTTCTTAATGTTCCTGGCATCTTTCTGATAGATTTGTTGTGTTTTTGAAATCTAACTAGGGTCTGTTTCACTTGCATGATGTACAGCAACAGCTTCCAAATGCAAACATAGAATCAACTCCAGACCTTGAACATGCTTTATTTATGAAGAAATGATTTAAGGAAAAGCCCATGCCTCTGAATAAAACAACTTTTGATTCAACTTTTCAATTATTTTTGGTCCCTTGAAAAAGGGGGGAGCTTCATATTAAAGAGCTGTAATTCCTAAAGCATTCAGATAATCTGGATGTGAATACACTCTAAATAAAGATGAGTGTGCACTATAAGACAATATCCAATATGAAACTTTAACTGGAAGACATTTTGATACACATCTAAAATAACAAAAAAATGTGCTTCTATGTATGTGCACTCCTCCATGCCTGGTTTGTTGTTTCAAGGTATCTGATCTTGCTCTCTGTTTCGTCCGCAGGAAAGCCATTAGCTTACATGCCGTATGACCTGAAGTTGATGGAACAAGAGTGTCACGGTACAGCTGTCAGACCTGGCTCTCCGTATAGACTCTCTCCTCGGGAGCCCAGCAAAGCTTCCCCCCAGCCTGATGCCAGTAACCCCACCCGCTACAGTGTGCCTCCAGGTAAGCAGCTTTCACATGTGCCCTGTTCACCGGTTTATACTTCGGTTATTCAGGGCAAACCTGCAGTGAAAAAAAGAGTAGTTTTCCTAAATGCTATGTCCAATAGCTCTCCTTTATTATTCATTGTAGATGGTAGTAATGACTGAATGCTTAAGGTGGTCATCGCTCTCATTTGACCCTCAAGATACATATTTTCTTCTATACACAATAGCATCTGTTATAATGTTTTTTATTCCAATGTTTAGCATTGACTGTATGCTGTCTAAAACAGATCACTTGCACAATCACAGCATGCTCAATTGGCCATTGATCTCCATTTGTTGCTATAGTAATGGTATGAGCTTCTGCGTGAGGCTGGAAGACTTTCTCTCACAAGACCTGAGGATGGAAAACTTCTATGCTGAACTCTTAAAGCGATAGTTCACCCAAAAGTGTAAATTCTGATCATCATTTCTCTACCCTCTGTCTAACTTTATTTGTTCTGCAGAACATAACAAAATATATTTTGAAGAATGTTGGAAACTGAACTGCGACGCACCCTTTCACTTCTATTGTACAGACACAAAAACAATGCAAGTCAATGGGTACCACTGTTGCTTTATTACCAACATTCTTCTTTTTATCATCTTTTGTGTTCTGCAGAAGAAAGTCATACGGTTTGAAATCACAAGCGGGTGAATAAATGATAGAATTTTTAATTTTGGGTGAAAAACGTTTTTAGCAAAAGTCAAGGCGGGTTGAGAGGTTGAAGATGCCTCTTTGTGGTTGCAATTCAAATCGGAATCTAGAAAACTGTGTAAATATGCGCTCTTGCATTTGTATCTGCCAATGTATTTTGTACATGCCAGTTTACACATTTTTTACTTTTTCTGCAACTTAAAATTCAGAAGACAGATTTACGAGTTTTGTCCACGAGGGCTAATCTCAACATTCAACTTCAGTTTTTTATTTGACAAGTTTTCAAATTGGGGCGGTGGGTGTACATTTTAGTGTACAGGTACAAATACTTACCTTACAAGTATTTGGAAACTACACTTTCTATGCCTTGTGTCCCAGGTGACGAAAAACAGCTCTTGCGATGGACTCTACACTAGTTCATTTAGAGCAGGGGTGGGAATCGTTTGGTTCTCAGAGTCAGAATCGATTCTTGACATACTAATTAGCATAAAGAAAACGTCATTACGTCGCATTTGCGCTAAGAGTAGTGTTGGCACTTTTGCTTCTAGTCTTTGAACTGTCACATATTGTATTTTAATACAACTGAGTGCCCAATAAAGCCATTCTCATTGACATTTTCTATTGTCAGACATTGAAACAAGTGTATAATAGTAAATAAACGCAATTCATTAGTGTTAAACAGCAGTCACTTTCACGAATTGACACATCCTCTGACAAAATTATCATACACATAAGAGAGGTGTTTTTGGCAATATTACTGTATTTGTCTTGTGCAGTGCGTGTGAGCTGGCTAACAAACTGTGCATATTTACAGAAGGACGATCAATTTCTAAGTCTAAACAGTGACAGGTTTTGGGAAACGCTATATTGCACCCATTGACAATTCAGCTGTAGATGCTGAGAAAGACCATCCTGAAATTTTTGTTATATTGAAGTTTAGTACAACGGGCTGAATGGTTTTCTCTTTCTCTACTGCTCGTGTATGCTCTGCTGTATCTTCCGCCTTTTTTGTTTCGATGACGTCACGTTGTTATATTTACTTATAACATTTAAAATCATTTTTTTTTTTATTTGTGAATCAATTTGAATCGCTAGAAGACATGATATGAATCGATTTTTTTCTACCACCCCAAATTTAGAGTATTTTAATCATAAGTGTATTAGAGCACTTGACTGGTTGGCTGATAAAGACCCCGGCACCATTCCTTATTTGACAGGAGCGTTACAAGTAACATGGCTTTTATTAGTCAGGTCACTGAGTTTCTTCCTGATGGAAACCTTGTCGCCGTCACAAGGTTTGGCACATGTGACCATGATTCCCTTATCAGTTCTGCATTTACTACCTGGAAACCGCTCACATGGAGACAAACACTGAGCGTTTCTGTCAGGCAGATAAGAAAGAAAATGTACATTTAAGCAAACAGAATGTTCTGGCAGAACTGCGTAGCTCTTATTTGATCTGTGATTAAATGCTTGCTGATAGTCATCAGGTTTCACAATGAACTTTGGAGCGAAATTGTGACCTTTACTGTTTGGGTCGAGTCTAACTGGAATGATTGATGTTTCAGTATTAATACCAATAATACAATAATTTAATACCGATTTAATACAAATCACATTTGATCGATTACTTGCAGCCGCACGCTATGTGTGAACGGCATTCTTACCTACTTTCGTGCATGACGAATTTATACACCCAGCATGGCTAGAACAGAAAAGCATTGCAGCTTAGAAAAATGAAACCTTGAGACCCTGATCTCATCTCTAGCTGAGAGACTCGTGCTTCACGACTTAATCAGAAGAGATGAGTGAGAGGTCAGGCTGTCTGGGAAGAGAAAAGGGAAAAGGAGCTTTTAGTAGCGTTATGAGTCACGGCTGCGCTTAGAAATTCAGATTAGACGCAAATCTGTGCTGCCTTGTCAAGCTTGATTCAGAGTTTCATAGAAGGTCTTCTGCGTTTGTGTCAGGTTTCTTTGCATTTGCAGCTTTTTTCTCTTGATGAGAGTTACTTTTCTTGACATTTGTATTGACAAGTCGGCTTCAAGCACTGCAGCGTTTGATTTAATATTAAGGCTTTGAGCAGTTACCAAAGTCGAGAAGATGAAGAATGATCATTTTAACCCTTGCTATTTTTCAGTTCTTCAGCCAGCACCAAACCAGACGATTCATACCCCTTCAGATGTGCGCATGACGTTCTCCCGTCACAGGCCGGCCAACATTCCGTCTCCTCCACCCCTCATCCCCACCTCCAAGCCCACAGACAAGCCCTCCTTCATTCAGGGGGGCTCCATATCACAGGTGAGAGCGATGCAGATTAATGAGAGACAGACTCGCTTTTAGTTTAACCCCAGTAGCATATGTAAGATCCAGATATTTGATGGTTGCTCTGCATAAATCTGTTCAGCTTGATTCTTATTTAAAACTCGCCTACATCCTCTAACTTTGAACACGTAATGGGATTAGGGCAGGGATCAGGGGTTTTCTTGGTATTCCACTCTGATTCGTGACTGCTCCATGTGCTCTTTAGGGAACACCAGGGACATACCTGCCTTCTCAGACGCACGCTGTGTACGTACCAGAGGTAGTGAAGACTGCAGGAGGGTCGATTTCGCTCGGCTTACCAAGACAGCACGACCCTGCCAAACCTGGTAAGAACTCCGTACAGATTTGTTTTTTGTTTGTTTTTATGATGTTGATTTTTGAAATGAAGTTTATATGATAAAACTATCACGCAGTACACTCTAGTCTTATCCGTGTGTGTGTGTGTGTGTGTCAGTGTCATATATTAAGCAGGAGGAATGCTCTCCACGGGGTCAGAGTGGTCAGGCGGAGGGACTCTTATCCAGAGCTCAATATGAGGGTGTGGTAAGAGGTATGTTACCTTCAAAATACTCCTATTCACAAAATCATCCTGGAAAGTAATAGAATCCCATATTTTAAAAGTGCCGTTTACAATTGACTATACACCCTAAAATAGTTTTTCCCAATTCTTCGGTTACAGGTGGACCTTTACAGATTCAGGACATGAGAGGTCCCCCTGGAAAAGGCCTAGAGGGTTTGACTTTCCGAGGAGGATCCATTACACAGGTACTTTCATTCCAGACCTGAGCGTCATATTTGTTTCTTTTAAATGTTTTAGCATTTCTCACTCTCCTTCTCTTCTTAGGGCACCCCTGCCTTGACTCAGCCCAATGTAGCAGCAGACCTGTTGAAAGGCACTATAGCTAAACTGGCCTCTGAGGACCTAGTGGTCCTGAGAAGAGTCGAGCCGAAGCTCACTCCAAAGCTCACGTCATCTATGAAGGAAAAAGCGGGCACATCCTCTCTTATGATGGTAAAACCTTTATTGCGTTTTTGGGACCTCAGTATTATTTGCCTCAGTAAGGCAATGGGGTCAATTCATATTTTGCTTTGTGTTTTCATAGCCATTAAGAATCCAAGAGAAGCCACCAGAAGCCCAAGGATGGGTCACGATCTCAAACGCACGTATGACATTATGGAGGGGTCCCGTGGACACCCGGTGCGGGACACTGCACCTTATGAGGGTCAGTGTGCAATTTTTGGTTTTGTCTGAGAAGAATGTTGAAATTTTTATAGGAGTAACTGGGGCTAGTTGTGACACAGGGTTATATCTTGGAAACTGTAGTAGACTAAATTAAATAAAAAATGTTTGAACATTGAACATTTATTTTGACCTTGGCAGAAGTTTTTGTAGCTTAGACTTTTAGCTGTGGGTCTATACAGGATTGACTTTCAAAACTTAACCTGAGAAATATTTACTGCTGTAGATGTGAATAGACTGAGGAACATTTTCTTTTCCTGACAGGCTTGATCAGCAGAGCATTGCCGAGAGAAAGTCAACATGAGTCTAAGGACCGAGCTATACTCGCTGGATCTATCATGCAGGGTAACAGTGACCCCCACCACAAGTTTCAGAGCATGATGCCGCTTTAACCAACATTTCCTGACCAGTCTCTTGTTTTAGGAACACCAAGAGCTTCTGCTGAAGTCTTTGATGAGACCTCTAAATACGGCAAACAGATCAAGAGGGAGAGTCCACCCATCCGTTCTTTTGAGGGAGGCATCAGCAAGGGTCAACCATACGAGGGGGTGAACATCATCAATGAGAAGGGCCGTTCGATTCACGAGATCACCCGAAAGGACCCTCAGGATAGCCGCAAAACACCCGTAATGGAAGGATCCATTACTCAGGTAGATTTGAAATGTCTGTTTGAAACGGTATTGAGACCAGTCCTGCCTTAAGATGATGCAATCTTTCATATTTTATCATTCAGGGTATTCCTCTGAAGTATGACGGCAGTACTGTGAACTTATCTGCCATTAAGCACAACGTTAAATCCCTGATCACGAGCCCAATGAAGATCTCCCACTCCGCTATTGAGGCTGAGAGAGCCCAGTACGAGGACATGAAGGCGTCAGAGCGTGTCCGCCACACATCCGTAGTAAACTCCACTTCTGTCCTGCGCTCCACACATACAGAGGCGGGAAAATCTCAGCATAGCCCAGGGATGTATGAGGACAGCAATGCACGGAGAACCCCCACCTACTCCAACACCTCTTTATCCAGAGGATCTCCTCTACTGCGTCCACAGGAAGGTATGAATGCCTCATTGTGCCCCTGTTTGAAAGAACTGGCATAGCACTTTATCAGACCCCACATGCCAAAGATTCAGACTGCGCTCTCTGCATAGTCCATCAATGTCAGGTTCTTCTTGTCAGGTAAGCCATGTGAACTTTCTTTCAAACAGGAAGTATAACATCAGGTAAACCAGTTTCTCACGAGAGGAAGAGCACATTGACTCCGACCCAGAGGGACAGTGTTCCTGCCAAGTCACCTGTGTCAGGTGGTGACCCTCTTGCTTCTCACAGCCCGTTTGACCCGCATCACAGACCTGTGGTACCAGGTGAGATGTACCGAACTCACCTGGCTCCTCATCTGGACCCTAGCCACGCCTTTCACAGAGTCCTGGACGCAGGTAACATATGGGGTATTCAACTGATTAATCAGACAAAGAACACCATGTTCTGTAGATTTTCTCTAAAAACACTTCATGCGTCAGACGCCAAATGTATTTTGGAATGATGGCTTTCATAATCAGCACAATCTCATTGCTAAACAGGTTTTAAGCCTGCTCTCATGCATTAGAAATTAATTTCCTGCAACTGCGGAAAATCATCTCCATTGACGTCAAGGCGTATTCAGCTGTCTCACGTCCACCGCTTTTTCTCTTGATCCCTCATCAGCGTACATGTTCCCACGGCAACCATCGCCAACCGGTTATCCTAACACTTACCAGCTCTACACTATGGAGAACACTCGGCAGACCATTCTGAACGATTACATCACCTCGCAGCAGATGCAGGTCATACCGCGGCCTGATGTCACGAGGGGACTGTCACCACGCGAATCAACCATCACCATCCCTTACCCACAACCTAGAGGTAAGGGGCGTGATTGTCATCATATATGTTTGTGTGTGAAAGAGTGAATGACAGGTCAAAGAATGTAGTCTGTTGATCTTGTGTTTGTGGCAACCTTTTCCAGACCACCAGAAGCAAATGACCTGTAAGCAAATCCTATTTGCACTTATTAAATTTGTAGATCATAAAAAAATGATGAAGTCAAGGACTGAGGCTGTTCTGATAGACAGGTGTGACAGTACTAACTGGTTGTTAAAAGTAAGTTTAACCCTGTAAAAAAACCTTATCTGTGTTTGTTTAGTTACATTATTACATAAAATAATTGCATACATTTGCATAAAAAATTCTATAAGGTATACAGACTAATCCTTTTGAATGTTGACCACTCGGCTGGTCCTAATATCTGTACTTCCATTCATATAGCACTATCTGATCAGCTTTCAGCCCTGACTTACTTAATGACTAGCCCTGTTTTTGTCATTTATAAATTGAACTCCTTGACTTGAATTTTTTTTCTAGAAAACCAGTAGAGGGTTTTGGCTCTTTAAATAAAAGTCTAAGCTGATTAGTCGTGGTTGCTCACCCTCTGTGGCCCTTTGCTTCTGTCTGTAAAAGGAATAATTGATCTATCCCCGATGCCTACCATCCTGTTACCTCACCCTGGGGGCACAGGTTCCCCCTCCCTGGACCGCATCACCTACATCCCAGGACCTCAGACCCCTTTCCCTCCTAGGGCATTCAACCCTGCCTCCATATCTCCAGGTGAGGATCCCACCCCCCCCTCTCCTATCCAACACCTAAACCTATCCCTCCAGTCCTGGTGGTGGTGCTTTACAACTTGCTGCTGCTCGTTGATCAGTTTAGCTGTTTTTATTGAAATGCTTTCTTCTGTCTAAAGCTAACTACAGCCATTTTAGCATTTAAATTTATGGTGTACTGAAGCTACACATGCTACAGCAAATTGTATTTTCATTTTTATGCAATAAGGTAAAATGTCTGTGTTAATGAAATTATAATGGTGGATCCATCTTTGTTGGCTGCATGCAAAAAATACTGTATGATATAAGAATCTGGTATTCTCTGTGTGGGGTGTGGGATATTAGTCTTTATTACTTAAACAACTGAACAGCCAAACTCCTCAATTGGTGCAAGTCAGATTTAGCTGCCTATCGACCTCCACCTGCTGCTGTTACCTGAACTCCTGCCTGTGTGTTTGTGAATCTGAAGCAAGCAGAGTGCGGTCTAACTGAGACAGTGTGCTAAAGGCCACCTGTTGGGTTAGGGTCAGTGTTCTTCTGGTTATGGTTTTTTTCTTGGGAATGCAAGTGGTTTGGAGGCGAGTAACCCTATGGACAACTGATCTGAATGAGCGTTCAAACCGAGAGTAAACTCTAAAAATGAAATGCAAAATGTAGAAAGGTCCATAGAAGTCTGTCTCTGTTTTTAAATCCAACACCAATCATGCGCCTAGTGTGTGAAAGATTCTTCACATCCAGTTTGATTCTCTTGAAAATATGAAAGTGCATACACACCACATGTAAATGTATTCTTCTTTTCAAGAATTATTGGTAGTACTTTACAATGAGGTTGTATTTGTTTACATTAGTAAATGTATGAACAAACATGAACTAATAATGAGCTATCATTTTTCAGAATTAATTCATCTTTTTTTCAATACAATTATTCATGTTAGTTTGTGGTGCAGTAACTTATAAACATGTTAATATTTATATTAATATGCCAATCTCATATTAATCTTGAGTACCTATACAGTAGTATTGCATACTTCGTATCTTCGAAGAGTCTTTAGTTTGATCACATTTCTAAAAGACAGATACAGCTGTACGATTATTTCTGAAAACAGGCGAGCCCTGAACGCATGCAGGGCGGTGGAACTGCAGCATGAGCACACAATACATCATCGCATTATCCCTGCATAACTGTTGATTCACTAAGTTTGTGTGGTTTACCTTATGCACATGCACGCCTATTGCCAACAAAACACAGATATATGACTCATTACCGCGTGCGGTTCCTGACCAGCATCTTTTAGCACTGGGACCGCTCCATCTATCAGTCTCAAACTATCTCCAAATCCAGTGTTATATCCACCGTTTATATAACAGTCCTCACCGAAATGCAGTGAACAAACAAACACAGCTGAACTTCAGAAACGCAGTGTTCTCTCTCTCTTGCTCTAGCTGGCTGAGGTGTGCACATGCTCCTTCTCCCGCTCTCCATTGTTGATGCTTACCCACTATCCCAAGTGTACATGGCTTTTTTCAGCTAATACAGTTATTTTTAAAAATGTTTTGTAAAGGTTATAATTAATTTTTAAAGCAAAACAATGAGGTTGCATGAGGAAAAATATTCACTTCATACTTATTAAACTTTACAGCGTGTCTACACCGGATGCGACGCTACAAGAGACGATAGAACGCATTACAACCCATTATAATAACAAAAATGTCCACAGCGGATGTGACGCAGTGTAGACACGGTGTTAAACTTTGGCTTCCGGATAACAAACGTACACACATTCATAATAGAGTCGAGTTCACGCTACCTCTTGCATGATGTTAGCTCGTCAAAAAGCTCCTGTCAAATGCGGAACGAGTAAGAAGAGCACACACACTTTACTGTAAGTCTAGCATAAAAAAACATTTACCACCCTATGACAGACAGCTAGACAGTAAGCATTAAAAGTGTAGGGAGCGTGAATGCTAGTCAAAGATATGTTTTAACTGTTCAGCCGAAGAAAGTCATACACCTGTGATGGCATGAGAGTGAGGAAATAAGAATTTATTTAAGGTCATACACCTGTGATGGCATGAGATTGAGGAAATAAGAATTTATTTAAGGTCATACACCTGTGATGGCATGAGAATGAGGAAATAAGAATTTCTTCAAGCTTGTATCCACTCTCCAGTAGAACTTTGTGTTGCTTTTAAAAACCTGCTAATGTGTATGATAGAGAATGCCATTGCAAAGTCATACATTATACATCAGCAAAATGATTTGAACCCTTCCCCATTGACGTCATTATACTTTTCACATCACTGCCGCACAGCTTTATCCCGTATCATTTAGCGGCTCCTAACAGTAATGCAGTAAAACTGCACTGGTCAAATTTTAGCAAGTGTAATCCCACTGTTTGTTTTTTGTGTGTCTGTTTTTCCTCCTCGCAGGACATCCGGCCCATCATAGTGCCACAGCAGCCATTGTGGAGAGAGAAAGTCAGCGAGAGAAGGAGCGAGAAAGAGAGCGGGAGAGAGAAAGAGAGCGTACAGCAATGGAATATATCCGTGCAGGTAGGGTGCACAAAAACTAATGTCATTTTGTATATATTTTCTTGCAGTTGTGTATAGTGCTTTTATTAGTTCATCTTTTTGAAATCTAGTTGCTGTTGGTCAGAGTGCTCAGGATCTTTACGCCGTTTACGTTTCAGGTTCTGAGCAGCCTGTGCGACCAGTCAGCCGGAGTTTCCTGCGTTCCCCGTCACCCTCTGTGAGGTCACAGGAGGGCGTCCTCCAGCAGCGGCAGAGCATCTTCCAGGGCCCTAACAAGAGCGTCATCACCCCACTCATGTAAGCAATACACTGTTGCTGTCTTAAGCCTTGTAAATAAATAAATTGTTTTGTTAAACAGTTTATTAAATAAATAAAAATATGCTTCAATTAAGGCTATTTTTGGGCTATTTTTGTCATCCAGGCAAATGCCATCACAAGCAGCTGCTGCTCAGGCCAATTCCCGATACAACAATGCAGCTGATGCTCTCGCTGCACTGGTGGACGCAGCTGCCTCCGCCCCACAGATGGATGTTGCTAAGGTCAAGGATGGAAAGCACAACAGCGGCAGCTCACGTGATGACGACATAATGTCATCAAGGCGGGCAGCACAAGAGTCACAGGAGGCGGAACGTCGTTCCATGCAGTCACCCTATGGGGATGTGACGCTTCCTGGTGGGAAACCTTCCCATCCTGTGTATGCTGAGGGGGGAGGAGGTGCAGGGAGCAAAGAAAAAGCCCCCCCCACTAAATCACAAATAGAGGAGGAGCTACGTACACACGGGAAGACCACCATAACTGCTGCAAACTTCATTGATGTCATCATCAAGCGCCAGATCGCCCCAGATAAGGACACTCGTGAGAGAGGCTCACAGAGCTCAGACTCCTCAAGCAGCAGTGAGTGTCATCACAAAAATAATTATTATTATACCATTTCTATAATATTGAATGGTTGTATCATTATGTTGACAGCAGTCCATTTACATAACACCGGTGACAGGAAGTCAGCGGTTTGACAAAGTCTTTCTATGTTCTGGCTTTGTTAAACCGACTAAGAAAAATGTTTACAATTAGAGAGTGCTTGGGGACTTAGGGATGTATGTCTGTCACATGTTAACAGAAGGCCTAATGGGATGACTAATGTCAGCGAGGACATAAGACCCAATAATCTTCAAAGCACAGTTTTGTGACCCAGTTGGACCTGAGATTGACAATAGTAAACACAAACACCCTGACCAGGATAATTCCATTATGAGAGTGTAGCTTTAATCCCGGCACTGACAATTCCTTTCTTTCCAAAGTGACCGACTTGAGGGAGATAAGAGTCGACTGCTACACCTACTATTTGCTCATTCTTGATATTATAGCTAAAACCTTTTCAACACAAAACTAGCTCCTAAACTTAAACTGCAAAGACAGCTACAAGTATGCCTTTCATATCGCCACTTGCCTTCTTAAATCCTCATATCTCCATATTTTGTGATTTGTATTTTTATGCCATAAATCTTTATAATTAGTCACCCTTTTTATCACTGGGTTTAGTACATATCGAACCAAATAAAAGTTTTAAAATGTAATTTGAAAAATTTAAAAGTACTGTTTTTTCCATTTCCTGAAAAACTGTGAATTTGGACAAAAATCTATTTTATATAGTGATACCCGTGAAGCTATAATGCTGTATCTATCTTCATGTCCTCCAGTGTCATCAAACCGTTATGAGCCACAAGGTGGGATTGAGGCCATCAGCCCAGCCAGCTCTCCAGCTCGGAGAGAAGAGAAGAATGAGGGAGTGTTCCCATCAGAAAAGAGCTCTCAGCCAGCTTCAGGTGAGACCATAACCAATAACATAATATGCAGGTTCATCCTGCAATAAAGTGGGTACACAGAAAGAAATCAAATAAAGAAAATAGAAGGCAATTGAAAGAAAATAAAACGCATCAACTGAAATTAGTCAAAAAAATCAGTTCGATTATGTTAATGAGAGTTGAGTTAATAAAAATACCACAATGCAAAAAACATCATAGCGGTTATAAAATGGAATAAAATAGATTTTAATGCAAAACATCCCTTAAAACTGTCCAACTATAAAATATTTCTATAGAACTGTAAAATTTGTCTTTTATTTTTGAGTGTTACTGGGAATATGTTGTAACATAATGATGATTCTGATTTTCAACCTCTTTCTCATGTTCTGAAGGGGGACTGAGGTTTGACATTAATCGGTACAGACCATCGCTAGAGTCAGGTCTATCTGCACACCAGCAGCTCCCCTCCTCACAAGCAGACAGCTATGGGCCCGTTCCAAAAACTCACCGCATCATGACCCTTGCCGATCACATATCGGTAAGTCATTCTCACCCTCACCCTGATATTTTTCCCATTTTCACACCTCCTTCATCGCTCTCGTTTTCCCTCACTTGCAGCACATCATAACACAGGACTTTGCTAAGAGTCAGGACCCTCCCACGTCATCCTCCTCCTCCACATTCCAGAGCTCTGCCACAGGCCGAGTTAAACCTCCTAGCCGCTATAGCCCAGAAAACCCACCACCTGCTACACACAACCAGAGACCACAAAGCAGAATATCTCCTGAGAACTCATCCGACAAATCACGAGCCAGGTATATGTATGTATATGTACCCCGTTTACTCAACAAAACGATCTGGTACCCTTAGAGCTATGTCAAAGATTCTCATCATTGTCTCTGTCTTTCAGGCCAGGAAGATCTCCTGATCGAGGTCGAGGACTGGAGAACTATGAGCCAATCTCTCCCCCTCAGGGTTACTCAGGGTTGGATAAACAAGAGACCAGTGTCCTACAGAGTCAAAGACGAGAGCAGGAGCAGAGGTAGAAAATGAGTCGTTGTGTAGGAGTTAGTTTTTTTGGTAAATTAACTTGCCTCCATGCAAGTCAGATGCTTTCAAATTAATCTGCGTGTCTGACATCGGCTTATGAGAAGCCTATGTTGACCTGACAGACACCATCAAAAGTCAATTTTAGGTGTAATTAGTTTTTTTTTTGGCCCACATCACATTTGTTTACTGGGAGTGGGTGGGGTTTATTACCTATGCTGCAGCCAGACACCTGGGGCCGATCAAATTACTTTGGCTTCATTTTTCAGTACATGTTGTGCACTCGTGATCAGAACAGGTTCTCAACTCCCAAACCCTTGCCTCATTCTGACCTTTCTCTGGTTGCAGGACTGACTCTCGCTCACCAGGCAGCGGCGGATACCTGCCCTCGTTCTTCACCAAACTAGAGAGCACGTCGCCTATGGTTATGTCCAAAAAGCAGGAGATCTTCCGCAAGGCTGAAGTCGGTAAGTGACAGCCCAAAGCACAGAGCTTCACAGAGCCCGAATAATGCTTGCTTTAAAGCAAAGGTGATGAAAAGAAGTCCCTGGCTCTGACATGCGGATACCTTTTAAAGGTACTATTCAACATTTATCACTTATCACCACTTAATTATATATCCTTTGTGTTTAAGGTAACGCTCAGCCGGGCACAGAGATCTTTAATTTACCAGCAGTAACAACATCAAGTGAGTACAGAAATTGTATCAAGATTAGTCAGTTAAAAAGACATTGCATTTGCACAAATTGAACATATTTGATTCTATGTGTCAAGCTCAAAACACTGATGGTGTGTGTTATTTTGTACAGACAGCGTAAACCCCAGAAACCACTCGTTCAGTGATCCAGCCAGTAATCTGGGTTTGGAGGACATCATCAGGAAGGCTCTGATGGGAAACATGGAAGAGAGGCCGGAGGAACAGCAGCAGCAGGGTGCACAGATGGGAAACACCTCAGGCAGCATTTCAGAAGGCCGACAGGAGGCCAATCCTTCCCCTAACGCTGGTAAATACTCACACCAACACACGTTCTGCTGAAAACAGGAAAAACATATCATCAGTTGCACTGGGGGAAAAAATGCAAGAGGGTCATGCTCAGATTTCTGAGCCAAGTTGTTTTTAGGTTCAACCCACAAAAAATAAATGTATATATTAAATACGGCTGTCAAATGGATTTATCGCGTAACCGATTACAAAATGTTGTGTGTGTTTATATGTTTATATAAAAGCACACACATACATGTGTAGATGTAACACGTTTATATATCTATATATATATCATATTTATATATAAATACATCTATATTTAAATATGAACTTTGTTGTGTAAAAATATATATACTTATGTTTGTGTATTTATATACACGACACAAACACACATTATATTATATTATATTAAAAGCTGTGTCAATAAACAAAACCACACTACTAACATCTCTCTAAATCTTGTTGCAGGCAAACAGAAGCTGCAGAGCAAAGCAAGCAGTAGGAAATCTAAGTCCCCTAACCCAAGCCAGCCGTACTCTGCTGGAGAGCGGCCGTCTTCGGTGTCATCCGTTCATTCAGAGGGAGATTATCACAGACAGGCTCCCACCTGGGCTTGGGAAGACCGCCCTTCCTCCACTGGTGAGCTTCTTCATCTTAGCTGTCATTTATTAAATCATTCATCTGTGAAAACCTGGTAAAACCCTGGCTGTACTATTGCAGGATTAAGTGGAGATATAATTATAACAATAAAATAATTTCTCCTTTTTCTGCCTCCAGGTTCCATGCAGTTTCCATACAACCCCCTGACTATGCGCATGCTCAGTAGTACCCCTCCCACCTCCATGGCTTGCCTGTCTCCCTCCATGCAGTCCCAGCAGCATACACAGGGTGGCACACCCGGCCCTATGGCTCCAACTCGTGTGTGGGAGAGAGAGCCACCGCTGCTGTCAGAGCAGTACGAAACCCTCTCAGACAGCGACGACTGAGCCAGGTTACCAGCTTTGCTCATCTGAAGGACCCCACAAGTGTCCACATCCCGTACCATTGCCCTTCTCTCTCTGTTTTAATGAATACCACTCACTGCCACTCGAGGAAGGTTTAACTGGGAAGGAGGACGTACTTTAGGTGCTACCTTTGTGCCCACTGGTGGTCAGGAAAGAGTATCGCAAAGGGCCGCTGGTTTTCAGGCATGGACCTGCAGAAGCTTGGATTTGTGGCCTGTTTGGGGATGAGAACTACAGCAAATCCCAAATCAATTGAAATGTGGAATGAATAATGAAGAATTTGTAAAGAGACTTATTTGCTGAAAATTGCTTTCTGTAAAGAAATGTCTTGTTTTTTTTTGTCTTTGAAAAGGAAAAAAACAATGTATGTAAATAGAGTAACGTTTTGCAGTGTTTTTCCTTTAACTCCTTTTTTTCTGCATTTTAACATCCCTTTTAAATCCAACCCAGCTGGTCGAACATGACAGTGTGGAGAATTTTTGGTCAGAAGAGGATTGAGCTTCCCAGATCTGAAAGTAATGTTTAATCAAAACGACGCCAAGCTATAAATCATTTCATTAACTGTGGCCCTCAAATGCAGATATTGTGAGCAGCATTGTTGATGTGTGCTGTTCGTGATATCTGCCCCGTTTTTCCGCTGATGGAAACATTTTTTTTGTAAGAGAATAGGACGAAATAAACACATCAGTTCTTTGTGAATGATGGCTGATTCACAGTGAAACATTGGACATTAGATGGATGTTGCTTCTGTTTTTAGCTTCAGCAATGGTCTGTTGCAGAACTGTTCAAGGTGTATGGACCTGCGGTTGAGTGTCGAACAGTCCAGAATGACTCACCATCTTAATTCTGTGGTTGATAACCTGTTCTCATAAGGCATTCCTCAAAGGTCCTGCAAAGTTTGTCATCCTGCCCCAGTAAGCTTGTTTCTGGAGGGAATATACTTGTAAAACGTTTTAATAATCATAAAGGAGCACGTATAACGTGTCAAAATATGTGATTTCTACATCCTAGACCACAAAGCTAAAATGTCGTGAAAAATGAGGAAGTACCGAACTTGATACATCTCTGCACCGTTGTTGCACTTTTCTCCTTAGTCATTTTTGAAAACATAAATCATACTACCTGTTATCTAAGTTATTCAGTATAATGCAGAGGTCTGGAATGCTTTCAGATATATTCATGTTTTACTCACTTCATGCTCCATTGGCATTTCCACCTCTTGGAAATTTGATCATCTTGCGGTTTTTCCAACCTTTTCTAACTGTTTAAGAGAGGTAGCATTATCACAGATGTTTCTGGGTTATGGAGACATTTGTTTAGATAACAAAATGGCTGAAAATTATTCAGTTCGGTTTTCGTTCGCTGCAGAAATGATGTTTAATGTGATGGAAGCTGTAACGAGGTTCCTGGTATCTGAAGGCATCTCTTGATTCTGATTTTTCCCAGTTTATGTACTTTTGCTTCAAGTTACACCACCGCTCATTATTGTAATATGATGGTTTCATTGGCTTTGAATGTTAAGTTCATGTTGTTGTTTTTTGTTCACTTTTTCTCTTTAATATTCAGCATCAATGTAATGTTCATCCTGCTTTCGTGGGATGTCAGGTGTTTACAGTGGCGTTGACAAAAATGGTAAAACTTGAATCTTAAAGAATTATAATGGCTCATCGCATCAGTCTGTTTCACAGTACAGCTTTGCAGGGGCAACTTTTGTCCTGGTTTTTGAATAGAGACTTGAAAAGTAAGTCCAATGTCGATACCCAATGTTTGCTTCACTGACTCTGTCTCTTTAGTAGTGGATGAGAAATGTGCAGACCAATCAATAAAATACAACAGAGCTCCACATCACTGAAAAGAGACTTTCTAACTTAAGCTTCTTTGCTTTTTTGCTGCCAGCTAATGAAAAAAATACATGAAGATCCATACTCCTAATAAGCAGAACCGATGTCACTCTATAGAGTTCTTCAGGACAAGACCTTGAATCAGCACAGATAAATGTATTGTTTTGATTGGGGTTCTCACTGATAAATAACTGGTTACCTTTATTAGGAGATGAAGGCCGCTGCTGTGGTTTAATTACAGCCTGTGGTTTCTATATCTCAGATAACACTCATTGTCTGTCTTATAAATATTGTCTATTCTTTTAGTGGTAGTAGATAAGATGTGAAAGTGACCTATTTGTCAGATATGGTGAACCACACCCAAAATGTGACCTCTGCGTTTAACCCATTCAGTGAGTAGTGAACACACGTATACCCGGAGCGCCCGAGGCGCAAGTAGGGGTACGGTGCCTTGCTCAAGGGCACCTCAGTCGTTACCCGCCGGCCTTGAGAATCGAACCTGCAACCTTCTGGTCACGAGTCCGACTCTTACCATTAGACCACGACTGCCTTGATGACCTTAATGTTATAATGTAATCCTATAGATGTTCAGCAGTGCATTTATCAACATCAATATAAGTATCTAAACATAAGAGTTTGAATTATGTAGTGGCCACTTCACAAATGCATCCAACGTAAAACAAAGGTTTTTATTCAGTGATTACTGACTGGATGTATTTTACATGGAGTTTTAATGGTCTAGTAAAATAATCTATAAAAATTGTAATAAACATTTATTTATTTTACAATCAGTAAATATCAAAACAGTCTTTCAGTGGGGGTTTGCAGCACATTGTACAATCAACTGCTGTGTGGCCTCTGCAACATTTATAGGGGAAATGAACAATCCAGTCAAGTTAACATTATTTATTAAATAGGTTTCCACTTCAATCAAAAATAATATAGTAAACCAGATTAGTGTGACCCTTTTAAGAAAAAATGATGCTTTTGATGAAAGGTTGTGCAGCAAGTGCGCCGCCATCTTGCAGTGCCGCTGACGGTGACGTCAAAGGGTTGGTTGTCTTCCCTGAGTTCATCAGACACACAATGGGCGACACACACGACAGTGCAGAGCATAAAGTGAAAGATAACAGTTGAACCCGTGAAACATAGAAACTGTAAAGCCTCGGGATTATCTGAGGAAATATTTAGTTTGAAAACGAAAAATGTGTCACATGGAAAAGGGTGTTATTGTCTTTTATAGAAGTTTACCAACCTAGACATGTTTGAATAAATGCATTAAATTACACATTAAAATGCGCTTTAAATGCACTTTCCTCTACTTGATGTATAACAGCTATACTTTAACTGTTAGAAATGTAACCCTTTTATCAAGGAGTTTTGATTAAGACCCTGTCGTATATTTAGCCAGAATAGCGGTATGCCGCATCTGAGCGCTATACACAATAAAGCGTGCAAAAAACTGTTTAGTGTAGTGTTGATGTGTTTATTTCCGACCTTCATGTAATGGAATAAAACCGACGCGCTATATATCACTTAAAGCTGATGCGGTGGAGGAGAGACGTGAATAAACGCACGTAATTAAGTCAAATGTGTGGCTGCGTGCTCTTATTCAGCGTGAATCTCTATCAGCAGCCGAAGATCACAAATACACAATACACCGCTTTACAAAAAACGTGGCGCAAATATGTTATGGATTGAATCGGTTAAATATATGGAACGGTTAATGTTGGTAGGCCTATTTGTGGTTCCTACGTGTGGGTCAGTGCAACGGATTGAGCACATGTGAATGCAACAATATAACCGTAATAACATATTTGCGCCACGTTATTTGTTAAAGCGGTGTATTGTGTATTTGTGATCTTCGGCTGCTGATAGAGATTCACGCTGAATAAGAGCACGCAGCAACACATTTGACTTAATTACATGCGTTTATTCACGTCTCTCCTCCACCGCATCAGCTTTAAGTGATAGCGCGTCGGTTTTATTCCATTACACGAAGGTCTGAACACATCAACACTACACTAAACAGTTTTTTGCACGCTGTATTGTGTATAGCGCTCAGATGCGGTATACCGCTATTCTGGCTAAATATACGACAGGGTCTTAATCATGTCTTTAAAGTATAGTTGTTATACATCTAGTAGAGTAGTGCATTTAAATGTGTAATTTAATCCATTTATTCAAATATGTATAGATGGGTAAACTACTATAAAGACAATAACACCCTTTAAAATTTTGACTAATTTCTCGTTTTCTAACTGTAAATATTTCCTCTGGTAATCTCGAGGCTGTACAGTTTCCATGTTTCACGGTCTCAACTGTTAACTTTCCCTATATGTGCTCCACTGTCTTGTATTTAATAGTGTCTCTCCCATATAACTGTGTCTGATGAACAGGCAGCATAGAACAACTCAAATACAAAATGGTAGAATAAATTTATACATAGAAGATTTTATACCAAAAATAATCCCTTATATGGTTCATTTCCAAATAATTTCTAAAACTCCTTTAATAACTTGGTTAGACTAGACAGTACATTTTAACTTCATTTTAAGTAAGCCCAGATTGTGTGCTCAAAAAGACAGAAATGACTTTGAACACAGTTGAGACCACAGTAGGCCTATGTGCATGTAACAGGTCCTTTAGTGTCTTGAAACATGAATGTGGTGTACAGTATACCATCACAAAAGCTGCAACTGAAGAACGTGTTAGGCTACTTCTCACGTCTGCTCCACTGTACAGAGATTCACTTATCTGACAAAACAAACCTGATAAATTTACAAAAGCAGATGAACAGATATCTTCATTTCCGTTTGAATTACTTGACAGATGCTTTCATAGCGAATATCAGTGCAAGATACATTTGCATGTAGTTTATTCCCAGACAGAAACCATTACATGTACACTGCTAATGCAATGCTCTTCCAACTGAACAACTGTTGCTTTGAACTGCATCCTAATCCCTTATAGAAGTGCTGAATGCTCTGATTCTGGAAAGTTTGGCAAAATCTTCATTAGTTAAACCATTTAAATAATCCAGCATGTCATCTGTCGGATGCCTCTGTATCCAAATAGATTAAATAGAAAGATATTTAATTAAATTTTTAATCTTTATATAATTATATCTTCATTTTTTTTTTACTTTATTTCATATAATGTGTAATTTATTTATTTATTTATATATATTTATATCTTTATATGTAATTAATATAGGAACATTTATATATAATTTTTATATTTTATTAATCAGGACATGTAGAAAGTGCTGGTTTCCATAAAATTTCTTTGTTTAACGTTTCAAGTTTTCATAGAGTTGCTTGGACACTTTCTACAGTTCATCTTTTCAGGAAGTCACATGCATAGCTTGTCATCTTTCACCACTTTAATGTTCATTTTAAACTGCTGCTTCAGTGACTATAGATCAGACCATGATGAAGATGTTTGAACTGAATATATCCGCTATTTTAATGCTTTGGTGCTGCGGTGTAATGCATGTCAAGGGTAAGTTCGTTTTCGCAATGCCCTCAGTGATTCATTTCTTACATTGATTTTGTTTATTAAATGTTTCATGTGCATAAATAAACATTTTCACACAGGGTATGCTGCTTGTTCAAGGAAGTTTACTGAGAGAATCAACTTAACCACAAAGCTGCAGTCTGAAATTCTGCTGCCATGTTATTTTGATCCAGCCTTCATTAAATCAAACCAGAATCAAGAAACAAGTGTTGTGTGGACTCAAATTAATGCTACAAAAGTTGACATTGTAGAAATCAAAGTAAATGGTGAACCAGTGTTCTGGGATAGCAGAAAAATGAGAATTAAGGCATTCTCTTACATCTCTGACTCTGGAAACTTCTCCATCCTCATTCATAATGTGCAGGTGTCTGATCTGGGTCCCTATCGCTGTGAACTATTTAAAGAGTCCAACTGTTCTCTGCTCTACAGTGAGATTAGTGAGTATTTCAATTACAGTTCATGAGTACAAATTCATGAGAAAGACAACTATATGTGGATTTGATATTACATGCTTAAAAATATAAATTTGTGTAGCTATGTTATTTTTAATTTTATTAATTAAATTGTTATTTAATTTAAAAGGGTACATTTTGTGATAAAAATGAATACATTTTTTTTTTATTGAAATATAATTTTCGACAAAATTGTCCTGCCACAACTTAAGTTGAAGTACTCTTAATAAAACCACAATTCTGATTGAACTGATATTGACAAGATACAGTGCCCACTAATATACAGATCCTCAAATACAAATGGATACATTTTATTCAAAAATTTGGATTTTAAAGGGGTCATATTTACATTTACATTTAGTCATTTAGCAGACGCTTTTATCCAAAGAGACTTACAAAGAGTTAAGGGAGCAATAAGCGATTCGCCATACAGGAGTGATAATACAATAGGTGTCAATACAAAGTTACTGGTTTCAACAAAAGCTAGACCACTACCTGTTGAGAGAAAGAGAGAGGGTTGGTGTTTTTTTTTTCATTTGTCTGTCAAGTATTCACAGAAGAGATGGGTTTTAAGTAGTTTTTTAAATGTTGTGAGAGATGTGGTTGAACGGACAGAGTTAGGAAGAATGTTCCACCAGGAAGGAGTTGTGAAGCAGAATGAGCGGGAAAGCGATTTACTGCCCTTATCAGAAGGCAATACAAGACGCCGCTGGTTTGCTGAACGTAGGGATCTTGATGGGGTGTAGGAGGGTGTGAAAGTATGCCGGTGAAGATCAGGTGATAGTCCTGTAGGCAAGTATTTGTGACTTTAATCTGATACGGGCTTCAACCGGTAGCCAGTAGAGAGAGAAGAAAAGGGGAGTCACATGAGCCCTTTTGGGCTGTTGGAAGACGAGGCGTGCTGCTGCGTTCTGAACCAGCTGGAGCGGTTTGATAGCCTAAGCAGGAAGACCGGCAAGGAGAGCATTGCAGTATTCCAACCTTGCGATTTCCAGGGCCTGGACAAGGAGTTGTGCCGCATGCTCAGTGAGATAGGGTCTGACCTTTCTAATGTTGAATAAGGCATATCGGCATGACCGTGTTGTCTTTGCAATGTGATCATTGAGACACAGCTGTTCATCAAATATGACTCCGAGGTTCCTGGCTGTTTTGGAAGGAGTGATTGTGGTATTACCAAGTTGGGATGGTGAGAACGTGTTTCACCGTGGGGTGTGCCGGAAACACAAGTAGTTCTGTCTTAGCAGGGTTCAGCTGGAGGTGATGCTCTTTCATCCAAGCTGAGATATCCTTGAGCTGCTACAGTGGTTTTGTCTGTGTTAAACGAGATGTAGATCTGGCTGTCGTCAGGATAACAGTGATACGAGAAGCCATGTGCCTGTATGATGGTCCCAAGCAGCGGTCCAAGCACCGACCCCTGAGGGACCCCAGTGATCATGTGGTGAGCAGTGCACAGCGAGCCTCTCTATGACACCCTGAAGGATCTGCCGGAGAGGTAGGATTCGAACCAAGGGAGAGGAGAGCCTGAGATTCCTAGCGATGACAAGCTTGCTAGCAGTATCTGGTGATTGACAGTGTCAAACGCTGCAGAAAGGTCTAGCAGAATCAGGACCGAGGATTTAGATTCCACCTTGGCTAGCCGCAGTGCTTCTGTGACCGATAGCAGTGCAGTCTCAGTGGAGTGGTTTGTTTAGAAGCCAGACTGCTTGTCATCCTGTAGTTTGTTCTGGGATAGGTAGGAAAACACCTGGTTGAAAGCTGTCCTTTCAAGTGTTTTTGCAATAAATTGGACATGAGAGACATGGCTGTAACTGTCAGTAGTAGATGGGTCCAATGTGGGTTTCTTCAATAGTGGCGTGACCTGGACCTGTTTGAATGTGGATGGAAAATGCTGGTGAGCAGGGAGGTGTTGATGATGTGTGTGAGTGCAGGTGTGAGTGTGCTGGATATGGCCTGCAGGAGATTGGAGGGGATTGGGTCGAGGGGACAGGTAATGGGGTGGCTGGAGTTCAATGTCAGTCAAAACACGAATACTGTTTTTTTCTGTGTATTTGGTGCGTTACAGCTTTCCTGTAGCTCAGTGGTAAGAGCATTACGTTAACAACGCAAAGTTGTGGGTTCGATCCCAGGGGATTGCACATACCTAAGTATAAATGTATAGGATAATGCAATGTTAGTCGCTTTGGATAAAAATGTCTGCCAAATGCAATAAATGTAATGTGAATGTTATAAGTTGCTCATGCATGTATTAGACACGTAAAAATTGCAAATATTAAAGTGTCGGAACAAAAGATGCATTCTGTCTGCAATTGCTTTGGAACCTGATGTTCCAAATACGGTAAGAGACGTAACATTTCCGTCACAAGCTTGCAGTATTCGACCAATCACTACACACTGGTTATCTGGCCAATCATAGCACACTTTGCTTTTCAGAGCGATGAGCTTTGTAAAGAATCCAGGCGTTTCAGAGAGGCGGGGCAAAGAGGAGATACAAACATGTGGGAAATACAGCATTTCTGAACCTTAAATTGTGTATACACATTGCATTACATCTAAAACAAACGATAAAAATCATTTTAGCCACATAATATGATCGCTTAAAAAGGAAATATTATGGTATAATTCACATGGTTTTGTGTTACAGGTCTTACCTCACCAATGAATAACTGGCTGCTTATAATCGGAGGAGGAGGAGGAGGAGGTTTTCTTCTTCTCTGTATAATTATAGCTTGTGGTTGGTACACATGGACAAAGAGTAAGTCTGATCAATACAAAACACACTGAAGGTTTTTGTCACTACACTTAATGATTCTACATGGTCTTAGAAATGAATGGCAAAGCATATCAATTTAAATTATTTTATACAAAACATCAGATAAACTTGATATAGCCTACAAGTGAAATTAGAGTTTCATTAAACATTTTTAAACAGGAAGGCCGGGACCAAGACAAGGTATGATGGTTCGAAATGGTAAATCAATAAATATAACTTAAAGTCCCACTACATTAAAAAATGTTACCACTTTAAACTCATCTTTAAAAGCATTCAAATAATTTATTTCCTGTGATCATTTCTTCATGCGTTAAAATGACTTGAATACTCTGAAATTATGAATTCGCACATTATCTTAAAGCATATTAAAAACACCACATAGACCTATAAATAACATTAAAATTTTCACCACAGGGTAACTTTAAATGAAATATTTAATATGTTCAATATATGTCTATAGTTGTGAAAAGCTGCACACAGGGAGATGTGAATTTTACTTATAATCCTTTTAGTATGACTGGGGTCAGTTCATTTAAAAGTAGATGAGCAAGAAAGCAAGAATGACAAAGAAATTATATAAAATGTACAGCAACATTTGCAGCATGGTTTGATGTTTAGTTTCTAATGAAAATCATATAGTACATTTTAGTGTCGCTAATTTGTCCAAATATGTTTTGGGGGCCACTGTATATAGAAATTTACGTGTACATTTCTTACATTCTTTCAGGACCAACAGTTCCTAGTGCACACAACTGCCCTGCGAATGATGGTAAAATCTATTCTCAGTATTCTCCCTATTGAAGTAATCTTGCTGTTAACTTGTTTATCATCCTCATTAGTCCAAACACAAATAAACTAAGGTATATTGAAAAGCTTCAAAATAACTGTATAAAATAAATCTCTAATAGTCTGTATTATCTAAATATGCTTTATTATTGTCAACTGTAGCAAATAAAAGCGCATGACACCAGAGTAGAATTCCAAAATAGTTGTTTTAATAAATCCACAAACGTAAATACACAGGAGCAAAACAGGAACAAACCAACACGCAACCAAAACACAATACCGGACATTGAACAAAAGCAAACAGGTCTGAAATACACAGAGAAAACACAATTAGGGAAACAGAAACAGGTGTGGGGCTATGAACAACCAAGGGAACAGTTTAACAAGGTAAACTCAGGAAAATATGAACACAGAGCTAAACCAAAACATAACATGACCGTGATAATTATAATTGTAATTAATATTTATTACAAATATTTGTCTGTGCTTTCAGGACAAGCAGTTGGAAAAACAGATGAAATAACCTATGCATCAGTTGTTTATAAGCCACGTCATGACAGCAATGGTAATTGCACAATAAATACTACCATACTTCCAAATATGTTGTTTTTGTATGAACATAAGGTGCATATGCGAGTTTCATGAGAAATGTATCTCATGATCTGTCTTCCTCTTTCTCATCAGCTCTTGTGGTTGATAAGGATAAGAATAGCTCCACCACATCTGCATCAGACCATCTGAACTCAGAAACCGGCTTATATGCTACAGTGAATGAAAGAGGAGGGAAAAGATAAAAATTGAGCATTAAAACTATGAAGTTGGCAGCAATGGAGACAACAACTGTTTCAAGAAAACACCCATCAAATGTTTTTTTTTTCTTTCTTTTTATTTGTCCTCCTTTACTTGGAAATCTCAAGTCAGTTAAACAGGAGTGAAAATTAGTCTCAGCCTCAGATGGACCGTTGGCTGAAAGTCTGATGCATAAGGCACACTTAAAGTGACAGTTCACCCCAAAAGAAATTCTGTCATCATTTACTCACCCACTTGTTATTTCAAACCGGTGTGACTTTCTTTCTTCCACAGAACACAAAAGAAGATCTTTTGAAAGAAGTTGTTAACCGGACCCTATTCACTCGCATTGGTTTTGTAGAAGTGAATGGTGTCCAGTGCTGTTCGGTTACCAACTTTGTTTGTGAATGCACACAGGTTCCTTACCATGGGGACATTTCCACCTCCCTTAATATGTCACAGCACAGATCTAAATGAGATTGGTTGCTTTGTCTCTCCGTCATATGGCTTCTTGGGCGGTCCGTGGCCATTCAAAACAGCAAAGGCTATGCAAGACTCCTGTCAAATACACTCTAAAAAAAAATATAGCACTAAAAGTGATTCTTGGCTTGAAATCATAGGAACCACTTTTAGAACCATATTTTGGGGCTTCAGGGGTTCTTCAGCAGTTCTTTGGGATGACTGAGGTGCTAGATAGAACCGCTGAAGAACCATACAGGGGCTTAACAGGTTTTTTATATGGAAACGGTGCTATATAGCACCTCTGAAGATAACCTCAGAAGAACCACTAAAGCCCCAAGATATGGTGCTATATAGCACTAAAAGTGGTTCCCCTTTGATTACGAGCAAGACCACCTTTAGTGCTATGTAGCTTAATTTATTTTAGAGTTTAGGTAATTTATATTTTTCTTTACAGAGATTTTAAAAACATATGGAAACAACAAGTTACACAAGACTTGAAAAAAATGTAAGTGTGTATTTGTGTGTTAGTTTATAGGCCTAAATGTGTGTGCCAGGATGTATAATACAAGTTTTGTCATTAATAATTTGTGTTCATAATTAGGTAAATGAAAACCATACAATCTTCTTACAAGAATAAACACATATTATAATGTAGAAATTATTGGATGTATTTATTTTCTATTATCTTTAATCAGTCCAAGCAGAGTATATTTTGGGCTCAGATATAACGATGATTCGATAAGTAGAGAATTAATATCCTACCCAAAGATGAAAGCAATATATTAGACTGAGTTTATGCATAACATAATAAAGTTAAATGTGTTATTCATTTTAAATGCTGTCATTAGAGTGGAAGTGAATATAATTTATTGAAAGTATTTCATGCAAAATTATGTTAATGCAAAAATCAACTATCATATAATGTGCAATAAAAGCTACATATGTTACCCACAGCAAATGGAGAAATTTGTTTCACATTTTTACACTTTCACTATTCAGTTAAAGGGGTCATATTTGTCTGTGTCTTTGGTGTGCTATAAGTTGCCATGCATGTATTAGACACGTAAAATTGCACAAATATAAAGGTTCGGAACAAAAGATGCATTCTATCTAAAAGCGAATGCTCACCCAGACCTGCCTGAAACGCCTCTTGGTAACCACACCCCCACAAATCTACGTCAGTTCGTGGTATGATTTGACTAAGACCGCCCAAATGTATACGCAAGTAAGGTGGGTGTACCCGTCAGTACAATTGCTTTGGACTATGTTCCAAATATGGCAAGAGGCGTTACATTTCCGTCACACACTTGCAGTATTCGACCAATCATTACGCACTGGTTATCTGGCCAATCATAGCACACCTCGCTTTTCAGAGAGGCAGGGCAAAGAGGAAATAGAAACATGCACGGTATGTGGTAAATACTGTGTTTTTTAACCCTAAATCATCAGTCCTACACATTGCATTACATCTAAAACAAACGATAATATTCGTTTTAGCCGTGTCATATGACCCCTTTAAATCTGCCCCTACAGTCAGCTGACGTCAATGTAACATGACAGAGCTCTCAAGTGACAGAGGCGCCGATCCCGAATTTCATATCCTTCATCAGTGGTATACTTCATTGGTGTGTTTGCCACACTGCACATATCTATTGGCATATGACATCAAAGTACCGCGAGAATGATTCAAAAGCTTATGGAGCAGTTAGGTCTGCGCAACTCGAGATTTCAAATGCACACAGATGACTATGTTAGTAGTAAAGTTTTATAACTTTCTAAAGCATTACTTTAAAAACCTGCTCGCATTGCTCTAGGACAGGGGTCGGCAACCTTTGCTACCAAAATAACCATTTTTGGCCTTCTCCCACCAAATAAAATTTGTCCGGATCCGCAAAATATATGTAACCTTTAAATTACTACAAGCACAGGTTGTTATGCATGTAAGGTAGTAGTTACCCAGTTGCACCACTAGGCGGCAATATAGTGCGATTTTAATTGTATTTAATTTATAATAAATTGTATTTAGCTTATAAGCAATTTATATTTTTTTGTTCCTAGCAAGAAGTGGGAGTGTTGCCGGGCAATAGGAGAGTAGCGTCGCGTTGTTGCACGCGCTGCTTTAGTTAGACTTCAGCTTTTTTCTGTGAACTTTTGTTTTGGCAGTGTTTGATCAACAGCCATTAGAGACCGCCTACTCTCCTCATATGGACATCATCAGTGCTCGAATTGAATCAAGGCTTATGGGGGGTCCCCCCATAAGACTTTATTTTGGTGGGGATGGGGGTAAGTCTCGCAATATACAGTTTATGCTAAATAAATTGTAGCTCAGTTGTAAGAGCATTGCGTTAACAACGCAAGGTTGTGGCTTCGATCCCAGGGGATTGCAAATACATATGTATAAATGTATAGGATAATGCAATGGTAAGTCGCTTTGGGATAAAAGCGTCTGCCAAATGCATAAATGTAAATACACAATATTTTGATCATAATATGCATAACTATATACTATTTATTAAAAACAGGCTTATATAAAAGAACAGGCTTCTTTTACTATATTTTGGATCAAATCAATGCAGGCTTTGTGAACAAAAATTACTTTTGAACAGTAGTGTACGTCCAAAAGAATAATTCTAGCATTATTTACCAATGTAGTATTAACTATTTTCCCTAAAAACAACTGGATGATTGGCACTTTGTGATGATAATGTGTGTTCTAAAAGACTTGTTTAAATGCAAGAAACAAATGTGTTAGATATTAAAAACATAACTTTTGACAAACCGGCTGTAAGTCTTTGTGTTAGTGTTGCCGGGATTTTTCAACGATTTCAGTTAAGTTTACATAGTTACGTCCAGTAGGTGGCGGCAAGGGACTGTTATGAGAGAGTCTGTCAGTCAGCAGACTATTCAACCATTTCAGTCCAAAAGTCTGCTTTATTCAGGAAACAACTATGGCTATCAATATGTCAATCATAACTATTTCAAGAGTAAATCCCGCATTTATATGCCAATATAATTCCAGAAACTTTGTAACGTATGTGGCCGTTGGTTTTAGCAGCATGAAAAACACGTTTTTTTTTTTCAATTCTGAATGGATTATATATAGCACAGAAACCGAGCACTCCCTTTATAATTACTAAAATGCTGTCACTCATTTTAATCGAGATCTCAAGCACCCCAGAACCAGGCCTGATAATAATTTACGCAAGGAATACAAAAGCCCCGACATGGAGTTGATAAATATAGTGGAAAGATAAATATAGAGAAAAAATTACCCCTCAAAATAGTAGAAGCCTGCGAGTCGAGGTTTATTATTCTCCATTTTTTAGCTGAAGTTATTTAGACCGCAGAGACGCCAATCAAGGAGTCACGTCAACGATGTCCTGCGCTTAGCGGTCTTTAGACGTGGGCGGGGCGTTTAAAATTTAAAGAGACATGACAACCAGCCCATAAACAAACTTAATACAAATTATTGTAAATAATTAATTCACGAAATTTACCATATCCATTACATGAATTTAATCAGATTAGTCATTATACTTTTTACTCAAATAAAAATATCTGAGGGACCCCCTCAAACTATTTTTTACTTCTTCTTATTTTACTTCTTCACGGGTTGCCGACCCCTGCTCTAGGAAAATTAGGCTCTCCAACATCCTACATGAGGTTGTCCAACTTGTCAGTTTGAGCACCCAGCAGAAACATAAATCGGCGCTTGTACAACTCACCCAGTTTACCCAGCCAGCCAAAATACGTGTCTGTTACGTAACGTCAACGTTATCTTATTACCAAACATAACCTTGTGACGTAATCTGCCGGTCGTGGTCACATTGTGACAACATAATGGATTAAAAAAATAGTTGGTAACCAGTAAGTAATTTAAATATTTTTTTTTATTTTTTTTTGTGCGGACATGCAGTACATTTAACTTGTCCTTATTTGCCCACAACTATTATAGAGACTTTTTAAATAACATATAATGACACAGACTCAATAGGCGCAGGCTCCCCGTGACCCGAGGTAGTTCGGACAAGCGGTAGAAAATGGATGGATGGATGGACACAGACTCATTCGCTTATATACATAAAACCAACATATTAACAGTAACATTATCAAATCGGGTTCAAAACAGTATACAAACATGATTAAAAACATTCAAATGAATAACAAAGTGTTTGTTCAGATACTTAACTTTTATTTAAAACAGCATCGAGCATGATTCACGACAGAAAAATAATTATGCCTACAGAAGCAGAAATATTACAAAAAACACTTCAAATACAAGATATTTACTTAATGTGATTGTTGGTCTGTTTATACAGAGTAATATTTCCTCTTCAGGCGCTTATGTCCCGTTGCCATGGTTACTCTAAACCACCACCAGTGCTGTATATTCCATTCCATTCCATTCCATTTTCTACCGCTTGTCCGAACTACCTCGGGTCACGGGGAGCCTGCGCCTATCTCAGGAGTCATCGGGCATCAAGGCAGGATACACCCTGGATGGAGTGCCAACCCATCGCAGGGCACACACACTCACTCATTCACTCACTCATTCACTCATTCACTCACGCACTCACACCCTACGGACAATTTTTCCAGAGATGCCAATCAACCTACCATGCATGTCTTTGGACCAGGGGAGGAAACCGGAGTACCCGGAGGAAACCCCCGAGGCACGGGGAGAACATGCAAACTCCACACACACAAGTCGGAAGCGGGAATCGAACCCCCAACCCTGGAGGTGTGAGGCGAACGTGCTAACCACTAAGCCACCGTGCCCCCTGCTGTATATTCCTTATATTAAAAATAAAAAATAAACTTTTTTGCACTTTACTCTCATTTATTTTCGAAAAAAACTTTATTTGTTGAGAAGAAACGAGTCTTACCTGATAAAACAAAATTTCCTGTCAGAGGAACTTTAATTCCGGTCGGTACAGAAGCCCTTTAAAAGGTGTATAGTTCCCATTAAGTCGTTTCACTCGGTACAACACATAACTATGGGATATTGTGTTCTTACGCCATCTGCTGAAGACACCTATATTCACGCCTGTAAAGGCTAATGACGCATTACGATGTGGGCGGGCTGCCTGCCCACAGCATATAAATGCAGTCGCATGTGTCATTCCGTTTGTTCTTCAGCTCTTCAGCGTGCTGCTAGGACAACGTCACGCCAATATGTTTTCACAAGAGGTAACCCATGGTGGTGATCCCTGTTGAAACTGTAATAAAAGAAAAGTGTTTTTAGCTTAAGTTTAGCACCGCTAACAAGGGCTAAGTAACCCTTTTTCGAAAGAAAATGTCCAAAAAAGTTGCACGCCCCTGCCCAATGGCATCTGAGTATTCACTATCTGAAAGGGATACTCACGAGCATTGCCCGGTGTGTCTGGGGATTGCCCATGTGAGGTTGGCTGTCTCTAGACCCGGGGCATGTACACATCGATGGCAAGAAGGTTTAACGCCCCTGCCAACTCAGGGCTCATATCAGTCTAAAAATCAAATCAATAAAATCCTTTTATTGTCACTCAACCATATACACAAGTGCAACAGTAGGAGAAAAACTGCTGTTCCGACCAACATGGCCGTATGACAGATATGAAACAGAATTGTAGGTAACAACACTTCACAGTAGACATTTTCTTGTACACATTTACACATTTCTGTAAAAGTGTTTAACCATCATTTATATATATCTTCAATCAGCAAATGTACACAATGTGCGTAGTTTACACATTATAATGACACGTAATTTACATATAACTACACGGCAGCAGATGTACACACAACGTGCGTAGTGTACAGTGATTGGTACATATTTACATTTAGTCATTTAGCAGACGCTTTTATCCAAAGCGACTTACACAGAGTTCAGGGAGCAATAAGGTGCTAATACAAAGTTACTAGTTTCAACAAAAGCTAGACCACTACCTGTTGAGAGAAAGAGAGAGGGTTAGTTTTTTCCCCTTATAATTTGTTTCTCAAGTATTCACAGAAGAGATGAGTTTTAAGTAGTTTTTTGAATGTTGTAAAGGGTGTGGTTGACCGGACCGAATTAGGAAGAATGTTCCATCAGGAAGGAGTTGTGAAGGTGAATGAACGGGAAAGCGATTTAATGCCCTTATCAGAAGGCAATACAAGACGCAGTTCGTTTGATGAACGCAGGGATCTTGATGGGGTGTAGGAGGGTGTAAAAGTATGCCGGTGCAGATCCAGTGATAGTCCTGATGGCAAGCATTAGTGACTTGAATCTGATACGGGCTTCAACCGGTGGACACTGGAGAGAGATGAAAAGGGGTGCCACATGACCCTTTTTGGCTGTTGGAAGACGAGGCGTGCTGCTGCGTTCTGAACCAGCTGGAGCGGTTTGATAGCCTTTGCAGGAAGACCAGCAAGGAGAGCATTGCAGTAGTCCAACCTTGAGATTATCAGGGCCTGGACAAGGAGTTGTGCCGCATGCTCAGTGAGATAGGTTCTAACCTTTCTAATGTTGAATAAGGCATGATCGCATTGTCTTTGCAATGTGATCATTGAAGGACAGCTGTTCATCGAATATGACTCTGAGGTTCCTGGCTGTATTGTTCTGACAGTACTAGAGTTCTTATTGGTTGTGCATGCTAGTGGGGGATAAAGTACAGTGCTGATGAGTAGATCATGAGTGGGAGGCAAAAGTTTAAGAGTCTGACTGCATGGGGGAAGAAGCTATGGACCGCCACCAGGCAAAAGTCCGGCTCCAGCACCAAGACCCGATGCTTGGGGAACGCAGAGAACACGTACACAGCCCAGACAGCACACAGGTCCCTGAAGACGGGGCCCCCCCTAGCTAAAAGCGGGATCCCGCTGCAGCAAGGAAGGGGCATTCGGGTCCCTGACCAGCAGGAGGGAGAGGAATGTCAGTCTCGAGGCAGCCGTGTTCCTCTCTTGGGCGCAGAAAAGACCATGCAAAAGGAAGTGTTCAGCTTTAAGTTTACTTGTCAAAGGCAAGAAAATAAAGATTTGTGTTCAGCATACAATGCCTCATGTGTTGGTTTATCAGCAGAAACAACATATTTTAGAAATACTAACCTCGTAATCGCACCATGTGCCAATGGAGGAGAAAGGTGCTGTAATGTCTCATATTTAGCACCATGGGATTCCCCAGGTAATGACGGGGATCCTCGCTGTCTTCCAAGAACGATACGCGCATGCGCCCGGTCACCCTGGGTGCTTCGCTCGATCCAGTGGGGTTATCGGCTGCAGTTTCTTTCATGTAATTTCAAGTTTCGAGTAATCACAACATCAGTCCCAAAAAGAGATTCCCCTCGTGCTGAGAGGGGACATCTGTGCTCTCCTCGGGAAGGGAGCAATTCAAATGGTTCCACAGGAAAAAATGGAAGAAGGGTTTTACAGTCGTAACTTGCTCCTCCCGACAATGAAAAAGCAGCTCAGACATCTCAAATTCAAGATTCCTATGGTACGGCACCTTCTGTGTTCCTTGTGTCCCCGAGACTGGTTAGCATCAGTGGATCTAACCGATGCATACTTCCACATCACAATTCACCCGGTGCACAGAACATTTCTGAGGTTCTCCTTCGATGAGACCGTATGCGAGTTTCAAGTCCTACCGTTCGGGCTATCCCTAGCATCATGCATTTTTACGAAATGCATGGAGGCAACGCTGGCACCTTTGCAGTGTCAGGGCATGAGAGTGTTCACTTATCTGGCCTCAGACAACAGAGAGCAAGCAGTGTTGCAGACACAAACACTTGTTTCCCATTTACGGGCTCTTGGGTTTCTAATAAATCTCGAAAAGAGCTCCCTGGTTCCAAAGCAGCAGATCTCATATCTCGGTTAAGAGATGGATTCCATACAGGCCACAGCTATGCTGTCAGTGTGAAGGGTCGAGGTTTTTCACAGCTGCCTGGCTCAGTTTCAGCTGGGCAAACAGGTCCGGTTTAATTTAATATTGATACTGCTGGGGCTCATGGCCTTGATGATAGTGGCAGTCCGGTTGGGTCTCCTCTATATGCGTGCATTCCAGAGATGGGTGCTGAGCACAAGATTAAACGCAGCACGGCATTTACACAGACAGGTGACGATCACGCCTTTGTGCTTTCAGACTCTGGTCCCAGTTTTGTTATCGGAGGGAGTTCCCCTGGGCAAGAGCTGGACGGAACATAGCAAATGACACATGCGACTGCATTGTTATGCTGTGGGCAGGCAGCCCCGGCCACGTCATCATGTGTCATTTGCCTTTTCAGGCGTGAATATAGGTGTCTTCAGCCGATGGTGCAAGAGCGCGATATCCTATAGTCGTGTGTTGTACCTCATTTTCCTCATTCTGGGAACAGTAGTTATATGTATAACTTAACTTTACTGCTTCCAGACGACATTCTGTCAGAATATAAATAAAAAAATCTGTTTCAATTTGTTTTTCACAAGTATTAAACGACATTGTGAAATTAAATGTCTTACTTCGGAGAAACTATTGGCCTTCCTGTTAGGCGCAGCTCTGCTGGACACGTGCTGCTCAGAACATGAATTCAGCACAGATTGGCCTGCATGTAGCGTATTAAATATCTCTTGGCTTATTTAATCAACAGATTTACAATGTCCTGACTAAAAAGTTTTTAATTTTTAAACACGCATATTTAAATAGCAAGCGGCATGTATCATTAATGTTCATTTAATTTTATTTGTAATGAAACGACATGCCCAAAACCTGCCACTTTCGTTACCTTTAGGTAATGTTATTACCAAAATAGTACGAATATAGTATGTGTCAGGATTCTGCCATATCATGTCATGTTTCTCCTGCCTAGTGGCGGGATCATGACAGAACCCCATGTTTTATGTGAGAGAGACTATTTTGGCACTTATGGCTTGCCATACTCTCTCTCTCCAGTATCGTCATTGTTCCTGCCCTCTTGTTTCCTCGTTAGTGCTCATTACGATTTCGTGCACCATACCTTTCCCCTCTTGATTTTGATCCCTTATAATGCCTTTGTGTTTTCTGTCCTGTGCTTGTGCATTGTCAGTCGTTGCTTGAGGTGAGTTCCTGTCTTGTCAGTGTAGTCTAGTCTTTTGTAGTTATGTCATATGTTATCTTTAGTCTTGTTAGGTTTAGTTAGTCCGTGTTCCTGTTACCTGTCATGTTATAGCATGGTTTGTTATTTTGCTCCCTCGTGGGTTTTTGTTTTGTTTTATAATTAATAGTCTGTGCTAACCCCTTATCCACTGTCTGCGTTTGGATTCTCCATCCTTGCACCTCACCATAAACCCTGACAGTATGTAACTGCATTGTCCTTGGTTATGTTTGCATAGCTGCCGGCGGCTAGTTTGTATCCTTGCACTTGGTCTTAATATTAGTGTATTTTATTATCGTTATTTATCACTGTCGTTGCTAACTTATGTATAACTTAAGATTCTAAACCAAAATTGAAAGTTAACTTGCTTTCTGTTTACACTGTGGAAAAGCATCTTGCCTCTAGTTTTTCTTGTGTGCTAACTGTTTCTCTTTTTAAGCGTATATACTACAATTCATTGAGCAACCTTGGTAGGTCGGAATTACTCTTCAGACCCGGTGAGTTATGGCTTCTATTCCTATTATTGTGACTTGCACCTTATGTCATATGTTTAGCTTAGCCTTCTCTGTCAGCTGCGAGGGTTTTATATGTGATAAATGCAGGGAAGTAGTTAGGCTGACAGAGAAGATCTTAGAATTAGAGTCTTGCATCCAATCTTTATCTGAGGATAGCAAGAGTGTAAGGACCGTAGAAAACACTCTAGATGCAAGCAACGTTAGCGTACACAGCTCGGTTGTGGTTGAAAGTCCCCAGCAGCTGGGAAACTTTGTGACTGTGAGACGGTGTAGTCGCAGGACAAAACATCACTCAACCGTTCCGATTACAGTCTCGAACAGGATTCCCCCGCTAAATGACGAACCGACTGAGAAACCTGCTGAAAGTGCCCTAATTATCGGAGATTCTATTGTTCACAACGTTAACATAGAGGCACCAGCCACCATAGTCAAATGTTTTCCGGGAGCCAAGATCGCCTGACATCAAGTCAAATTTAAATGTGCTGGCTAAGGCTAATCGTAAATTCATTTGAATGTTATTCACATCGGCACAATGTTCGACTCCGTCAATCACCAAAGATAATATTAAAGAGGTGTGTGAGCTCGCAAGCATGATGTCAGACACTGTAATATTCTCTGGCCCTCTCACTGCTTATCGTGGTGAAGAGATTTATGGCAGATTATCATCACTAAATGGCTGGTTGTCTGAGTGGTGCCTGCAGAATGATATTGTTTTTATAAATAACTGGAAGAGTTTTGAGGAAAGACTTGACCTGTTGAAACGAGATGGTCTCCATCCCTCCTGGGATGGGGCTTCCCTCCTGTCTAGAAATATGGTACAAAGTCTTAATAATGCTAAAGCTCGACTCACTGGGGCCCAGGTCAGGGAGCAGACAGAATGGTTTAACCAACTGTCTGCTTGCCTTCATGTACAACATGTAATTATCCCTTCTCCCAAACATCATAAAATAGAGACTGTGTCTGTCCCGGGATTAGCAAACATAAAATAATGCTTAAACCTCTTGAATGTAATTTAATAAACGTTAGTGTTATGACTCGGATTGCTAAATATTAGATTTCTAGAATATCTCTCAAATAAAGCACTTTTTTAACGATATGATAACAGATCATAAAATAGACATGCACTGTTTGACAGAAACATGGCTAAAACCAGATGATTATATTACTTTAAATTAATCTGTCCCCCAAGATTATTATTATAAACACGAGCCTCGTCTAAAAGGCAGACGGGGAAGTGTAGCAGCACTTTACAATACCTCTTTTAGCATCTCCCAGAAGTCTAACTCTAAATACAATTCTTTTGAAGTCATGGTACTTCATGTATCAACACCTAATACTAAGGATTAAACTTTTTTTATTTATTCTAGCTTTTGTATATCGGCCTCCAGAGCACCACACAGATTTTATTAAAGTATTTGGTGGGTTCTTATCAGAACTAGTACTGGACGCAGATAAAGTCCTTGTCGTTGGTGACTTTAACAAGACACAGTTGCTTTAACTAGACACAGCTAATCATCTAAATCAACAACATGCATGCTAGACCCTTTAACCTACAAATCTAATGAAAGAGATGCTCCCAGAAATTATAGATCCTCTTCTTAGTTTTATAAACTCATCTCTGACATTAGGACATGTGCCTAAAGCATATAAAGTGGCTGTTATGAGGCCCCTTGTAAAAAAAAAACCCAACTCGGCCCTAGAGAACTAGGGAATTACAGGCCTATATCGAATCTACCTTTCATATCTAAAGTTCTGGAAAAAGTAGTTTCCACTCAATTATGCTCTTTCCTCCAAAAGAATGACATCAATGAAGAATTCCACTCTTAGACTAGGTACAGAGACTGCTTTGATTAGAGTTATACAAATTATCTACGTTCGACACCATTGACCATAGCACACTACTACATGGACTCGAAAATTACGTTGGCATTAAGGGAATAGCCTTGAAATGGTTTAAGTCTTATTTATCCGATCGTTTTCAATTTGTAGCAATAAACAATGAGGTGTCATGCAAATCGCAAGTCCAGTACGGTGTACCACAGGGCTCAGTCTTAGGGCCTCTGCTCTTCGCATTATACATGCTACCTCTAGGAGATATAATAAAGCGACACGGAGTTAGCTTTTACTGTTATGCTGATGATACTCAACTTTATATTTCCTCGAAGCCTTATGAAACACAGCAGTTCCATCGAATAATGGAATGCATAGTCGATATAAAAAACTGGATGAGTAACAACTTTTTATTACTGAACTCGGACAAAACAGAAGTGCTACTTATTGGACCGAAAACCGCCATACGTAACAACGAAGAATACTGCTTAACTATTGACGGGTGCTCCATAAAACCCTCTTTGTCAGCTAAGAATCTTGGCGTTCTATTCAATAGTAATCTGTAATTTGAGAGCCATGTCGCCAACACCTGTAAATTGCGTTTTTCCATTTAAAGAATATATCTAAACTACGTCATATGCTGTCACTGTCAGATGCAGAGAAGTTAATTCATGCATTCATGACATCAAGACTAAATAACTGTAATGCACTGTTAGGTGGTTGCCCTGCAGGCTAAGTAAAACAACTTCAACTAGTCCAAAATGCGTCAGCTCGAGTTCTTACAAAAAAAGAATAAGCATATTAGCCCGGTTCTGTCAACCTTGCACTGGTTACCTATAAAACATCGCATTAACTTTAAGATCTTGATTATGACCTATAAAGCCCTACATGGTTTAGCTCCACAGCATTTGAGCGAACTTCCATTGTATTACAGTCCTTCACGTGCATTACGCTCTCAGGAGTCCTGTCAGTTGGTAATACCTAGAATCAAGTGCAGGTGGTAGATCCTTTTCCTATCTAGCACCTAAACTTTGGAATAGTCTTCCCTGCACTGTCCAGGAGTCAGATGTACTCTGTCAGTTTAAATCTAGACTAAAGACACATGTTTTTAATCTTGCATACACTACACTTCCATAATATAAATCCTCTGAGGGTTTAGGCTGCATTAGTTAGATCAACCGGAACCAGGAACACTTCCAACAACAACTGATGTACTTGTTGCATCAAAGAGTCTCATTGTTCCAAGTTTACCACAGCGAGCAGGATGCAGTTCATGTCCAAACCTGATGGTAGAGCGGAGAATGGGAAGCGGCGACCTGACAAGAGCTGATATGATAGAGCTGGATAAAATAGGAGGCGGCGACTTCACATATCTTCACTACAAAATTTCAAATGCCATTATTAATGGTAATGAAATTGCGTGCCTGGGACGTGATAGCTACGTTGCCAGCTGGTCAGTCATGAAATGACCACAGATGACCAATATATATTACGTAACCGGTATGTCATGTGTTAGCTGGGTATACAGGACGAACTACGTTCAGTAATAGAGAATGCCATTTATTCGACTCTCCATGGCCTTTTAGTGGACAGTTTGAAGTGTTTTTTCACAGGCTATGTGTCGAGGCCTTAGCTGTCGCTTTTTCTCGAAGCTGTCCAAACCTTTTTTACAGTCAAGGTGGTGCCCACATCTCGGGGAGAAAAATAACTTATTGATATGTTTTTCAATAATTGGTTAAAGCCGGGAAGAGCTGTATCCGGGGGGGAGAGCTGTATCCGGGGGGAGAGCTGTATCCGGGGGGAGAGCTGTATCCGGGGAGAAGAGGAAGAATTTTGGGTGCACGTCACGAGCCCTGTGCCAGACCCTGTGGTGCTCACTGTTGTGCTCAACTGATGAACATGCTATGATAGGCTGAAATCATCACGTGGTGTGTGCGTGTGTGGTCAAAAACATTCACAGCTACACCCTAGCTGCTCCTGATGCAGATCGTAATCTTTTGCAGGTAAATGTTTAATCTTGTCATGCCTAAATATTTGGTATAAACTTGCGGAAAATTTTTCAAAAATCTTGCTTCCATCGCCCCCCCAACGTTCTCTGAACACCCACTGGGGGGGGGGGTTCCCATTAGAAACGCACTAGAGGCTGACACAACATGGCGAATTACATGCAAGGGACCCGCGGTGTATGTAGATAGAAATAGCTCATTCTAAAGCAAGAAAAACATAACGCGTCAATATGTAAGGTCTGTATACACCTCTGAAGACGTATGTTATATTGCATTTCTGTCAATAGATCCTCCAAAAAATTACACACTGGTCCTAATTAGATTATAATACATTGTTATACAGAATTGTTAATTAATTGCTTTTACTAGTTTTATGCTTTACTCACTTGTTTAAACAAAAAATGGGGTTATTAAATACAAACAAATAATGACTGTTTGGCTGAAAATGACAAAGGGTATTCCATTAAACTCAATATGGGCTGAGCTATCTTGGCTATTTTGAAATTAAATGAATATGTGCTGCATGGAGCACATTAATCAATCAAGAAAATAAGTGGTGTTGATAAGAAACAAAAGCATGTAATTTCTCAGTTAAAAGTGTTTTTTCCAGCAACAACATGATAACGTGAAAATAGTTATGACACTGCAAGTGTAAAGGTGCTGAGATGTGTGGCTCAGCAGGTGAGCCCATTTGGATCAGCAGTGCCGAAGCACACCTGACGTAAAAACTCTGGTTTCATCTATAGCAAAACATAATATGTTTAGACAATACTGTCTGATTAGAGGAATTAAATAATAAGTATTTAAACCCAAAGTCTTTTTTGTGTTTCGACTTAAGTTGATACTTAAGCAGTACACCACCACAGGCCCAACATATGCTTGCATAAACAAATGAATGTCTCATAGTAGAAGGTTTGCCTCTAATAATACCACAAACAGAAAATGACAGAGCTTATACAAGATGATGCAAGAATTTATTAAGTATAGTAAATATGGAGAATAAATCAAATTTAGAAAAATGTTCCAAGATCAATCATAGACTTATTCATAGACGGCACAAGTTGCTGATATACATAAATGTTGATTGATGCAATTTAAGGAAAGAAACTCACATACATTTAAAATTAAATTATACTGTTATGATTCCTGTGATTCCTTGTAAAAACAAAATTCCCAAACTGAATCATTATACTGTGTGTTAATATATTACAGAATAGCTTTGCTCTAGAAATATTTTGTAAATGTTATGATGATTACTGTTTAGTGTACTGAGGTAACAGCTTGGTGAAAAAAATCTTCTCCACATCCTGTTGAGAATAAAAAACAGATATGTTAGCATTAACGTACTGTTAAATAACCAAAGATCTTCTGTCATAACCATCACTTACAGCAGTTAGCCAGCTGCTTCCACTCTGGAGAAACGTCAGCGTTTGTCAGGGCACAAGAGGACACATAATTATTGAGAGCACGGCAAAAGGCCTTCTGGTTTCCATCATTGAGACACAGTTGGAAAAGGCAGTCAGAAGCAAATTGCCGCTTGGATATTGTATTCTGACACTGGCTGAAAGGGCCATTTGCATCCTCTATCAAGCCGCAGTAGCTTTGACCCCCATACAGCGACTTTTTCTCATCCGTGCAGGGAGGAAAGTGCCAGCAGGTGCCGCTGGTCTCAGGGACACTCCAAGATTTTGCCCATTCTGTTATATCTGTTATGATGTTACCACTTTGCGTGACAAAGTCATCTCCCAGGTCATCATTGTAGGTTCCACACATTCCTTCTATGTTATTGTAGTAGCTACTGGAAACTACCACGATGAGAGTATCTGCCCAGTTAAATATGACCTCTAAGCCAAAATCTGTCTGCAGAATCCCTTTAGTCCCTGACAATATTACGTCGATGCCTTCAGAATTCAAACTCACAGGAAGGTTTAAAACGGAGCCATCAATCTGTATGGGACAAAAGGAGAGCAAGCAGCACAGACGAAAATGAGAAATGCATTGATATTCATTACTGACATAGTCCCTATGTGCTTAATGCTCTGCACTGACTTACTGTCACACGGTTGCGTTTGTCTTTTCTGAAAGTGATGTCATGTCCTTTGACTTTGATGCTGGCTGACTTGACGTATGACCCATAGTTGCCTTTGAGCATGTCGTTCTTGTTGATGATGCTGAATGGTGTGAGTGTTGGGTCTTTGCCTGATGTTTTAACTAAAGTATAGGTGCAAATACCCTGGAAGGAAAAGTGGTTCCCATCAAAGGTTCTGTAATGAGGATCTCCCGTGGCCATGCAGGAGGCCTTTGACTTTGAGACACACACTGCCTTGTTGTCCTGTACAGTACAGTACTCTTTCTCACGGCATATATGATCACTGCAAAGATCTGGAAAAGACGTGTACATGTGTTTATTGGATGATGAACTATTTAGGTGTAGCAACAACACTTCAAATATTTTGTTGTTTATTACAGAAAGAGTTACCCTTGGTGTAACACCCAATGACACCATCTTTTTTGCCACAGAACTGTTCTGAAGCACATTTTAAGGGATCACAGGTGAACACTCCAGCTTTGCATTGGCATTTTTCCTTACAGTCTCCCTGAACGATTACTTCACCAGACTAAAGAACATATAAGGGGTAAATATAATTTGCTGTGTTTTTCAATGGCTGGATTATTGCAAAAAACAATCAAACAACATTCTCACCTTGTAATACTTCCCATCTGCATAACAACCACAATCCTTTAAAGCTTTACATTCACCTCCATCAAACACCAAGCCATCATCACACTGACATCCTTCATGACACGGCGGGCATTTCTGTGATTCAGTAAGGCTGGCACAGGTGGAGGAACAGGTGTCAGCACACAGCTCATAGTGACTGTTCTCAAAACACTTAAAAGCTGTAAAAGTACAAGAGCGTTTTAGACACAGACAACTTAAGCACATCTTTAGACCCAACAAATGTAAAAGTATATTTGGCTGTATGAGGCACTCACGACAGAAGGTGTTATTCCTCCAGCTGTCAATTGATGTTACAGTATCCTGACAGCTGGCCACATATCGTTGTATGTGACTACACAGAACGTTCTGATCCTTTGGCTGTGCTGCTACATCTTTGACACATTCATCGAAGAATGTCTGGGGTGGAACTTTGTCGTAACAGTTAGAAAATGGACCCTTCTCTGATGTTAGAATAGTGCAAGCATTCTCTGCCTGTGTTTGTGTATCTTTGTCAGGATTTACACATTTGGATCCACAAGCTGTTTTGCACATCATTGTATCTGACGGGGAAACCCAGCTCTCAGCAAAGTACACCACAGAAGATGTCTGAATACCATCAGGCAGGAGAAAATCGTCTGCTTTGTTTCCATTGTAGTTTCCGCAGAGACCAGTGACTGCACTTTTAAAAGTGGATGGGATCTCAACAGTGGCCATGGAGATTGTGTCATATGTAACTTTCAGTCCAAAGTTTGTTTCCACAACAATGAAAAGACCGCTTTGATAAACTTGCACCAGTCCCTCAAATAAAGTTACAGGAAGATTTGTTTTAGTCTTATCCACCTGCAAAGAAAAAACAGCAATAAAAATTTAACATTTATGACTGTTTTTGATCTCTAAAAACTATGGTCAGTTTCATACGTTACCTGTATATCCCAGACCTGTCCGGGCAGCAAAGTAATTGTGTATTGGTCTACTTGTATTTCGACTCTTCGAGTAATGCCTGCCTCTTCAGATGACAGCTGTTTCACCAGCACACTGAATGAGCTTATCTTATCCTTTGTCTGAATCGTCTCTACCAATCTGTACTCACAGTCACCTTCAACACTAAAGGATTTTCCATCGAATGACTGATAAATTCCAAAGCCTGCCACTGAGCACACAGCTTTGAACTCAGGAAAACAGCCTTGAACTCCATTCTGGACCTGGCACTTCTCACCTGGTCTGCAGGTGAATCCGTCCTCACACTGAACTTTTCCGTTTTCTTTGCAAACGCACCTCTGATTACATTTGCCTTCAGGAAAGAACTCTTGGCCCAGCTTATAGTAAAGACCCATGTGAGTACAGCCGCACTGTGCCATGGGCATACACTCGCCATTGCTCAAAAATAAAGCCCTTATCACATATACATCCTTCAGCACAGGGGGACCCCTTACAGCCCTTAGGTTCAGTGAGACCAAGGCAGGTCTGGGGACATCCTACTCCACACACCTCATAGTGGCTATTTGCCTTGCAGGACGCAGCTGTGGATAGATCATATTGTTAGTAAATGTTGTTTTAATCAGGAATCTTGAGTTGAATTATTTCAAATTTCAAGGAGAAATAACAAGACTGAATACTAACGGCACAAACTGTTGGTTCTCCAAGATTCCACTTTTCCAAGAGCATTTTGACAAGCAGCTGTGTATGCAGTGAGAACACTACAGAGTGCTGATGAATGTCCACCATACATACACATATCATACACACAATCCTCATAAAACTGACTGGGATTCACTTTGTCATGGCAGCCTTTAAATGGACCTGTTTTGTCTGTGATGATGCTACAGGGCTTGGTAAAAGTCACCTGGTTTCTCTCAGGGGCGTCACATTTGGGACAGATTTTATCCTTACATTCATCTGAGCATCCAGGGTCATCTGTCACTTTCCAGCTGGTTCCAAAGAGTGTTGGGTTTGCCGCAGGGGTCTCATCGGGGGTACGGAATTCATCGATGAGATTTCCATTCCAGTTGCCACAAAGTCCTCCCACTTCATTGGAATAAGTGCTGGGTAGAGTGAGTGTTACATGGCTTTCCCAGTTGAATTTTAATGTCAGACCAAAGTCTGTGGTTACCACGCCGAAATACCCAGCGGTGAATATGCTGAGTCGACTATCTTTTTCAAATGGCATATTCACATATAGATCATTGACCTTCAAGACACAAATTAGCTTAAGTTAAAAACATTGGCCATTTTGCCCCAGTGTATATGCATTTATTCATTTTAAAATTAAAGATTTTTATACTGGACTGACCTTCACTTTTCTAGGACTTTCCTTACTGAAGACAATTTTATACCCATAGACGCTTATTGTTACAGTCTTGGTATAAGAAACTGCCTTGTTACGTCCTCTGTTCTCGTTCTTGACAAGTACCTCAAAGGCTATCAGTGAGGGGTCAGCTGTATTGAGTAGCTTGGATAAATAATAAGTACAGGTACCTTGGAAGTCAAAGGCTTTACCATCAAATGTGCGATAGTGTGGATCACCTGCACCCTGGCAGGTACTATAGGATAATGGATAGCAGTCTCTCACTCCATTCCGTGTACTACACATTTCAGAAGTCTTACACTTTGCTGGTGTGCATTGAGTCTTTCCAGTTTGAGGATTGCACACACATTTCTCTGTGCATTTTGTATCCCCCCAAAATGTTTGATCAGCTGCATAATACCGACCCTGGTAGGTGCAGCCACACTTTTTCACAGAAATGCATTCGTCTCCACTGCGAACATAACCTGTACTGCACTGACAGCCTTCCACACATGGCAATGTGCAGTTGTCTGGGGTATCTCGATTTGCACAAGTGGCAAGACATGCTGTTCCACAGGCTTCATATTTACTGTTGGCTGGACAGTACGTTTCTTGGAGGATTATAAAGAGAACAGATGAATTTTAACAACTTTGTAAGACATTCCCTACATTTAGTCACAGCATTACTCTACAGTCCCATTCAGTTGGTTTACTTGGTGGAAAATATTGACCATGGGACCTATATGAAGATGAAATGTTTATTTTTCAAATAGATAGAATACAGGTGTGACTGTGTTGGGCAAACATGGTGTTCACATTAGCTGGTACCACAGCTTGTGGAAACTTGTGGTTCACTATGTGATTTGAGGGCCATAGTCAATTTGCAATGAGTTTATTTTACTGTATGTGTGATGCCTATTATGCATGAGTACCACTTATGGAGCAAAGCCCCAAGTTATCTACCTAAGTAATCCAAAAAGTAAGCTTTTTGGTTCTGAGACACTTGAGCTGAGAATTTATTTGCATGCCCAAGAGTAGGCCTATGGTCAATTAATGAAGCGATAACTTCACACAATATTCCATAGTCCAAGTGTCAATTAAAGTTAACTGACTGAATGTGAAAATGTCTTTCATAGAATGCTTATAAGATGTATTGTGGTTACATTACCTGTTCTGTAGCACCCAACGACGCCAATTTTTTTGCCACATACTTGATTTTCCTCACATTGGTAAGGCTGACAAGAGAACACTCCTGCATTGCAGCTGCATTTTTCTTCACAGTCTTCTAGAACCACTTCCTCACCAGTCTACGAAGCATATTTGTGAAATTTAGTTTAATCTAGTGGCAAAGGCACTCTGTCATTTTCTAGCTGATGTCATATTTGATCATTGCAAGAAAATAATACAAAACTGTACGGGTTCTCACCTTGTAATACTTTCCATCTGCATAACAACCACAATCCTTTAAAGCTTTACATTCACCTCCATCAAAAACCAAGCCATCATCACACTGACATCCTTCATGACACGGTGGGCATTTCTGTGATTTAGTCAGGCTGGCACAGGTTGAGGAACAGGTGTCAGCACACAGTTCGTAGTGACTTTTCACAAAACACTTGAAAGCTGTGAAAGTACAAGACCATTTTTAGAGACTGGTTCATGAATTAGTTTTAGATGCTTGAACTTCAATTGTTTTGACTGTATTTTAAATTGTACACTTTATCTTTATCACATGAAATCATAAAAAAAGCAAGAACAAGGTTATTAAATAGTAAAAGCCACTTACGACAGAAGGTGCTATTCCTCCAGGTCTTTATTGATGTTCCAGTCTCCTGACAGCTGGCCACATATCGTTGTATGTGACTACAGAGAACTGTCTTGTCCTTTGGCTGTGCTGCCACATCTTCGACACATTCATCGAAGAATGTCTGGGGTGGAACTTTGTCATAACAGTTAGAAAATGGACCCTTCTCTGATGTTAGAATAGTGCAAGCATTCTCTGCCTGTGTCTGTTTGTCTTTGTCAGGAGTTACACACTTGGACCCACAACCTGTTTGACACATCCCTCTGTCTGATGGTAAAACCCAACCCTCTGCAAAATATTCTCCAGAAGATGTCTGAATACCATTTGGCAAGAGAAAATCGTCTGCTTTGTTTCCATTGTAGTTTCCGCAGAGACCAGTGATTGCACTTTTAAAAGTGGATGGGATCTCAACAGTGACCATGGAGATTGTGTCATATGTCAGTTTCAATCCAAAGTCTGTTTCCAAAACAATAAAAAGACCACTCTGATAAACTTCAATCAGTCCTTCATCCACAGTTACAGGAAGATTTGTTTTAGCATCATCTACCTGTAAAGAAAACACCAACATTAAACACTTTTGAGTTCTTGACTTCTTACAATTATGGTCATTGTATGGCCAAGTCCTGCGAAGTTTGGCTTCCAAACAAAAAACAAAGAAGCAAGCTAATAAAAGGATTAAGAATGACTTAAAAATGACAGCCAGGTATAAAAGATGGGTTGGATCAAAACTCTTTAAGCACAGTAGCTTTTCATGAACAAAATTAAATATTCCAATCCTACCTGTATTTCCCAGATGCGGCCCGGCATCAAAGTAACTGTGTATTCGTCCACTTGTATTTTAACCCTCCGAGTGATGATTCCGTCAGAGGACAGTTGTTTCACTATCACACTGAATGAGCTTATCTTATCCTTTGTCTGAATCGTCTCTATTAATCTGTACTCACAGTCACCTTCAACACTAAAGGATTTTCCATCGAATGACTGATAAATTCCAAAGCCTGCCACTGAGCACACAGCTTTGCACTCAGGAAAACAGCCTTGAACTCCATTCTGGACCTTGCACTTCTCACCTGGTCTGCAGGTGAATCCGTCCTCACACTGAACTTTTCCGTTTTCTTTGCAAACGCACCTCGGATTACATTTTCCTTCAGGAAAGAACTCTTGGTCCAGCTGATAGTACAGACCCATGTGAGTACAGCCGCACTTTGCCATGGGCACACATTCACCATTGCTCAAAACAAAGCCGTCGTCACATGCACAGCCTTCAACACAGAGACTCTCCTTACAGCCCTTAGGTTCAGTGAGACCAAAGCAGGTCTGGGGACATCCTACTCCACACACCTCATAGTGGCTATTTTCCTTGCAGGAGGCAGGCAGCTGTGGAAAGATCATATTGTTAGTAAATGTTGTTTCAATCAGGAATCTTGAGTTGAATTATTTAAAATTTCAAAGAGAATCGACTGGACTGAATACTAACGGCACAAAGTGTTGGTTCTCCAAGATTCCACTTTTCCAAGAGCATTTTGACAAGCAGCTGTGTATGCAGTGAGAACACTACAGAGTGCTGATGGATGTCCACCATACATACACATATCATACACACAATCCTCATAAAACTGACTGGGATTCACTTTGTCATGGCAGCCTTTAAATGGACCCGTTTTGTCTGTGATGATGCTACAGGGCTTGGTAAATGTCACCTTGTTTTTCTCAATGTTGTCACATTTGGGACAGATTTTCTCCTTGCATTCATCCGAGCATCCAGGGTCATCTTTGACTTTCCAACTGGTTCCAAAGAGTGTTGGGTTAGCTGCAAGGGTATTGTCAGTAGTACGGAATTCATCGTTGATGTTTCCATTCCAGTTGCCACAAAGTCCTCCTATTTCATTGTAATAAGTGCTTGGTAGAGTGAGTGTTACATGGCTTTCCCAGTTGAATTTTAATGTCAGGCCAAAGTTGGTGGTTACCACGCCGAAATACCCAGCGGTGAATATGTTGAGCTGACCATCTTTTTCAAACGGCAAATTCACATATAGATCATTGACCTTCAAGACACAAATTAATTTCCGTTGAAAACATTGTCCATATTGCCTGAGTGTTTATGCAGTTATTCATTGTAATGTGTGTAATAGTATTAACTGGACTGACCTTCACTTTTCTAGGACTCTCCTTACTTAAGACAATCGCGTATCCATAGACATTTATTGTTACAGCCTTGGTAAATGAAACTGCCTTGTTACTTCCTCTGTTCTCATTCTTGACAAGTACCTCAAATGGTATCAATGAGGGGTCAGCTGTATTGAGTAGCTTGGAGAAATAATAAGTACAGGTACCTTGGAAGTCAAAGGGTTTACCATCAAATGTGCGGTAGTGTGGATCACCTGCACCCTGGCAGGTACCGTACGACATTGGATAACAATCTCTCACTCCATTTCTCAAGTCACACATTTCTGACTTTTTACAGCTTGTCACTTTACATTCAACTTTTCCAGTTGCTGGGTTGCAGACACATTTTTCTGTACATTTTTTGTCCCCCCAAAACATTTGGTCGGCTGGATAATATCGGTCTTTGTAGGTACAGCCACACTTTTGTACAGGAATGCATTCATCTCCACTGCGTATATAACCTGTGTTGCACTGGCAGCCCTCCACACATGGCAACCTGCACTTTTCTGGGGCATCACGATCTGCGCAAGAGGCAGCACAGGCTGTGCTACAGGGCTCATAATGACTGTTGGCTGGACAGTTCATTGCTTTGAGGAAAATAGAGAAGAGAATTATAAACAGTATATATAATATATACATATAGCATACAATATGGCACAAATTTGTTAACTATCAACATAAATCTTTACTTTTGTATGCAGTAAATATACTTACGGCAATTGGAGAGTGTCCTCCAGTTTCCAGTGATCTTGATTCCAGCTGACATGCAAGCACCAACATAGCTCTGAATGTCATTACAGAGGAAGAGTCTTGCACCGCTGTTAATACACGCATCGTACACACAATTATCCACGTATATGTTAGGCTCTACGGTTGCGTGACAGCTAGCAAATGGCCCATCTTTTTTAGCCATGATACCACAGTTTGACTCTTGTTTGTACTGCTCTTGAAGGTTTGAAGGGCAACTTGGGCACTGCCCATTACAGTCATCATTGCAAAACAGATCTTTATCTGGAAATTTCCAGCTCTTGGCAAACTCAGTGATGCTGGAGAGCACAGTGCCTTTGGGAGCACTGTATTCATCTCTGCGGTCACCGTTATAATTCCCACATAGTCCACCTATAGTCTGGTAATAGCTGCTGGGAACTGTGATATACAGCATCATATTCCAGTCATATTTCACTTGTAAGCCAAAATCTGTTGATATAATGACATCCCTGCCTCTTTGATCAACTTTGATTTTTCCACCCTCGATAGTCAATGGCAAGTAGGTATTTTCACCATTGAACTTGTCAGAAACGGAAACAAAGAATAAAGAGAGTTAGTTATTATTATTATACAAAGTGATTGTAAGTATTAATGTTCAAAGTAATTTTCTGCACATGAACTATATTTGATGTAAATATTGACATTCATATATTAAATTTCTAAGGCGCTTTTACCTCTACTACTCCTCTCTGGCTGCTTGCCACCACTGTGTGACCATACACAAGGACAGAAACCACCCTCACGTATGCCACCCTATTGTTTCCCCTGTGGTTGTTTTTTTATTAATACGCTGAAGGGTGTGAGGCCATTTTGAGGTTTTGTATTGTTCACCATCACGTAAGAACAAGTTCCCTGAAAGTCAAAAAGTTTCCCATCAAAAGTTTTGAAATGGGGATCGCCAACCGCATGGCATGTGGCAGAGGAAACGGGAACACAGACACCCTTTCTACACTCTTCCCGTTCACGGCACTTGACAGTGTCACAGGGGTCTGTTGGAGGAACTGGAATTGACGTGGAACCTTAGGGAACAAAAAGGAAAGTCTTTGATCAGTTCTACAGCTGAGACAAAAACTGAATATGTAATTCTCCAACATTGCATCTTACCGGTGTTACACACTCCTGTTGTACCATATCCCCTCCTTACTTTTCCACCATAAACATACACAGCCATCAGTGAATTTCCAGATATGGTTATGGGACCTTTCTGTGAGCCGATCGGCATGATACTCCATACGTACTTGCTGTTCCCGGGGAAATCTTTCCATCTCAGTGTCTTGCTTAAGGTGCGTTGTGCTGCTGCTTCAGCGACAATTACAGCATTGCTATCGTAACCATTTTGGGGATAAATGGTCCATGATGTTGACATCTCAGAAGTTGGAATAACATTGGTTAGATACTCATCGTAGGGGAAAATTGCTACTAAAATACATAACCATTATATTTTTGTTACTTTGAATGACTGTACCCGTTTTTTTCAAATTAACTTCATAAACATCTCCAGAATTCATCGTTATTATTTTGGGGTGTCTGTGCTTATAGATGGACACAACTGTGTTGTCCTCTGGGGCAACCACATGGGCGGTGTCCATGCTGAGGAAATAATGCATCGGAGGAACCAGGTATGTGTTGGAGAGAGCCTCAATCGGGATCAGCTGCTCGTAGACATGTTCGCAGGTCCCCACGATCATGGCACACTCGTGTCCGGCCAGGACAGCCACCGGAAGTGTGGATGTGATTTTTGTTCCAGACAAAGTTTCCTGACTTTGAAACTCATAGACTTCATAGGCATTCAAATTTATGGTTTTGGGCTTAATTCTCCAAGAATTGTAAACGATGGTGACTGTGTTCATCTCCTTGCCATTGATGATGGCAGCTTCCTTTTTCAATGGACCCGTGTTTGGAGTGAAAATGATGTAACTTCTGCCAAGTTGGTTTACAGGGTAAATCACACTGCTGTCTCCGGAGTGTTCTTTTATGTGAGAGGACACCACAGAGATATCGGCATCAGAGGAGATAGAAACAGCCTTGCGGAAGACTCCTTCACCTTCAAGCTCGGTGTTTGCTGGAAGCGTCATCAATTTGGTGTCTCCTCGTGCTATACTCACTGTTTCACTGTAACCTATACCCTTCACCTCCACTTTTACAGTTGCGGGGGAATTTTGTGCTGTAATGGAGAGGGTCGGACTGCCTTTTTCGACATACTGGTAGTTTGTCATAAAAGCAGTGATGAATTCACGCCCTGTTGAGCATCCTTTGACTGCTGTAGTTAAACAAAAGCACAGTATTGGTAGTTAACCGGCATATGTTGACAATGAAAATAACCTACAGACCTAAAACTTTCAAGTGCTTTCAAATAAACACAACAATCAAGTAATTTCTTTAAATGTGAGGTTAGTTTGCACAATAATCTTTTTTTACAAAAACGTTCTAACATTTATTCATAAGGTAGTTATACCACACTGACTTTGAGCTGGTGGATCAAATAATAATATAATATTATAATAATATTTTCAGGTAATTGTTTTTTCATTTTAATAATAAAATGTATAGTAATAATAATAAAATACCTATACATAGTTTTAATATTTGTATATTTTTATTAGGATGTTTACTTTTTCTTATCTCTGGACAGTTGCACAATTAGACAATAGTGACTTTAAATTGCAATGTACTTAAAATCCACCAACAATACTTAGCCTGCATGTAATTTAAATATGTCATATATATATCGCTGTTGTCCCTCTGGACCTAGTATCTCCACATTTTGTGAGTTTGTGAATTTTTGCAATAAATAATTATTATTATTCACCTTTTGTGTTTTTCACTGGGTATTAGAAATATCTTACCGATAAAAAGTATTCAAAAGTGCTTATCAACACAGTATTTAATCCTTTAATAAGTACAGTTTATTTCCATTTTCTAAAAAAACTGCCAATGTGGACATCCAAGGTTTAAAATTATACATCTATATCAATAATTATATGCATGTTACATCAAAACTCTTCTTACCAGTTACTGTTACCGCTAAACAGAGAAGAAATGACCGCATCTCCATGGCTGTAAGAGAGAAACTATAATATTTTTTCTATCTGGTGAATTTAAATCCAGTTTTAGATTTTTACTTTGATAAACAAAAGTAATTATAGAAGTAACAATGCGTACAAACCTGGAGGTATGGTCTCTTTGAACAAAACCTTTCCAAAACAGGTGAAGGCTTATATAGTATTGCTACTAGGAATGAAAAAATGTAAGGTATTCTGGAAACAGGATCTTATAATTTAAGTACACAAAAATTGTGTAAGTTTAGGCAAACTAACATGACAATATTGATAGACATTACAGTAAACAGTGTTCCACATCACACCTAAAGCTAACAGAAAGCTGCAGTTAGAAAAACAGAAATAATGTTGTTCAACATATTTCTGAATTTTCAGAACAAATATACTTAGAGGAGGGAAGTTTTCAGATGGCTTAACATTGTGTAAATCATGTGTGTAAATCGACAATGTTAACGCACTACTGTGTACGTTTACTCCCTTTACAAGCATCACACCAAACTTTATGTGTATGTGTTTACTGAATACACTTGAACATTAATTATCTTTGATGCACAAATGCATACACTCAATGGTGGCATCTTTGTGGTGTTTACAGTTTAAAAATCAACCAAGGCTGATATATAGGACAGTACAATGTTATTAAAGTGTCGTACAAACTTTGCCTGTCACTGCGTATACACATTTTCCATATAGTACGCAAATGACTTCAGGTACTGTTTGCCCAAGTTGTTCAAATGGATGACAGGATCAACATGACTGTACAACCAGGTATTTGTTTTAATTATCTGTTTGCACAACATGTATGCCTAGATAGAGTCACTTAACTTTTGACATCACACGCGTTTATCTTAGCTGGACCTAGCTAATTCACCACTTAAAGACGTCAAACGTTTAACAGCTGATGTAATTCCCTTAAGCTAATGCAAAACAAGCCCTTCAGTAAAGGTAATGCGTTCGGTGTCTCTTAAATTTAACATCTGTTCTGTGTCACTCCTTTATGGACCAAGCTATAGACGGTTTCATCTTAACAACATAAACAAATGTTACTGGTTACAAACTTTTGTGACCCCGACTTACCTTCCAGTACACATTCACAAACAATACAGTGCCTGTAGATTATTTCTGATAACAATCAAAAGAAACCGAGAAGAACCGTTACTTGGCATAACTTAACTAAACTCTCCAATATTTTAAATTTAGACTCCGATACCAATTTAAATTCTCATTCCCTCATACCTCCCTCTGTTCCACCGCCATTCCACCACCCTCATGAATTGTTTTTTGTTTTGTGGGGGGACTTTTGAGTATTTGGGATGTGTTTCCTGGTTTTGGGCGTCAGGTGCCACCCTTAGAGGGGGGAATGTAATGATTTTGTTGTGTTTCTTCTTCATGTTGTCTTGTCTTTAATATTGTAGTTGTTTTGGTAGTTCTTGTTTTAAGGGTATTGTCGTTTCATTCATTTGTCTTGTTCTTATAGGTTTATTGTTTGATTGTCATCAGGTGTGCTTTGTTGGTCTCTACTCAATGTGAATATATATACCACAGTTTTTCATGTGTTAGGGGTTGGTTATTGAATGTAGTTTGGGTTGCTCTGTCATGTTTCCTGATTCTCGCTACATGATTTGGATTATTTATCATTTATGGAAAAATTAAAGACTTTTATCTGCACATAGATCCATGTCCAAGTTTCATGTTTTTGGCAACATCGTTATAAATGTTTAGAGATCTACACTCTTAAAGAACATGTATCTCACAAGATTGCAGCTGTTTGCATAATGTCACTTTTGTAATTGGTTGAGAAATTGTTTTATTCAGAAAAAACGGTTGGTGTTGGCGTACGATCGAGCCAACGAGTAGTCTAGTTATTTCTTATGTCTAGGGTTATCTCTTTATCTTTCAGAAATTTTCCTATAAATATATTTCCCATCCAAATGCACATTCAGAATAATAAATACATTCATTTCCTAACCTACTACAGTTCTGTGTTTTCTCTTACTGGTCATATTTCATTTGAAACGAATATGACTGATAAAACTCACTGTGGATTTTAATTCCACATGGTTTTACTATAGTGAAAGTGTAGTATATTTCTAGTAAAACCATGGGTATTTTAGTATAATCATGGGTATTTTATAGAGCTTGGTTATTTTTTGTAAGAGAAGTATTGCTTACGTTTGTTGTTGTTCCAGTCCTTAAAATAGCTGAATGCATGGTAACTGCCTAAAAGAAACGAAATGACATTAAACATATATTTAATCTTAAAAGAGCTTGACTAATTTGAATATTAATGAATTTTGCTGTATTGTGAATTACATGCAGTAAAATGACTGTCAATTTAAAATTAAGATAAAAACATTCTTATATTATTCAGCACACTGATCAATAATTTTGAGCATAACTGACACCGTGTGATGAAATAATCACGTATGTTTACCACCCACTGCTTTCACAGATTAAAACTTCAAATTCGCTTGAGTTTGTAAAAATCTGTTCACAGTAATCATCATCAGAATATCTCTTCTCCTGTCTCCTGAAATCATTTTGCCGGCATTTAGTCAAATAGGCGATTGCAGCCTATTGTAATAAATGTAACCGGAAACATCGATACACTCCTTCAACGAGCACTTCAGGTGTTCCAAAAGGTACATGCTTTAGTTACGCACGCCATCAGCCCAATACTACTGCAATATTACTCTATGTAGGTACTCAATGTGAGATTGGCAGAAACTGCGTGCTACGTCCACTTTAATCTAACTAAACAATCTATAACATATTTACAGTAGGTGTGGTTCTTTTAAGATATGACCACTGTCCTCAGTGCAAGAGCGGTGAACTATAACCTGTCGCCAGACAGCACATACTTGAAAACAAATACCACTCAAAAGCAGTTATTCTCATCACAAGACAAGATAAGACAGGAATAAACCCACCTAAACACTGAAACTGCAGCTGTGAAATAGAAACAGTGTTTTTTCACATTTTGTCAGGCACTCACATTTAGTTTGTTTGTTTATGTACAGATTATAACTGAAACGAGTAAAAAGGCTGTGGTGGGACAGATTTAGTTTATTCTACAAAGTACAGTATATAACTATCTTAAATGTTATTAACTCTTAATTTAATGTTTACATACAGTAATTTTACATCTGTCTCTTGGACAAGAATGTAAGAAGTGTCAGGCCATCTTGAAGTGACTTTTACAAATGTAAACCACAGCAGTTGTTCTTCACCACAACACACGCACAGCCACACTTCTTACAGTTCCACACCACTCCATTTCAGATGATTGAAGATGCCTGTTTACACCATTGCCATCATTGTTTAACAACCTAAAGGCTTGTTCACAGAAACCGGTTCTTCACATCTTTTTTCAAAGGGTGTAATATTACATTTCAGACTATATTACTCTTTCTGCTCAAAAAAATGTGTTTCATCTAGGAAAATGCGGCACCAAAATACAATTCTAACACCATTCTGCTCAGGATTAAAACTATATAAATCTGTTGTGACTTTGAGGTTTAACAGTCACTTTTAATGCTTCTAAATAATCTGCAATTGTGGATTTTTTCGTGAAAGATACAAAAGGTAGCAATGTTAAAGGCACGATATATATATTTTTCCAACTAGATGTAGCACAGATCAATCAGAAAGCGACAATCGATGATAACGCAGACATATCTAAAGACATACATCTTTGTCAGGTGTCCTTCTTTTTGCAACAAGAATGGATGTTGCTTTGGTTAGAACTGCAGATTTCTCTTGATATTAAACATTGTTGAAAACAGTTGACATAAATAGACAAGTGAACAAAATATATAACACTGTGCTAATAATTTAAATTTGAATGCAAATAATCTTAAACATTGTGCCTTTAGGTGAACATTCAGAACTGGCATCTACAACATTAATAATGATGTTTAACAGAACCTAAAATTTTATTGTCGATGCAATATTTATACATGCTGTATCTGAATACGTATGTTCACATGTGAACATGCTGATATTATTATAGACTCCTCAAGTACTAAAGTGCTTGGCTGCAGCAGTAGAGACCAAGAGAGTGCCAGCAAAGCCATCCCCCAAAATGCCAAGGCCAACTCGCTAAAAAGGCAAACCTTTATTTGGGAGGGGCAGAAACCACGGGCCAAGCCCTTAACCCCAGATTCAGTTCTGCTGAGTATAGCCAGGGATTGGGAAATGCGAGTTGATTTAAACCACAGACTTACTTTCCCCTTGGAAATTGCAGCGACCAACATGTGGCCAGACATGGTTCTGTGGTCCAGCTCCAGTAGAACTGTCCTCATAGTTGAGTTGACTGGACGGTGGAAAGAGGCCATTAATGAACTCTAATAATCCAGAAAAATCTTTTCATATATTTAGCTCTTTAAACATTTTACTCTTGAATTAAGTATATATGACAGTTAAGTAATATGTAAGCAATAAGGTGCAAGAGGCTGTGCTGAATAAATCATGGCTGATGAGCATTGTTGAAGGCACGGTTACCTCAATTAAAGCTAAAAATATGTATCAATGCCTTCAGTAAAATCATCAAGGGTACTGCTCAGTGATAACACAGAATCTGTAGTTACAGCGGTCATGCTGTGCTTTATTGTGAAAGCACAGCTATAGGGTATTTGTCGTACATCACATTACCAAACCGGAAAACAAGTCTTGTCAGAGAAAGCGTTTTAAAATAACACTGATATTTGTTGATTTTTGAAGTAGGCCTTATCAGCTAGCTAGTTGTTGTCCTTTGTGTCGTTTTATTCTATTGGTATATTCAAATGTCAGTGAAAAGAAAGATTTGGGTAATATGCGGATTCATATATCAGCATTAACGGTAAACAAAGACGGGCGAGGTGAACGCGGGTAGCATTATAATATTCACTAAACGGCTACTCAAACAATGTCGTAAGCACAGGTGTATTTATTTTGTGTCACACCAGCATAATGCAAAATAATGTCTACATATCCAGTAAGGTCGTTACAGCGATTTACCATGGTAAAAACAGTTCATCCTTCCGAAGCACATGTAAGTTAACGATAAATAAAATAAATGTTCGGTAGCCTGCTATGAATATAAATGAAATTTTATGATTAGATATTTTAGCCTACAGTATGTTTGTATATCTGCCAATGTATCGTGTTTTAAAAAGGAACTGAGAATTGTGGGTAAAAACTCACTCCAGGGAAACAGTTAAGACATTTTAAATGCATAGAAACATTAATATGTTCATTTAGAGATGACAAGCTGCTCCGTTCCGTGCGTCATTCGCCCTTTTACGTATATACGAGCCAGTGTCGTCTTCGCACATGCGCACAACTTCCTACTTCGGTTTTTTTATCTGATCAAGTGTTTACATGTCCTATCAAGCGGATTACAAACGGCATAAACCACCCTTACAATACGACTGAAATTTCAATCGGCTTCAGCATTTTTAATCTGATTGACATGTTTATATGGAGCGTTTTCATTTGGATTGGATTTGTAATCGTATTACATTGGTCCATGTAAACACAGCTACTATCTACTGTACTGTCCCAATACAGGCCTTAAAAGACCCTAAAATATAAACAGTGAAATAATTTAATTTATTCAGTTGGTAAATGTTATGGTTTTTATGATACTAAAAGTCTGAGATGGTTGACAATCCCAGTGTCATGATCAGGACAGAATCGGGGCAGGATCCCTTGTTTGGGGATCCCTCCCGTGTGGGGAGAGGCATTTTGTCACAGTTGGCCTTCCACATGCTCTCTCCAGGTCTCGTCTCTGTTCCCGCCCTCTTGTTCCTCGTTAGCTTTCCTTGGGTGTTTGATTACCCACACCTGCCTAGTATAGTTATCCCTTGTTAGTTTCCCCTATATATTTCCCTCGTGTTTGCTGTCTTGTACTGGTTCGTTTTGCTTGTGCCTTGTTTATGACGTTGTGTCATTTTGCGCTGCGTATTGTCGAGTCGAGTCGAGTCGAGTCGAGTTAAGTCAAAGTTAAGTCTGTTATAGTATGTTGTTTAGTATTGTTTATGTTGAGTGTGTTCCCGATTAGTCCAGTTTTAGTTAGTCTATGCTCTGTTTTTTTCGAGTTGTGTTATCCCGTTTTCTTGATTTACCCCATCGTGGGTTTTTGTTTTGTGTTCTGTTCTAATAATTTATTTTCTTACCCCCTCTGAAACTGCCGCCTGCAATTGGGTTCTTCCCCTCATTCCATGACACACAGTGCCAAACCCATTCTAAGATTAATGACTTTTTCCTATCATCCCCAGAAACATACATTTGGTTGTCCCCATGATAATCAGGTCATTGGATCTGCTCGCAGTTAGTTATATTAGCACATTCTTGAGGAAGTGAAAGCGTTGTTTCTCTCATCCATGTTTTAAACATTAACAAAAAGCACTCAAACAGCCTTGAGCAACGGCCCATATTGCCCAGAAAATGGGACAGCCCTTGGTAAATCATAATGTTTTCTTTGCAGAGCTGTAGGAAGTACACCTGTATGGACGACCTGCTCGTGACCGTACATCAAATCGCAGAGAAAGACGAAAGCCACTCCCACTATTTGTCTCATTACAAATTCCATTTCACTCGGAAATGTGTCAAAATACGGAAGGAAAACGATCGCAACTTCAGGTTCACGGGGACATTAATAATAACGCGTTGCGTGTGTTCGTCAGGTCCGTGCTCTCTCACGCATGAAAAACTGCAGTATTTGAATTCTGTAGTTATTAATCCTAGTCTATCTATATATTATTATCTATATATATATATATAAAAAAAATGCTTACTTAAACTTAGATTAACTCAATTTAGCTCTGTACACTGTAGTAGGCTTTGTGAGACATGTTTTATTGCACCTATGCTTTTTGTTGTCCTAGTGTTGACCCAATTGCTTCCATTGTTTATTCAACTTGTAAGTCGCTTTGGATAAAAGCGTCTGCTAAATGACTAAATGTAAATGTAAATGTAGTCTCGCGTAGGTCTGGAATTTATCGCCGCTTTCTTTGGCAAGGCCCACCCAAGAGGCCATATGACTGACAGGTAAAGCAACCAATCACGTTTCGTTTTGTGCCGCGTCGTGTTTAGAGGAGTGGAAATGTCCCTGCAGTAACAGACCGTGTAAATTCACAAACGTCTGATAATAAAACTTTTTTAATAATAATAATTCCCATCAACATATATCCGAAATCACCGCTTTTTATTGTGAGTTGTGACAACAGAAACTGAAAACATGTAATGAGAAAGACTTAATTGTTGTAAATATAATGAGTTGATATAGATGATGTCGTCTTAAATCATAAAAGGTAAGAATTTTTTTACATTTATTTGGTGGTCTTTCCTTGCCAATTAGGAATTATTTTATATGGATATAATGTTGATCAGTAACTGCCTTACTTTACTAATATTAGCCTTCATTATTAGATAATCCACAGTGGTTTTACATACATTGCAAAATGTTTTCATACACACAAATATGATGATCGTAACTCGTAACATTAAAGCTAAAGAAGTCTACTTAAATTCTCGTCAATGCTGTTTACTGTAACACATTACACGAGTCGCGAGGTGCTTGTTAACACAATAAGATATTAGTATAATCATTGACAAAGACTGATTGTTTATTCTTAAAAAAAATGAAGATGAAAATATTTGAGAATTGCACTTAAGCAATATTCTTAAGAACGTTAATTTTGTGTATTGTAATTTATCTTAAGAACAGTTTTGTGAATCCGGTGTGTTTGTGAATTATGGAAGAATCTGATGGAACTGAATTGGTGGAGGTGTAGTAGTGTGTGCTGCTTGCAGACCAGTGAGTTAAAGTATTCTGGGAAATGTCTTGATATTGTTGCTGCTGGTCCAGGAAAGCATTGTTGCAATCATGTGGTGTAAATCCTGTATGATGGAGGATGTGTACAGATGTTGAAATTGTCCTTCAGGTTGTGATCATAGTTTGTAACTTGTCAATGTAATCCTGTATAAGATTGTACCCTATAGGCTAATTTAAAACTTTATTGTGCACATGTGTGTGTATGGGGGGTCCATAAAACACTTGTGCCCAGGGGCCACTGAATTCTTAACCTGTGTTGTGTGTTGAAACTACTGAGGTGTAAACCAGTGTGTTCGGCTTTAAGACATGTAGAAGCAGAGCTGAATAAAACAATCATACGGAGGAATTTAGTGTGCAACAGGGTTTGAGATACGTTTTCTCTTGTTTGGTGGTTGTGTTCCAAATACTTCAACAAGAACACAAAGAATGGCCTTCTCAGCTGCCATATAGTTCAACTCTTGTATCACAACAGGGTGTTCAGCCGCAGCGTTTCCGTTTAAAAACGTTTTGCAACATTTTGTCGGACTCGGGGCTGAACGCACCCCTGTTTTACACAGGTGACTCACCTAAACTTCTGACTGGTCGCTACGTTCCTGCGCTGTGTATGATTACTCAGCACTGTGAGTAAAACACGGAAAACAATATTTGATGCACCGTAATCGGACATGCAAGGACACATTTCATGTTGCAAGGTGTGGCGTGTGAGCGTGAGCGTATGAACAGGCTGAAATGCATGAGAGCCCTGAGTGATGTGTTTATAAAAACAAAATTTATATACACAGTGCACAGATAAATATTATGTAAACGCACATTTTTATTCTGGATGCGATTGATCATTTGACAGCCCTTATTATAATACCCGTTGAATGAATAAATCAAAATTGAGGATTAAGAATGCAACTATTATTCAATAAGATCATTTTATTCTATCATCTTCCCCTACATCTCTGTTTCTGCCTCTTGGTGGAACATATCATCGAGTTAGAGTGAGATCTAGTGTGACCTGCTGTGAAAACAACTGAACTGGATCTAAACCATGGATTTGATGGATTGAACCTTTTTGGGGCAGTCATTGTTGGACAATAGCAAACCCTCTTCCTTCAATACCAAAGTGTTTGTACACTTCTGGAGTGTATGCAAGGTTTACATGAAATTTGCAATATCAATATTTACAGTATCATTCATCATCTTAGCTAATATGTGTGATGTGAAACGGGTGTGTTAAAGCGTGTTTGAGTTTGTCAACTCAGTCGTGGTATTGAAGGTGGAGGAGAGCCCTGATCATTCACTCCCCCAACTTACAATGCCTGCTGGTACTGAGACTCGAACCCGCAACGTTTGGTTACAAAGCTGGTGTATTAGAGTGTTTGAGTTCGTGAGTGATGTTAAAAGGGTGTATTAGTGTGTGTACAGTATACGGTATTAGTGTGTTATCCAGTGGTAAACAGTTTTACTCTCCTCATATTCTTTTCTCCTCATCCTCTCTCCTTCCACCATCCAGATGTAGCTTTCTTTTAATAGTGGATTCCGTTTCTTTGTCGGTGGCCCACTGACTAGTCGGTTACATCTTACAGCAGTTAAAACACACATGTACACATGGTTTGAAATATATGAAGGATGTCACTTCAAAACATAATGAAACTGTATTAATACTGTATAGGTATTTTCCATTTCATTTTCAACTTCATACAATTGTAAATTCACTGAATACAAATTTTAACTGACTACTCGCCTTAAATGTCATAACTTTGTCTATTTTAAAATTGTCTAATTACTGTGACAATGTTTGCACGCTTTGGGTGTGTAAGTAAAATGTCACCAGCATCATTCTCATGTATGTCTGACCATGCAAACCTGAGATGGGGATGGGTATGATTTTGCCAGGTGCTTAGTTCTTTCTAAAGTCTGTCTCCTGAAAAGCACAAGCCTCTATCTTTAATAGAAAATGTTTGGGGGGTTACGATTTTGGCAGCCCCTGCTGAAAACATACCCCCTCAATCTCAAGTTTGCCACAAGAAACTGATGCTGGTGACATTTCTCAGTCTGAAGTCTCCTGAAAAGCACAAGCCTCTATCTTTAAAATCCTTCTTCATTTAAAATGTCTGCAGTATACTGTTAGCTCAAACTATACTTCCTCTTGATAAACATTCATTTACATTTATTGCAGACGCTTTTATCCAAAGCGACTTACAAAGAGTTTAGGAGCAATAAGCGATATGTCATACAGGAGCCATAATACATTAAGTGCCAATACAAAGTTACTGGTTTCAACAAAAGCTAGACCACTACCTGTTGAGAGAAAGTGTAATTTTGTTTTTTGTTTGTTTTCTGCTATACATTCATACATTCTGCTATAGTTCATCATAAGGGATATCACAATACATTTCTATGACAGGGAGAAATGTACTGGCAGCAAAGAATGTCAACAGCATGAAACGAAGTTAAACAAAATGAAGTTTAAAACAGATCTTTTCTTATTGCACATAGATTTCTATTGGACTGCATATATAGTAAATATTACATAATGGAAACACACGTTACATTTTCTTCTTATACTTATATCATCTTGCAGGATCAAGGCTTTACCTGTTTTGAAAATGTGAAATACTCGTTTACACTTGTAACGTTACACATTCTCTTCCATAGTCAGATTTGTCTGCATCCTTTACAGTGTGTAACAACATGTCATTTTATGTCTTGTTTAAACGTCTAGATATTTAAACACGAGGGTAAAACAACAATAATACAGATCAATTAACAGGCATATTGATGTTCAGATTTAGGGGAAATGACAAAAAAATGAAACGGGCAGTAATCCATCACATTTACAATCACTAGAACAACAGCGCAACCTAGCGTTAAAACAGCGAAAGTCACTTGAGTCCAATTAAACTCTTTTTATATCCCTTAAATGTTTATTCTACCATTTCGCAGACCACCTACACATGACATATACATTTAAGTACACATTTTAAACGACACGCATAGTAATGCATGTTACAACAGATTTACTAAAAAGCTAGAAAAATATACAAATAAAAACATACACAAACGCTAAAGGCTAATAACTCGTACAGAGTTGAACCAAAATGAGTTTCGCCAAAGTTTCGCCAGGATGAGCGATTTGTCTTGTAGACCTGTATTAGTACCACAGTCTTTGCACATGATCAGTCGTCGTCATGCGCGTGCACGTGCGGTGTGGAATTCCGGTCAGCTGACGATGCGTCATCAGTGTTTGCAAACAGCGTTCATGTCTTCGCCGTTCAACTGACACCGTTTACCGTCGCTGTCATGGCAGACAACGAGGAAAACGAAATAATCGAGCATCACGATGACGAGGAGATGGAGAAAAGAGGAAGGCCGAGACATCACTCGAATTCATATCTGGAGAGCGTGACGTCGTCAGAGAAAGACGGTCACAACAGCACGCAATCATCACACCGCCTGCTCGCGTACAGTGATGCGCTCATAGCCATCATCGCTACTGTAATGGTGAGAAACAGGACTCGCATTCAACCTTTAAATAAAGCTTAGTGAGCAGATAGCATTAAATCCACAATTAAGAATGATATGATATGATACAATCTGAGGTCACTGTTACTTTCAGTTCTATAAAACCAAACTATAATGCCTGCATGTGAAAAAGGAAACTAAATCTGTTATGAATTTATTTTCACAGATCTTACCTGTTGCACATACAAAATTTCAGGATAATGAGGTGAAACAAGTTATTTCATCTAAATGGACGCTTTCAAGAGTTTAGGGTCACTTACTGTACATGTTTCTGACAAGCGAATGACGAATAAATAATTTGCCCGATTAATGAAGGAATGCAGCCAACAAGTGCCTCTGTTTAAAACCCCACAGGGTTACAGTACCTCAAGAAGCAGGCTGATCTAATGTTTTCAGTTATATGAACGGTTTTGGGCTTTATAACCTAATCTACATTCAGAATATTTTTTCACTTTTTAGAATAACACTAACGTTAAAGAATAAGTGACCCTAATCTTTTAAATGGCTGCATTTAAAATGAAGCATGTTATGCTTTACTTTATGTACATTGTGATATAATCCCTCCATATATTCAGGAACTGAAAGAGAGTATTCAGTCTTTGCTCACTACAAAGGTTTCTGTCTACTTGATGACCTTCTTGATCGTAACTGTTGCTTGGGCTGCACATGTCAGGTGAGAGCACGTAAACATTAACACAGCAGAATTCAAATATTAACTTTATATTAACTATTCCCTTCATCCACACCCTTACATTACCTCCAGTCAGATAAAGATTTCATTTACATGTTTTTATTAGGTTGTTTCAAGTCATTGAGCGCATTGATGACACTCTTGCACTTCTTAACCTGGTGAGAGGCATCAGACACATTGTTTTTTGTTGTTTTTTAGAATGTGAAGTGTGTAGAGACTTTTAACTTTTCCTTTTTATTCTATTTCAGGCTTGTATGATGCTCATAACCTTCCTGCCATACACAGTGAGTTATTATATTCATGTGACAAAGCATGCACTGATGAAATGTTGCACAATTTGCTAATGTTACACTGTTTTTATCACATTTTCAAATATTTTAAATATAAAAGAATGCAAAATAAGAGCTATTTTTGTGTCATTTTATTTAATGTATTTGTTATTTATAGTTCTCCCTTATGGCGGCATTTCCTGGCAGTGTTCTGGGCCTCACTTTCTTTTGTGTTTGTGTCATTGTGATTGGCTTAATTCAGGTGAGGAAACCATAACGTGGAACATTCAACCATTAAAACCATTACCAGAGCGAATTCATTTACATTTAAGCAAGGTCATTGATATCACGAAGTATCAACTTTGGTCATGTGTTTACTTTGTGCTACTAGGCTTTGATTGTCTTGTATGGATTTAGCCATCCCTTCCTTCTGAATGACCACATCCAGATGTCAGAGAATCCAGCATATTACAAGCACCACATTCTCAAAGTCATCATGAAGGTTCCCATCATGTGCCTCTTTGCCATCGTCTTTTCATTCATCTTTTTCCAACTGGTAGGCAAATGTTAAGTTGTATTTAAATATTACATTCGATACTGTACACAATGAAATATTAAAAAGTGTGTTACTATATACAACAAATATTTACACATTTCTTTTGTCCCCCAGTCATATGTCCTTTTGGCTATTGTTATATTCCTGCCGTACATATCTCAGTCTTTCAAGTGGATCTGGAATAAAGCCGTCGGTGGTGAGAACAAAACATTAAAATTCTCCTTTAATTCTCATTTAAAAAGAATATAAACAATGGTATATGGGCTGACAAAAATCAAATCACGGTTATTTAACAATATTTATACCATGGTCTTTTTTAATACTCGATTCCGATTGGCTGTAAGGTGTGCATTAAAACCCTTTAACGCACAGGTAGCTCCAGTAAGTTTGATTACATTTGAAATTGAACTGACAAAATCACTGTAATTTTCACCTGTTTGATCTAAAATTTCACGGTAAACATCAATAAAAGATGATTATTCGCGTCGGGTGGTTCTTGGCCTCCACATTGTGCATTAAAACCCTTTAACGCACAGCTAGCTGCGGATTATCCCTTACTAAGATAATGATCATTTAACATGATTACTCCATAACTTTTAAAACATGGTTCACCCAAAATTTTTAATTCTGTCATCATTTACTCACCTTCGATCTGTATGTATTTGTTCTGATGAACAGAGAAAGATATTTAGAAGAATGCCAATACAGTAACCAAACAGTTCTTGGACCACATTAAGCGGGTTTCCATCACTCTGGTTTTATTCGCATTTTGAAGTTTCGCATCAGAAACGAGTGATGGAAACGCTAAATTTCGAATTAAAAACCCTTAATTCGCACAAAAGTGTTAACACTCGCTTGAGGTGGTTTTTCATTTTTGCGAAAAAGGGTTCATGCGAATAATGGGAGATGGAAACGCATTTGCCGAATAAATTCCTTCAAAAAGTCACAAAACTGCACTATGAGACGGCATAACCTGACTAACTAGAGTACTGATCTTGTTACACAGCATCAGAAATGTTGTTCTGCTCATTCTTAAATGCCTGAGCAAAGTCGTCAAAGTGTTTCTGTAATCGCCTCTTAGAACTGTCACGACTGCATTTCCCAAACTGCTTGCGCAAGTATTATTATATATGAAAATTATTATATTCGGTGGCTTCTCTTACTTTTCTTACTGATATTTAGGGCAGGTTAATTAGGAAGTGAAGGTTGACTAGTTGGATAGAAACATTGCTTATTCGCAAATGTTTTATGCAATATTTCAATTTTGCGCATAAGCTAAATTCGCAACTTTGGATGGAAACCCGGCTACTGACTACCATAGTAGGAAAAATTACAAAATGTTGTTCTGTTAAACACAAAAGAATATATTTTGAAGAATGTAGGAAACCGTTCTGGGGCACTTTTGACTACCATTGTCATTTTTCCTAGTATGGTAGTCAATGGTCTAGTTTGGTTACAAAGCATTCGTCCAAATATCTTTCTCTGTGTTCAATCAAACAAAATAAATGTATACAGGTTTAAAACAACTAGAGAGTGAGTAATTCATGACGGAATTTTCATTTTTAGGTGAACTATCACCTTTAAAAATAAATAACTTGAATTCAAATGATGAATAATAAATAATAAAAATGATCATGTAAAAACCAACCGAACAGCTGTAGATTATTACAAAATAGAATGCTTCACAATAATCGTTTTGCTTCGATTATTTTGTTTTTGTAATGGATGGAAGCCAAACTTGTCGATTGCGGTTATTAACAATTCATTGCACAGCCCTACGATGGTATGGAAACGCTTTCCTGTAGCTCAGTGGTTAGAGAATGGCGCTAGCAACGCCAAGGTCATAGATTCGATCCCAGGGGATTGCATGCACATACAAATCTAAAGTATAATGCAATTGCTTTGGATAAAAAGCGTCTGCCAAATGCGTAGATGCAATGTATAAAGAATTGTAATCTGACCAAACTTCTGTTCTGTCACTGGTTCTATAAATTCAGGTCAGGTGGAAGATACAGAACATGTGCTTTTCTACAACTATCTTCCCAGTGAACCCTTGAGTAAAGAGCGTGTGGAGGCATTCACCGATGGAGTTTATGCTATTGTTGCCACGTTGCTCATCTTAGACATTTGGTTTGTACTTCTTATTTCTCTCGACCACACAAGATTTTACTGTATCTAAAACTAGAGCACACCAGGCTGTTTTTTTGGCTGTGTTATTTTTATTTTTGCTTTATTAGTTAAATCACAAACTTTTGTTAATGGGTGAATCAATGTTCGTTCAGCAATTAGATGATATCTTAAAATTAGGGCTGTCAATCGATTAATCGCATCCAGAATAAAAAATTGTGTGTACATAATATATATATATGTGGACTGTGTATATAAATGTTGTGTCTATAAACACATAGACATATATGTATACATATTTAGGAAATATTAACATTTGGTAACACTTTATTTTACAGTGCCCTTGTTACGCATGTTACATGTATTTACTATAATATGCATAATTACTGTAATGTAACTAACCCTATAGTAAGTACATGTAGTTCATTTTTATTACTCAGTACTTAAATTTATAATAACACGGGCACTGAATTTTTTATAATAATATATATATAATTATAAAATAAATACATGTTTATACATTTTTCTTAAATGTATGCATGTATGGGCATGTGTTTATAAATCCAAAATGAATATTATGCACAGTACACAGACATGTAATATCTAAACACAAACTTTAATTCTGGATGCATACACAGAAACTAATGTATAGTATAAAGCAATGTAAGTCGCTCTGGATAAAAGCGTCTGCCAAATGCATCAATGTAAATGGATGCGATTAATCACGATTAATCGTTCGACAGCCCTACCTTAAACTTTTTAGAAAGTTTACAGAACTTGAAGTAGCCTTTTCTGTCTTCTATATACAGTGAAGACAACGTGCCTGATCCGTTTGTTGTGAAGAAGGAGTTTAACGGCAGTCTGCTCAGAGCACTTCATGATTTCACGGTTTCCAAGGTTCAGCTGGAGGCGCTGCGCGCTATTCCCTTCCCAGGGTCGGGCTACGCTTCTCTTAAGACTCATAGGCTTCCAGATGTGAGAGATGCCAGACAGACCTCATGGAAGGTTAGGCTCGCTTCCCAACCCCATCTAAATGAATGCTACAACTGACAGCTTTGTACTGTTTAGGGTTGTTGTGTCATGCAAACTGATCTAGTCACTTTGTATAATGGACTATGGAACGGATAAGGACGTGTGAGAGCTACAGGGTCTTTACTGATCTCAGGACAGTGGTCATCTGGAGTGTTGAAGAGAAATCATTTTTTATCTTACAGATATACACAAAGCCATCGTAATTTTTTTTTATTTGTAGCCTCATTTTGTTTTACTAGCATGCTGATTTTAATGTTCTTGTATATCATTTTTAATGTTCATATGTAAGTTCAATTTAGTTCATATTAACCAGTTTTCAGAGATCTCAGAGTTCATGATCCGTTATATTGTTTGTACAATTATTTATCATTATCTTTTTTAAATGTTATTTAACCTTATGTAATGGAAATTTGACTACATATACATATTTTAAGGCTGGAATCTATAGAAGCTGTGGTTCATGTCATTAGCAGGTTCTGGTGGGAGACAATGGTCATACAGATGCATGGAGTTCCAAAATCACCTGCTTCAGGTTATGAAATACATAAATAACCTATGTTTTAATTTTGTCAAAAAAGATCTGTGGTTGATTTCATGTAAATGGACCACCAAAGCACCTTAAAAAAGTTTTTGTTGCACTTTACATGACTGGATTCAGCATGTAACCACACATTTTTGAACATCAAAATGCGTAAGCCATTGTAAGATGTGTTTTGTAATGGAGTTCTGTCTGTTATATTGTGTGATCGATTGTGTTTCATCTGAATGTTGCAACCATACTAACTGTCAATGTGACACTGTAAAACGCACTTGTCCAAAAAGTTTCTGATCTCTTCACATTAATAGTTTCTCCGATGTGGTTTTGTCATTTTAACTTCAAAATGAAATCATCTCTGTTTGTTCAAATGAAAAAAAAATGAGAATAAACTCTAACACGGCTTGCAGATGTACTTTGATGTAACCCTGAAAATAATGTAAAGAATGTGACCAGCATAAGAATAGGTTAAAAGAAAAGAGTTTATTCACCAAGTGATAATAATAAATGACCTAGCTTTATTTTTCCCAATAATGTTACTTTGTTCACGTCTAAAAACCTACCGATTAAAATGAGAAAACAATTGTGAAAATCAAACACAGACACATAAATAAAGGTTCTCAATTTTTTCAAAACAATGAAAAACAAACTGCGATGATTAAATTAAACCGATAAACCGATGATTAAATTAAGCTGTTAAACCCAATCGCTGTTAAACATTGTAACAGTATAAGCTTGCACAACATTATACATTGGGTAACATATAACTTAAATCATAAAGCAGCTCTCAAAAAAAGCTAGTTTAAATTTTGTACAATTGTGACAACCACAAAACAAGCTCTAGACACCTGACAGAGGAGGTGCATGCTCTTTTTGGTCTGAAAGGGTTTAAATTACTACATTCTCACATGGATGCGTCATGTCTAAAGCTGCTCGAGCCAAACCTACAGGTATGTAGTCTATAGGGTAGCATTTGTGCAGGAAAAGAATATGTAAACTTACTGAGTAATTAATAAAGACGGATCACATAGTCACAGAAATTTTGCTTTTAAAATAAACACAACTGAGTCCTCAATGTGCGTCCCACACAGAATCTACTGACATTTTTGTTTTCTGTGTGATATTCTGGATTTAATATCTGAGCTGAGATTGCTACGTGGGTAGCTGAAAGCTTATTAAAAGTAATAACCAAAATCTTAAATATGCATTAAATAGGTGTAAGAGCCATTTACAGAATTTGACTTTCTGTATACAGCCTTTTGATTTTCAGAGTCTTTTATACCACTCAACGGGTGGTGAATATCAACGGGTGCATAGATTTTCATCAGAAGATTCTGTGTGGGTCTGTTGATGTGTAATTGGGGCAACAGTCACAAACATTACACATCCGTTCACAAGTTATTGCACGAGAAGCTTGGCAAACAGTAAAGATGATATGTAGTGCCTTATAGAAACCTAATTTCCTAAATGTTTCAACTCTGTTGGATTTTATTGTTCTTCAAGTAAGGTTGTACCATTTGACAACGTTTAGATTCATGTGAACTCACTGTTTTACAGCAAAAGCTTTGGTACATAATATTTGGTAATCCATTTGGTAAAAACAATATTGCAGGGAGGACAAAGCAAGAAATATATTTACATTTACATGTCTATTTCTAAAACAATTCACTAGTCATGTCTTAATTTTTTTAAATATCACACAGCTACTTGAAGCACCAATATTTGATGATATTTAAAACAAAAGAGTAAAGAGTCTGGTGACCCTTCTGGATACAGTGCAACTAAAAAGAATGATCGAGTAGGGTAAACACAGCAGATTCACAGATCATCTTTCCCGCTCAAGTCATTCTCCACCTCTACAGAGGTTTAATCATGCTAGATCGAGGAAAATAAGACGGGTCTAGGTCTTGCATATCATTTCATAACGTTCTATTGTATAATTTGATAAGTCATATATTTTTCAATTAACATATAATCTATATATATATCTATATATATGATCTAATATATCTTATCTGTGTACAATAATACACATGAGATATGTACACACAAGACACTCACTGTACACACAAACCCATTCATTGTGGAAGGGAAAGAAGGACATGGCTATTTTAAGCAGTAACAGTAGGACTTAAAACATGCTTCTGTTTTCGAACTTGTTTTGTAATGGTTTGAGTTTAGGACCGTGTTATAAATCAAGCATATTTAACCGTGACAATTATGAATCTCCAAAGTCACCACCATGAGTTATTGCAGTCACAAAGCACTCATACGTGATGACAGAATCCCTCTCAGAATCAGTGCAACAATGTCACCCCACTGTAAAGTGCTATACATTCACTTACCATGAACATCCTTTGTTTTGCATGTTTGTTGTTTGGAAGACCTCCGATTTTCCAAACAATGTCTCCCTCCTGTGGCCATTTCCATTCACTGAATATTTCGTGGGTTGAAAGTGAGAGTAAGATTTGCAGCACAGTCACTCTCAGATGTTTCTATGGAAGCTTCAGCCGCTGGTTTACAGTTAGATGGGAGTGTGCCTGTGTGATCACAGTCAACAAGACATAAGCTGGTTTTGTGTGCAGTGGGTTTTTCGTCATTGCGCCTCCGCCACAGCAGGGGGCAGCACACCCTTTTCCCGCAGGTGATTACGCAGCGTGTTGAAGATGCTGAGTTGCTGCTCTGGCTGCAGGACCAGCAGCTGCTGTAAGACCTTACTGGGATTTGGTCCCCTAGGGAAGAGAGAAACGGTGTTAAACGTCCCGTGTGCACGTCTGGGATTCCAGGGAAACCAAACACAGAAGCATTCATCTCAGGCTGACATGGAGCTCAAAAAATGTGTAGAAATATAATAAAAACTGGCATAAGAAATACTTTTCAGACCATCAAAAAAAAAATATATATAAGCAAATGGGCAATTCCATGCAAATCTTCACCTTAAGGTTTCATACTGATGGGTAGGTGTCAATATTTGGTAGTTTTACAGTAATACCCATAAGAAGTCTCTAGTGAAGTTTTTTGTGTTTTCAAAGCAATGTTTCACACCGAATTGTCACATCCAAAATGGTCCACACTCCTCAATGGGCACAATAAAATATAGTAACGATTTTATGATCTATGAAGAGCCATCCCTTCTCCATTTGTTGGGTATTTTTACATTTGGTTTGTGCATTTAAATTTTCTCTCAAAAAATGTGCAACCGTTATTATCACTTGCATAACACATTAATATTTGTACCTCTTTTAAAATAGAAAACACGTGTATAGACTGATATTTCTCTGATTTCTGGACTGCCATCAGGGGTTTAATACAATGCAAACAGATGGTTTACTATATTGGTATATTTCAAGTTTTGACTGAAAATGTCACATCCATAACGCCGGAAATGCCCAAATGAGAAAAGATGAAGAAGATATAAGCAGATTCCTCACCTGATAAAACTTGCTATGTAAACATGAACAAATGTAGCCATCAGGTACTGACAGTCAAAGCGATCCATGATCCCTCCATGACCAGGGATGGTGTCAGCAAAGTCCTATAGAATAAAACAGAACAAACTCACAGTGTATTCGGTCACCGCTAGTAAGCAAAGCGTGTGTAAAGAAATACAGTTCATTGTAAGAGTTTGGCCTTGTTTTCACAAAAGAAGGACCAGATTATTTTTTATTATGTTCTGATATGTAAAACCATAGAATTATAAGTATATAGTCTTTTTCACATGGCTGTACATTTAAAAAGTGTACAAATGACATCTCAATGGTGACTGACTTTGATTTTAAAAGCGCGTTTGAAGCCGCTGGCAAAGAATCCACCGAATGGTCCGATCAGAGAGGCGAACGAAGAGAGAGCAATACTATGGATCTGAAATGGGTAGAGGTTGACGGTTTTCTGTGAACAAATAAACATCCAGACATCATTTCCAAGCCAACACACAAACCAAAAAATGAGATCATCATTGCAAATGATCCAGAATCGCAGCTTCGCTACGAGACTCCAAAACAGACAATATGACTTCAGAGCTTTAAACACAAGGATTTGGCCTGTCCTATACTCACCCATCTTATCACATTCTGCACCGCAGCAGGCAGCGTGTATTCCTGCATCACAAACAGATGCGAGGGGTCACACTCCACAGTGAAACGATTCGTCTCGCTGTTGTATTCCACCGGACATACAAAGTACTGGTACTGGGACAGCAGGTACGCAAACTGAAATCAAAGGACACGGAGCTTTCTGTCAGCATTTAACAATGTGGTTGTCAGTGGTTCACATTAATACTAACTCAAAAGTCTAGTGATTTACTCACCAAGAAGCTGAAGACCACCGTGGCAAAGAATCCTCCAATGAAGCCTTCCCAGGTCTTCTTAGGGGAGAGCTGAGAGGGGACAGAAAGGATTAAGTATGAAAATAAAATGTTTAATTTATGCATTTGTGCAATTTATAATTATGAAAAGTTCATAAAACCAAGGAACGAGAATGTTTTTTGCAAAATCTCTGTGTCGAAACAGCTATAGCACAAATATATGAGACTTGTTACCCACAAAACATGTTCACCTTAATCAGTGGGGTTCTTCCGAAAAAGAAGCCAAACAAATAGGCCATGATGTCGTTGCAGATCACAGTAGAGATTGGAAGTATGAACCTAAAAATACAATTATAGAGATGTATCATTAAAACCGTACAACTGTAGGATACAAGAAACTGCAATCTAGTGGAACATTGTCAAACACAAGCAATGCAGTTGTCAAGTAGTGATGTGAAACGTTAAGACAGGTCTATCAGGTCAGGTGGGCTTACCAGATCATTCCCTCAAACAGGTTCTGAATGACCAGATGTGACTGAGTCACCACAATCAACAAGGTCACATGGGTCCAAGCAAACTGGAATGGCAAGCACAAACAAACCAACACGCACGCACAATGGCCACCCACACGCAGACACACGCAAACAATCACGGTGTGAATGGCTGATAATGTATAGTGAGTTACAAACACACAATCACAGGGCTAAGCAATACTGTGCGGTGAGGCAGCACGACAGAAATCTGTCATTTAACGTTAACACAGAATTGTATTGTGTGATGCAAGTACTGGTCTTGCCGTGGGAGAATGATGTTAAAGATTATACTAAGACAAGAAAATGCCTTAAAATGTTTAAGCAAACTAGACTGGAACAGCAAGATGACATTCTTAAAATATTTTGCTGTTGAGTATTTCTGTATGGTAACTTGTTCTGGAATGGGTGTGACCACACTAAAAAAAATATGCTGCTAATGAAGAGTTCACCTGAAATCCTTTAAAGTTTGTGCATGTTATTAGTTCATTTGCTCAACAGCTCATCATTAACCCATTAACCCATTTCTAGTTAATAAGTAACCAGAAATGCATATCAAAACTAGCTTTACATTTCCTGACGAAAAAAGCAAAGTGAACGTTTAAGGTTTGAGTTCTTTAAATAAAACAGTTAGGCCCGATTCACATTTCGCGTCTTAAACCGAGCCGCACCGCACGTGCGACGTGACCCCGTCCTCCCCTATTTGCGTGCGCAATTTAAAATAGCGAATATGCGCGCGGAAAAAGACGCAAAATGTGAATCGAGCCTTAGGATGTTTTTATCAGCTATACATAAGATTTATTGAACAGCACTACACTGTTTTTTGCTAGATTAAATGGAAGTAAAAAAAAACTGATCTATCACAAATCAATCAAATTAAGAACAAATTCAAAATGGCTAAATGGGAAATTTAAATAAAAATAATAAAAACTAGCATAAAATAATCTGCAGCACAAATTATGAGCCTGTAAAAACTTGCAAGCAAAATATACTGTAAATAAACTGTATGACATGCAACAATTTCTCTGCTAATCTTGTCGTTTCATCATTTTACTTCACAGAGCAAAGAGGAGAGATGAAAAAAGCAGTCACTTTTATAAATCTGTATGAAATCTACATGAGTCAGACGCATAATACTCTTGTGATGACTGTGAATGAAATGAGCAGTTTAGTTAAAGCTGGCACATTAAGTACTGATACACACCATGTAAAACTGCAGGCGGTATTGTTTCTTCACTAAACTCAGCACAAACATGCAGAAACCTGGAAAAAGCAAATAACATGCAGTTAGTTGTCTGAAATATATGATCACTTATTCTACACGACATTTAAAACATCTGCGAGACATCGGAGATAAATTCATTTTACATTTATTACTGTAAGCATTTCAACAGCATTATGGCAGTTTTTTTATACAAAAGAACAAACACTAGATGAGAAATGATACTTTAGGCTCTCACTAATATAAAAAGATGATACTCTACCACAATATTACATCATAAGAGACATTACAGGCATTAGAATCTGGTGGAGTGACAGTAAATGTCTATTGACTGCAGTGATGGAAGATCTGCAACAGCTGCCACCATGCTGTACATATATGGCCATAACACACGCGCTTCTGATCGTGCATGTGTGAACATACAGGGCGTTTATATCTATATTCAATTCTACTACAAATGCCGCAATGCATTTGTCTTGTCCATGAGCAAGTAACATTTGCATTGTTAATATTTGACACTTTCAGTGCTTTGCTATATTGTGAAAATATAGCCATCATAAACACCATCTCCTTTATTCCTCATTATGTAAATAATTATGTCATAATCTGGGCAATTTGGGCAAAAGTAATTTTGGAATAAATATATTTTTTCGATTTTAATCAAAACAAGTGTCACCTACATGTTGCAAGTTACATGACAGCAAATCATTCTTATTCTTCATTTCTCTCTCTTTAATCCGCCAGTGGGGACTAACTTGAACTCATTTTTATCAGCTGAATCATGACTGAACAGCCAATCATCACAGAGAGCATACAACATGTTTACACAAGTATGTCATATGAGTGACCAACCAAAGCTTGAACTTGGTTTGCGCTGTGATAAACTATACGAGAAAGCTAATTGTGGATCGTGGCCTACACTCAGAAACATCTGACAGTCTGCAGTCCCTTGAAACGTTTTACACTCACCTGCCAAATACAGCGCAAAAGAAATAAAGCGATGATAACGCACGAGGAACTGCAAAGGTTCCTCCCTATGGACGAGAGCAAAATAATCTGCAACCGTCTCGCCGTAAAAGAAGTAGTTCACACAAATCAAGAAGTACCTGAAATACAGAATAGCAAAGATTTATGTCAATATTTCTGTGAAAGACTGTGGTAACTCTGTAGGGTGTTACTATGTTAGCTTGGCGGTCATATTTCTTCATTTATTTAATGAAGATATTTAATGCAAGAGCTGTTTTGTTTGAACAAAGCGTGCAGATGGGTGTACTTTTGCTAGGTTCCAACATGGAAGTGCACTTTGTTCGAGTCCAGTTAATCACTACTTTATCTATGGCAATAGTTGACTGAAAAACGTGAGAGAGTGGGTGTGTGTTTGTTTGCGGTAGTAAATGAATGTAAAGTACATAAACTAGAGAGAAGGGGAGGGCGAAAAGAGGCAGAGATAGAGAAATAGAGGGATATTTGGTGAAAGATAAACTATTCTTTACTTACCAGCTAAGAGTCCGAAACCACGGCAGTTCATAGGAATGGTAAACTCTATAACCGATGGTTATAATTTCATGAAAACACTTGATTTGAACACCCATGACCTATGAAAATAAACAATAATATGCAAGTTAGAAAAAAAATAACAATGGTTTGTATTAACCATGTCATCTGTGTTGACCAATTTGCCCTCACTAAACTACAGGGTGTTGACAAACTGTTACCACTCATAAAGTATCGTATAATATAATATCATTTAAAACATCTATAATAACATATAATATAATATAATAATGTGAGTAAATTTTTAACATTTTTACAATCTATATACTTTATAATGTTATGTTACAAGTATATATAATGTATTTATACATTATAGTATCTTAATGTATAGTTATGTGGAACAGAATTTTGGCCCAATGAGATTTCATAGTGGGCGGGGCTACCCCGTGTAATCCATCAGAAATAGTCACTTGACACCACGGCGGCTTGTAAACGCTGGACACAAACTCATATTTACATGGTAGCACGTATCATTTGTCGCTGTATTGCGTCATGTCTGGTTAGGACGCAGCACTTTGGGTTTTTTAGACAATTAATTTTGCATAGTCGGGTGAGGTTACAAATGGGATGAATGTAATTCATTATGGAGGACAGGTTTTGTTAATCCGCTGAAGGAACCCTAAATGCTGTCTAGCCTGCGGTCAGTGTCTTAACCATATTAAATGTGTTTGTGTGACATGTACGGTTTGCATTCATACTTACCACTAAAATGAGCATGATGGGTCCCAAATAGATCATGAGGAAAAAGCCAATAATCATCGTCAATGACAATATGCCTCTTACCCACCAGTTCCTCCATCTGTAGAGAACAAGATAGTAATTTTAATGCACAATCTAATGAAAATATACTTGTATTTTTCATATACATGCATTTACATATTCACGGACAAATAGTTAATGTATTAAAAAGATTTATCAAATCCCCACTGCAGACAGTACAGACGTCCACGATTCATTTTCAACAGCATGTAGTTTACACACTGCAGAAGTGTTCATCTCAATTAAACGGCACACACGCAGAATGAACAATTTCACAAGAAAACAACAATGATAACTTTGACTTAATCTTCGCTTTGTTTTGAAGGCCACCTTTCTGATGGTTTGATCAATGGGGCAGATTTACACTAACAGTGGAATAAATGTAATAAAAGATGCTCCATTAGTCACATATATGAATTCTTCTTTCTCTTTCCCGATTGTCATAAATAAACCATTTGCTAGGCAGGAACAGAGCAGGTGCTACAATTCACACATGCGGACGAACAGAAAGGAAGGGGGGATTTGTCAATGGAGCAAAAGCCATGAGGGAGAGAGAAGAAAAAGTGCAGCATCATCACAAAGTGTTCTGCTAGGCGCCGGTATTTGGCATTCGGGCATGTTGTCTGTGCTAAACCAGTGCGCCTCTGCGGGCTTTCGAAGACTGCAGAGCATCACATAAACAGACAGGGTCTTTCCTGGGTCAAAAATGACCACTGGCGGTAACCTACGTACTTCAGCTGAATCATTGCCGTGTCATATAAAGTTAGTTACTTGTTTACACGAGTTGCTTTTGACCTTTTAAGCATATGCAGCTGCTCACTTATCTGAAATGCCTTAGTGATAATAGACTGATATTTACTTTCAAGTGCTACCCATTTATATCAAACTAGTTAGATGCAGTACTTTGTACTAACTTTTATGTCGATCTACCAGTTATTTAATATATAATCACATAAGCATTTATCATAAAGCATAACCACAGACCATGGATGGTTTCTCATTATTGCGGTTAGGTCAATGCAGCCAGTTTTTCTATTAAACAAACTATTGTATTATAAACAGTACAGGGTGGGCGGTTATGTGCAGTTTGAAGAGTTGTCTGTGCTGGTGAATGACTTAAAAAATGTAAAAAGGAAAAACTGGAAGAATTTTTTAAGGAAGAACCGTAAAACTGACAAGGATTTGGGCTCCTAATAGAAAAAGTCAACTTTATTCTCCCGCGGGGCCAACCGCCCTGTCTAACCTCATCTGCATATCAAATATCACTAGAGTCTCTCCTATTGATCAGAATCAAACTGTTAAGGTGAGCAATACTTGCTGTAAAGTTATGCGTCTGCAAAGATCAATTTTCACAAGGGACTGATTTATTAAACCTTCCCCTTTGTGGATGGCAATATAACACGAAAGTATTGTGGAAAGCATAAAAGTGCATCTTTCAGGAGTAAAACAGGTTAAACCAGTTAAGAACTACGTTATAGGTGACTTCAGCTATCCTCTTTTATGTTTCTCGCGTGCCTTAAACTGGGGCCTACATATGGACATATATAATGCCTTTAGTCTGTAGATTGTTTAGGGAGTTGTTTGCGAGCACCTCGATGACAAACCCTCCAGGGCTTTGTTCAGACACTGTGGAGTGTTATCTGCGGAAGGTGGCACGTCTGGTGTGTCCGCTTTGGAGTCGCCCTCTGTGTCTCCTTCTGCCTCACCGGGAAAACAGAGCTTGTCGTCACCATCTGCCTCCTGCAGAGACACACAAATATACGGCATGAGACGCAAACTAGATAATGAATGCGCTCACTCCAGATATACACACTTTACCAAGCAAACACACATCCGACGATTGTCTCCTGGTAATACTGAGCTGAAGTAACGGGAATTACATTAATACCGCTATTCAACGTGCATTCACGATATACATGTTTTGTCAATACGTGTGCTCCATGGAAATCAAACCCGTGAACTTTGCACTGCACATGCAATGCTCTACCAGTTGAGCTACAGAAACATTCATGTATGGAAATAATGCATGGAAAAGAGCAACCTTTGCACAATATTGTTTTCTTTTTATAAATATTTCCTTTAAGGCACATAATAAAACTGCATTTTGGCTTTAGCACAGAATGCTAAATTGAAAAATAGACGTGGATGTCACTGTCACACTAGAGTAAAGAAAACTTGTGTACTATACAGAGACTGAAAGCAAAATGTCAGTGGTGGATCTCTTCATGGAAAACTTAGATTTACCAGTCAAAGCAATAGACAGCGACGGTGGACTGAGTATTAGTTCGAATAATTTAGGCAAATTCTAGACAAATGACTGGGAGGAAAATCAATCTGGCAGGAGGGCATGGCACCTGAGCATGTGCGTCAGTGCTTACAGTAGGTCGAAGTTCAAACCTGTTTCTCCTCTGTCACTACTGTCACAGGCAGCCTACCATAACCATGAGCAAAATAACAGAATAAAACATTGTGGAATGCTAATGACTTATAGCAAGAACTGCTCAAGTACGAGGATAATGTAATAAAAGCGTACAGTGCTAAATACCTCAACATCATCATAGGGAAATGTTGTCGACCAACAGGGTTAGGTCATTGCTCATTTGAAAGCCTCTAGCATGCGGTTGGGGCATCAAGCCACATCCTGGAAAGCTTGAAGTGTAATTGTCTCATTAATCTGCAATAAATCTGGAATCTGGAATTAAACCCATAGGAGACTGTCAACCACTGCGGCTCATAAAGTAGCTGAATTGGATTTTAGATTGATAAACAACACTGAAGTGCAGAAAAACTGTCAGGTGGAAGCTGTTTTATCTGCCAACGTGTCCAGCATTTGACAGCAAAACAAGCTTCACTTTGATAATAGGTCAATATGTATACATGTTAAAGGGATAGTTCACCCAAAAATGAAAATTCTGTCATCATTTACTCATCCTCTTGTCATTTCAATCCTGTATGACTTAGTTTCTTTGCAGAACACAAAAGAAGATGTTTTGAAGAAAGTTGGTTATCGATCAGCACTGGACTCCATTCATTTACATTGTATGGACACAAAACCAATATAAGTGAATGGTTTCCATTTAACAGCATTTTCAAAATATCTTTGTTTGTGTTCTGAGGAAGAAGGAAGAAGTCATACAGGTTTGAAATGACAAGAGGGTGTTGACAGCATTTTTACTTTTGGGTGAACAACGTTTACACGATGAAAAACTGAAAAGTTTTTCCTTTGCGTTCTTGAAAAGTCTCACGTACACACGACAGCGTTATCAAAACTGTCTGCATTTCCACGGATCCAGCATAACGGATAAAAACGATGTAGTATGCACGCCAGGCCAGTGGACGGCGATGTTGTTGTGTAAAGAAACAGGACGTGCCTTGGCACATACACATGCACAGTTATAAGGCAAAAGTGCTTTTTAATACCGTTGGTCGACGTATATGTGTGTTTAAAGTCTGGCGAATGTAAATAGTGTGTCTCCGCTGGTCTTATTGGTGCAGCAAATCCACATTTTGCTGGGGAAACGTTAATACATAGTCGAGTCATATCTATCGAGTCAGTCTATTGTTTTGGCTATACTCGCGCGATCGAGCGCGTTATATGCATGCACGTGACGTCATTGTCATCGGAAAGTTCCGTCTTGCAGATTACAAGGAAACGAAAACGGCTGCGTTTTATAAATAGTTGCACTTTGAGACCCGTTTTCAAAGGTTTGGGTTTTCAGTCCCCTAAAACGCTGTTTCCGGACAGCCAGAACGCATACATTTTTTTGCGTTTTCTATTGAAAACGGTCTCGTGTAAACGGCCTCCAAGTCTTCTGCAATGACAGACGCTAAAGAAGAATTTTGGAGGAAGCTGTTGGATTTGCCAAAATGTGTGAGTTTCGGCATATTAGAGATATCCCAGATAAGAGTGTTATCTGGTATTAGTAAAAAAAAGAATCCATAAATAAGTTGGTACTTATTACATTACTATACTGGATGGAAATTTTCACTACAAATTCACTCATTTTCCCAAATGTCTTTAGTCTATAGTATATTATCTGGACAACCCTTTTGGAAAGACACTGTGCCCTTAATAAAATCACAGTATTGTGAAGACATTTATTTAATACTCACACAAAAAATGAAGCATAGTCAGATGCTTTACGCATTGCTCAGACATTCCTTATGTGGGCCGTACTTGGCCCATATCAGCAACAATGACTCTTGCAAAACTATCCATGTGTTGACTGCTGGTTTTTGTGTCTCTACCATGTCTTTTGAGTGATATTTCTTTCGATCAGAGCTGAAGACTTAACAAACACCAAATTTGGCCATGTATAAAAACAAAACATACCGCTATGATTTCCAAAATTAGTAAATGGACGAGACCTTCTGGACCATGACTCTAAATAGCTGTGCTGAGGACATAATTGGGAGCAAGGTGTGTAGAGGGATCACTCATGTCTGAAACAAGACTCAGAATAAAGCCTGTAAATGAAACCTTCTGCTTACTTTTTAATGAGGGGACACTGAGGCCCCCAGAACACATTCGTGACAATTTACAGGTCTGAAATTTGCTCCTCTCAACTATTAGCTTCATCGATGTAGTCAAATGGATTTAGTGCATTGTAAAAATTAAAGTGGGAGTTTGAAAAGAAAGCCAAAGGCAATGAGCAGTAAACTGAAACATTATCTCTCGCTGTTCTAGCAGTACAAAAGATAGATGAGGAGAGAGTTTTCTAACTCTACAGATGAGTGGCTCTATTATTAGACTGAGGGTTTCACTGAATGGCAGCCTGTCATACACAAATAAAGAAATATAAACTGTGTTTATGAATGTGCACTGATATATCATTTACACCATTTGAAATGCAATCCATTTTGATAGTTCAGACAAAAATATAAATTCTGTCATCATTTACTCACCCTTTTGTCATTTCAAACCTGTATGACTTTCTTTCTTCCATTGAACACAAAAGATGATATTTTGAAGAAAGTTGGTGCAAGTCAATGGTGGCCAGTTAACAACATTCTTGAAAATATCCTCTTTTGTGTTATGCGGAAGAGTGAACTATCAATCTAAGAGCCATTTAAACAACCTACTGTTATATGGGGCTTATTACAGCATTTTATAAGTCAACTATAACGTAGACAAATACAGTTTACCTTTCATGAAACAACATTTTGCATAATTTGCATTGAAAATATAATCCCTATGACAATTAAATTGTACTTTTTTTCGTGCAGAAAAGAGAAGCATTTTCATGCACCAGAACTCGGTCTCTGTGCACTGCATCTTTCACAAACACCTGCAGTTCCCTAGTGATTTTGTCTTTTTATTTTGTCTTAATGAAAGGAATATTCCACATATGCTTTGCTCTGAAGAAACAAAAACATCTTTAGGCCTCCAAGTCAAATTTACAGTATGATGGTACATTTTCCATTGAAGTCAAGCCTTTTTTAATAATGCGCAATTCAGCACAGATCAAACTGTTATTTTCACAATTCAATTCAACTGAATTATGTTGCAGTTAATAATAAACATACTGACCAACTACCGGTCTGTTTTACATTTGATCCCTGCTTCAACAGTATTTTATAACCATCAAATCCAAACAGGGACATAAGCAGACTATCAGCGTGCTGATTAGCTGATCCATAAATGAGACTAAACTAATCCCAGAGAGAGAGAGGAAGAGAGGGAGAGAGGGAGAGAGGGAGAGAGGGAGAGAGGGAGGGAGAGGGAAAAGCCCAAGTCCAGCACACAACACAAACAGACTAAATGACTTTGTCACCATATCTCTCATTTAGTTTCTACTGGCACAGCGTGTGTCCGTAACCGAATGTGCTGAACGGACGGAGATCATATAACCAATGAACTGTGGAAGTGTCAAAATACCTTGTCAAATCAAATTAGGAATCATGAAAGTACAGTAGCTTACTAAATCCCCTTTAAAGTGCCGCAAGAGATAGTCTTATAATAAGGTCTTAGTACAGAAATGAGACCGTGAGTCCATTGCAGGCTTTTTTTCTGGGAATGAATGACAGCGTGGCTTGGTTTTTTTACGGTCCCTTTAAATGCTTTACAGGGGTGGAAGAATATGGGCTCATCAGGAATTCATACTGAAATGAGCACTCACTGCTGTAGTTAAAAGCAATGGGAGGAGAGCGATAGCAGCAACATTTCAAACACACCGTTGAGTGCTGTATACTGTCAAAAACTGTTCCCTTATGGGAAACAATAGAAGGCAAAACTTAATGGGATAGTTCACCCAAAAATGAAAATTCGGTCATCGTTTCACCTTCTTGTCATTTCAAACCTGTATGACTTTCTTTCTTCTGCTGAACACAAAAGAAGATATTCTGAAGAATGTTGGTGATCGAACAATCCATTGACTTGCATTGGTTTTGTGTCCATACAATACTTATGAGTAATGTCGATATGCGGTTACCAACATTCTTCAAAATATTTATTATTTTGTGTTCTGGAGAAGAAAGAAAGTCATACAGGTTTGAAATGGCAATAGGGGGAGAATGATGACCGAATTTTCATTTTTGGGGCGAACTTACACTTTAAAAGCAAAATTTGCTGGTTGTTAAGGGACTATGTAAAAAGTTCATACATTACGTATAAACGTATCTGTATTTTTATTGGTAGACGGGGTCAGTTCATTTTTTTTAGTGCTAAACATAACCATAGGTTGCAATAAGCTGTTTGCATAACAATCTATGTTTTTTGGGGGACATATCAAAATATAATTTAAAATGGCTAGCAATGCACAAATGGCAAAAACAGCACTCGATCAACCAGCTAAGCCTTGATGGTAAATACAGTGACTACTTCCATCTAGACTAATGTAATAACATCTATAACTGACGTTAACTGCATCTTTGCCAACAGTGTACACAGTATATGATAATGTCTACACTACTAGGTCTTCAGAGAACTGTGTGATTACAACAGGGTGCTGAGTAACCAGCTTGCTGTGGCGAATTGCAGAAGTAGGCCATGACCACAGGAAGAAAGTTAGAGAAAATCTATGACTGAGATCGGGCTAAAGGACAGGCCTACACCAAGGTTAGGACGGTCTATTGAACTCTGAGGGTTGCTGCATATTTGGCTGAGCACAGTACTATCTGTGGTAAAGCCAAAAGAGACAAAAGCTAGTCGTGTTTTCGTCACTAGAAGGAAAAGCAAATAAGATATTAACTGAAAATCATGATTCTGAGCCGTGTACCATCAGTCTCTATGGCAGAAAAGGAGAGGAAATAAAAGGAAAGCGCCAATATTGCCATGAGTGATGGAGAGACTGATCTTGAGAGGACTGGCTGAAGGGGCTGTGAACGGACAGCCAGAGTGTTAGTCTTATAAGGTCAGTGCTATCCACGCAAACAACACAACCGCTTATGCCTGCATGTTCCTTTGGTACCACTGTGTTTCATTGACTTACACTGTAAAGCTGCATTACAGTATACATTACCATACAAAATGATCCCAAACCAGCTGCCCTTGCAGAAGGATTAAAGAATAAACAAAAGGCTAGTAAAGTATTTCAATAGTTTTCCTTCATAATCACCATCTAATATGCTGACTTAACATCTAAAACTGTTTACATTTACTGTATTTTATTTTAATTAAATCAAATATTAACACCAAATCGCACTCTTAACCAGCTGCTTATTAGCATGCGTATTATTAGATTATTGGCTGTTTATTAGTAAACACATATTCTGCATGACCATATTCTTCATCACTAATCCTACCCAATACCTAAACCTAACGCATATTATTCTAACTATTAATAAGCACCAAATTAGTAGTTTATTGAGGCAAAAGTCGGATAGTTAATGGTTTGTTAATACCGATAATTGGACCTTACAATAAAGTGTGACCAATCAAATTACTCACAACTAATTGTTTTTTTATATAAATTTGTTGACATAGTATAAGTGCTGTCAAACAATTAATCGTGATTAATCGCATCCAGAATTACAATTTGTGTTTAATTAATATATGTCTGTGTACTGTGCATATTAATTTATGTTTATAAACACCTACACACATTTTTAAGAAAAATATAAAATATTTTTCTTTATAAATGTATATATGTGATTTCAATTATTATATCCTTAAATATACATGTATGTTTGTTTTTGTGTTTATACATAATAAATGAATATGCACACAGCACAGACATATATTATGTAAACACAAACTTTTATTCTTGATGTGTGATGAATCGTTTGACAGCCCTACATAGTATACAAAGCAAGTGTTCTGCATATTACATCACGTATTTGACTTGATCATGTAAATGCTTGGGTTGGGGACCAATGGATGTTGACTTTCTCATTTTGACCAGCAGCCACATAATGTGTATACAGATGAATGCTGGTCCCCTCATGCTCCCATACCAAACAAGATACGACTCAAATATTCTCATAGAGGTAAAGTGTGATTTCGTGGAGACTTTATTCTTGTGTCAGAGCTTATACTGTTACACAACATATTCCCCTCCATAAAAAATTGTAACTGTAATTGTCATGTGATTATATATTCAACACATCCATTTCCAGGATGGCTACTGTGACCAAGTGATTTGTTGACCCATCTCACATGTTTTGGGATCTCAGACAAACAAAGTCAGACTAAAGACCGTTTGTTCAAATGAACATCAGCAAAGCATCATTTCACCAGGCCATAAAATGTCTACTATACTGTAAACTACATAAAACAACACAATTTAAGAGCTAATACAGCAATGTGCCAACAGTCGATATGACATTACATTTCCGCAACAAAGCTTGTAAAAAGATCATTTAAAGGTGTATCTTCATGCATGGGAATTGATAAGATTGCAAAAAGCTGACTTTGAACAGATTTCACAAGTTCATCTGAACTAATGCATGTTGCATGTTATTCAATCATTTCTTAACTGATAAGAACAATAATATTACACTGACACAAAGTCAACCCAGAACTTTCCTTGCTTCAATAAAATGTCCAAACATCTCTCAAGTTAATAACTCCTGAATTGATTTTCTAACTCATATAGTTAGTAACTAGTTTATTACTCTGTAATAACAGTCCGCAGCGTTAGGCATATGCCATATTCCTTATTCAAGTATGTGTCCGGTATGCTGTTTACAGTAAATAAATGCTGGTTATTACAAATGCCTGGACAGTGCAAAAGCTATTACAGTAGGTCACATTTTATACGCACTCAACTACATTTGGACAAAACTTCTGAACTTCAATATTAAAAGTTAAATGAAACCTTCCTCGTGACAGGTTGACACACTGGCTCTGTCAGAAAGCCTGCTGTCTGTCTGGCACTGCCACGGCATTGTTACTTAAAAATACATTAACCTGTAAAAAGGTTAATAGCCTCAAACGCTTTAGACACTTACATGATGCACAAAAGTGCTGTCTATCTAGGGAGCTCACTGGATTTTCCACCGACTCTCTGCTTTGCAGCGCATATGCCTCCGCAACTTCATGTCACAGCAGCCCAGACTGTAGTTAAGACTAACAAAGCCTAAAAACCGCCATTCAAAGCAATGTCACAACTCAAATATTCAACGAATCCTTAAATCAAGCTGTGACAACAGTGTTTGTCAAATATCTACTCGGGTTGAAGTGGTCTGACTGGTTGCTCGTTAGCTGCTTAGCTAGAAAGGTCATTCGCAGGCGATGAATAACGTTACTGTAAATACCGCCTCGCGGTTACCGTCCGATATACCGTTTAATGTGTGAATTACCTTGTCACTGATGTTTTCTGTGCTGTCAGGATCCCCTCCACCTCGCCTTCTTAGCTCCGTCATTTTGGCTCAATTCAGTCTAAATAATACATAGATGTCGTCGGAGGTCCGCGTTAAAAACGAGCAGAGCCAGCACGGGGTTAGTGTAGTTAATCCGGTTAATTCAACCAACAGCGACCATTAAAGTATCTTCAGCGGCAGGTACAGAGAGACACACAGGCAGCGCGCATTTGTTTGTGCCCGCAGATCTGCGCTCGTCGCTGTGTACGTTCGGTCAGACAAATCTCTCTCTCTCTCTCTCTCTCTCTCTGTCTCTCTCTCTCTCCCCGAGTCAACACGAGGAAGCACTGCTCCACTCTGCGGCTGGAGCCAATCTCATTCTCACAAAACCAGTCCAAGCGTGACTGTTATTAGCCGTTTTTGTTCATGTAAACGTTGTTGTCATCCTCCGAGTCCCAATGTTTTGTAGTTTGTACTGTACATGAGCACAATGACGTTTAAATGTCCGTGAATTGTAACGTGACTGCGGTTGCGTTGGGGGAAGCAATGCTTCACGGTTTACATGCTCATTTAAATGAGGGGAACTCAATTACATTGTTAACAACAAGATTTAAAGACCTCACCCAAAGTTGTTGGGTTGCTGATTTTAATGTTTTTTAACGTTTTGTCTTAAATATCTCACGTCATTTTGAGGCCCCCTAGTGGTCTTTCCCGGGATACAAAACACTGATTCAAATGACTGCATATACAGTAATGCTCAGCTGGAATATGCGGTTACAAAATCGTTTTGCAGACCTACATGGAAATTTGAATGGATTTAGGGGTAATAATAGGAATAGTATGTTTTTAATTTAATAAGTCTGTGGGTGGGATGTTATCTGGCAGATATACACCATTGGATCCCACTTTAATAAAGCCCAAAACATGATACATCAGTAAACACATCTTTTTTGCAGTGGTTTGAATAGATCTTTCCTATAGGACTTTCTTTCTTCAGCAGAACACAAAAGAAGATATTTTGAAGCTCTGGCCTCCATTCACTTCTACTGTGTGGACACAAAACCAATGCAACGTTAAGAAAAATCTCCAAAATATCTTATTTTGTGTCCTGAGAAAGAAAGGCATACAGGTTTGATGACAAAGAGGGGATGAAAATGACAGACATTTTTATTTTTGGGTGAATTATCACTTTCAGATATCTAGACTCTTACACATATCTGTAAAAACTACAGTGCAAGTGAAGCTGAAAAAAGGGCTCATGTAAACACAATACAATGTAGGTGGTAAACAGCAAGTATTTAATTGAAATTAAATTAAAAAGGATGAGTACCATATCTATTGCATCATAATAACAGGTATAGGGTTACTTTATGGGTAGAGGGTTTCATGTGATCGTTTTTCCAACACAAATATACAATGAACATTCAGCTACCACAGTTTTGCACACTAGATACTGTAGTAATGCAGTCTATCACAAGACCACCAAAAAAGGGACAATTCGTGTGTATTTCATCAGTCCTGGGATCAGTCCTTAACATCCATATATAAGAGTAGAAAAGTCAACTCATAAGTGGTGGGATATATCTTCAGTATACCTGCCTCAACTGTACACGAAACGTTCAGGGCTTCAGGATCTAGCTGTTAGATAATGCCATAATCATAAGCCAAAAAAACTGAAAACGAAGTAAAACGTAATGCCAAAACATGTACAATACACCGACACAAAGTCAGCTGTGTTAAACATGCAACACGTAACAAAACTTGCTGAAAAATTACAAAACTCATAAAAAAGAAAACCTTGTAATTGCATAAATACTTTGTACAGTTCATTTCACTGTAACGAAATGCACCCTTTAAAAAATAACAGCCCACAACATAAAAATGCATTTGATAAAACAATGATTACTCAATGTTTTTTTTGTCTACATGTCAAGGTGCAAAAATAATTTCAGATTGATATAGCCATTTGATCTTTAAGCTGCTTGTCGACAGCAAAATCCCAACAGCTTGATGTTAAGATTGCACACTGAATTACAGTACATTAATTTATAATAAACTATAAAGAGTGCATATTAGGCTGGATAGCAAAAGACAGAAATCACACGAAAAACAACAAATGCATGTGTAACAAAATGTTCATCTTTAAAGGATGCAAGTGTCAAAAAAGAATGAGAAAGGAATTCTCTCCATTATATCGAAGCAGCATTTTTAATATTGTATTGCCCACAGTATCAAAGACAAATGGACATATGAAAACAACAAACTTACTCTTTCATAGTCTTGTAAGGTATTACTAGGCTTCCAGTCTTCGTTTTATACATTGAAACGTGTTAAATCCCTTTTTCATCTTAAGCAAAAACGTTCAAGCTACAGTCTTTCCTGAAATGTAAATGGAGTGAAAATATCAGTAACTATTGCTTTAATAATATACAAACAAACATTTACACTGGTGCAACTCTGCAAACGGTTAAAATGGATATTTTAAAAATAGGAAAGAAATTGAGGATTTAATAAACTCATTTTGTCATGATCTGGTTTAGCAACAATAAGACTGTCTAATTTAGTTATAAATAAGCGACAAAAAATCTTGTTAAGAGAACGAGAGAAGTCTGACACTCCAGAAAAATGTACAGAGAGAGCAATAACATCCAATAGTCATCAGAGATCTCACTTTCAGAAACATCTCTCATACTCTAATCTTTCTTGTGATCATAAATACTCCTGTCTTTAAAATGCATAATAATAATAAAAACGGATGTGTGGAATCATCTAAAGGCTTGCGAAACCTTTCCTGATAAATCTCTCCCATCAATAAAAACGACAAAGTGAAAAAAATCAGCAGCCTTTTATCTATATTCAAAATGTACATACTATCGTCGTCCTACACTTCAGAAAAACATGATAAGTCACACATCAAGGCAGTTTGGCGACAAAAACGAAACTAAATTGTTTGCTTCTATTGGCAACATGCTGATACTGTGGGCAACACGTTAACAGAACATACGAAACAAATAAAATAAGCATTTGCATAACTAGACACGCTAGTAATGTCAACCCACAAACATGATCAACATTCATAGTCCCCGATAATATTCCGACTGGGATGCTGTGACTTGTGACATCAACTACACGCACTCGCGTTTTGATTTTTTTAAAGCCAGAAGTGATTTTTAATATAATACTATATTACAAGCAACGTGTCGTGTTTGTTTATCTTTTAATAATGACTTTTTGTTTCACTGTTTCTAGTTAAAAAGGCCATTGTAAGTATTTACAATATAAACAATATGTCATCTCGTTCCATGAGGAAGTGTTTTATACGCATTGCTTTCCTATAATCGGATCATTGCAGTTTTGGTGCAATGATGCCAATCCTGAGATGACTGAGCATACTGCAACAGAAAAATGCATAAATGGAAAAGATCGTCTCTCTTTAATGGTGACACCTCCGCAATATACGAAATTAGTATTAGTGATTCCGTTTTGGTCTACGTCAGTGCTTTACAAATGGGTTTTTTGCACAGAGAGCAGTGAGATGGGATTTTTTAAGGGGTGTGAGCTGTGGTGCAGGTGGTCTAGTTTCTCGGGCTCTCCTCAGAGCTCCGCTCATGCTGCAGGTTGTAGTAACAGTTCTGACACACTCGCACAGGAGAGGAGATCTTCAGCCGCTTGATCTCCGACTGGAAGCGACTGCACCTGAGGAAACAACCAACAACATTTCTGAAAACTGAAAACTAGCAGACTGAAAAGAACTCATTAAACACTAAAACTAAACAAGAACTAAAAATGAAAATTCCCCAATTTGTGTCTCCGTGTCTTACTTCTGGCAGAAGACCTGGCCGCAGTTTCTGCAGTGGTGGCGTCTTTCAGTGAGCGAGAAGCGTACGGTGCATCCAGAGCAGCTGTCCACCTGCTCGTCCTTCACCCAGTGGTCTGCGGTGGAGCGTCCCGGCTGATCGCTGACAGACCAGCTGAACACTCTGCCCCGGCCGTCACCCACCAGAATCTTACTGTGGTCTCTGCGTACAGATTACAGCTCAATTACAGACAATCCATGAGTATCTTCGGATTACGTTCTGTTTGTCTTCCCTTTTGTCTCATTCCACACACACACACACACACACAGGGCACGTACTTAGAAATGGCGAGCGCTGTGATTTCCGCAGGATGAGCGTTGTCCTTGCGGTCAAACGCTGTGTGCATGGTGAGTTTGCTCCGGAACACCAGCTGTCTCTCCCATCTGTAGCCTGTTCAGGAAACAAAGTGTTCGGCAACGACGTGCCAGTTGATCAAACAACGTGCAAAATCTTTAATTTAGCTGATGATAATTCTACGATCAAACGGAAATAATATTTTTATACACAAAAGTTAATCCTTACTAACCAAATTTCTGCAATTGACAATTTTAGTTACATGATAATACATTGACATAATACGTTTGTAATGAGAATCATTTTTGTTCATTTAAAGGTCCAGTGTGTGAAATTTAGCCGCATTTAGTGGTGAGGTTGCGAATTGCAATCAATGGCTCAGTCCACCACTCACCCCTCCTTTTTGGAGCAGTATGGGACATGTCTTAAGGTGGTCGCACACAGGATGCGGAATGTCACATCTAGGACAACTCTGTTTTTAATGTGGTAGAATCGAGAGGTTTTCTGTATTAATGCGCTGTTTTTCCGTTATTCCCAAACAGATTAATGCATTTTGCAGTTTATGGTGAAGTCAGTGTGTACATTAAAGACGATTTCAGTCAAATAACATCTATGTATGCGAGAGGCGCGTTGTGTCGCTGCAGGACTCAGAACAGCATCCTGAGTTGTAGCGGAACGCCGATAGATCCTCCAAAATGACACATTGGACTTTTAAATGCTTTGTTCCTTACAATGCAAAACAAGCAACTTCACTAAATGTATTTTTAAACTTACGATTTAAAACGTTGCAATAGCATGTAGAAACTCAAGCTGGTTTATCTACAGTACCTGGTTTGAGTTTGTTGTATGAACGTGCCTCCATACCACTGGGCTGAAGGGGTTGTGGCACTGGCCCATGTGGGGGTGCTGAGTTAGGTTGGGAATGTTGCTGCGATTGAATTCCTGGTCTCATCTGGCCCTCCGAGTAGTTTACGAAAACAAAGCCGTCCTTTTCATCAATGCTGATCGTGTCCGACCAGCGGCGGGAGTCGTCTGAGCCACTGTCAACCGACCAGGTGGCTCCTGTGCGGGGCTTGGGCCTGTGGACGGTACTGCTGGGCTGGCTGTTTGAAGTCCGAGGTTTGGTGTCCTGACTGAGGCTGGTCTCCTCTCCCTCAGATTCACTGCTGTCATCTTCTGGAGCGTCACGACCCTCTGTAGAAACAAGATGCGGGGTTAGGAAGAGAAAATCATCTATAGTTTAAAGTAAATGAAACCGGATATTATAGGATAGAATTACCAATCTCTCCGCAGCAGTCTGCAACCTCAGGGGGCTCTATAGGCTGTGGAGCCGGTGTTTCTGGGACTTGCAGAAACTCAATTCTCCAGAACTACAAGATAATGTCATGTGTCAAGGATCTGTTTTACCATTTCTGTAATAATGCTTTAAAGACAAATAGTGGAAAGGAGGAGGGAGAAGACTGTTACCCTAACAACCCCGTCGGAGTGTCCCGTGACGATAACGTTCTGCGTGTCCCATTCATTCATCTCAGACACACAGCAACAGAGAATCTGTTGGCTGCGGCCGGTGAAAGTGTTTGCGCTGGCGATGGGATTTCCATTGATGCTCCACACATGAATATACGTTCCAGCACAGGATACTATATCACCCTACATTCACACACACGGTTTTTAAGTTAATTCCTTTTTATGACACTTTGTGGCATCTTAACAGCAATAAAAACATGTATACTGAAAGCGTAAAGGTTTATTACGGTCAGCTCGTTGATGCAGAGCGCTGAGACAGGAGCCCGGTGGCCCCTCAGCTGGGTGACGAAAGACAGTTTATTCAGGTCCCAGACGATGCAGGTTCGGTCTCGGGAGCCACTCACGATGATGTGGTAAGCTGATGATGCTGTGAGACAGGTTACTGCATCTGTGTGTCCCAGAAGAGCCTGCACACATGACACGTACCTCAATACATGCAGTTGCCAAAAAATCGTATGTGAAACTTGTATGTGTGGTTTTGTTGGGAAACTTTTCAGAGTTCTGAATAAAAATGACATCTTTAACTTAGAAACAAATCTTCAATGAGATCAGAGCCTTGAATAGTAAAACAATAAAAACTCTTAATTTGAATTTGCCATTCACATAACACACTGCCTGATGTAAACCATATGCTGTGAGCTTCTCAAAGGATTTTAAAATCTGGCAAAATTGTATTTGAAAACATGAAACCAAGTGATTTGTTTGTAAAACAACTCAATGCTTTGTTAGGAGAAAAGAGGGCACAGAACATCAACATGAGAACCTCACTTCTACTGTACAATACTGTATCGAGAAGGGGGGCATCATTGTTTGAGTCTGTTTAGGTGCCACAGGCCAGGTCATTGTTTGTTTGTTATTTGTTTAAGCAGACTGTGTTTGTTCAGTGTTTTGATTAAGTTCAAGATTAGATAAATCTGTGTGAAATAAGAGATTTTGAGAGGTTACATACTTCTTCCAGCATCAGTATAAATTGACACGAAACAAATATTATAAAACGGTCAGTTCTGGTCCTTGATTCGGATTGGTTGAGCCGAATTCTAAGCCGTTATAAAATACCCCGATTTATAACAGCTGACTGCATTACAAAGCCTAAATATCACTTTATAAACTTTTTTATGAAACCTTGCTTCTTGGTGCTTATTGCTTTAATAACATTAAGGAAGAAAGAGAATATGGTTCACCATAGCAGTTTAAAGGACAACCATCATCATCCTTCTTTCACAAATAAATGTGTGGTTGATACCAAATATAATTTTATTCAAAGAATTCGCTACAAAGGCATAGTAACTCAAACACAACCAGTAAGTATTACTACAACGCACTCTAGAATATTTGATTCTGATTGGCTAATTACAACATTCCACGGGACAGTGTGTTATTCCTCAGTAACAACCACTAAAAACAAAACACAATGTCATTCAGCTACTTTGAGTCATCCTGACATCACAAATAATTTACTTACAAATAAATGAAATACAGATATGCCTAATTAATAACATATGAGGTTAAATTTACAAATGATTAAACCAAACTTCATCTTCGTCTTGTCTTGGGTTGGCTTAAAGATTATAGGAAAAGTTTTTCCTTGTGATTGGTTTGCAATTGTAACAAGAGAGTTAATAAAATATTTAAAATAATATTTTGTGTCCAGTAACTTACTCGTGTGGCAACTAGCTGTGTAAATAAGCGAATTAGGGACATTCAGCCATTTCTTATAATCGTCCTGTCAGGGTTTATTCTGTGATAACGGGCTGGCTATACACAACTGACAACAGTTACCTGTTTGAGTGTAAGGGACTTGGCTTTTTCTTTAGAGGTCCCATTCTCCCACACACAGATGGCTGTACTGAGTCCTCCAGTAATGACCAGTTTGGGGTTTGGACAGATAGAACACAGGATCTGCCCCCACTCGGACAAACACTCGTATACTACCACTGCCTGTGAGACAAAAAACCCCCAAACAAATACACCATATGAGCCAAGAACACAACTAGTTTTAATACTAGGGTCATTTTAACTGTACATATTTGTATAATGTTTAATTACAAGGTGAACGAAAGCACAGGATTGCAGATGAAATTCACAAATACCAACAGTCAAAAAATCTAGCCAAGAAAAACCAAACATACTGAGAAATACATTGTATGAATATTTAATATCTTTTGGATGCTTTTTACGGTTAAGAATTTGACAGCCGAACACACAAGATGCCACAAACTGTGCTGTACACAAACAGAAGAACATGAATGTTGCGGATGACCTTGTCAGACTCATAGTTAGCGAGTCTGCAGCTGAGGTCTGCGTAGCCCCAGGCGAAGGTTTTATTCCAGGCAGGGGGAACCAACACTTTGTTCTGCTCGACAGCCAAAATGCCCTTGTCAGTGCACACTATCTGACCCACTGGCTCCTTTAGCTCTGTGAGACAGAAATGACACACACACGGCTCATTTAACTGCTTTTTACTTTGGTCAGAACACTTAAGAATATTTCACAACATTGATGCAGTGCATTCTTCCTGATATGTTTATTTAAGGTTTATCAATTTAGCACATTTATGCGGTTTAAAAAAATCTGAATCACTAAATTATAACCAACAGCCAACAAAAGGCTGAAAATGAAAAGAAATTCAGAGTACTTGGCCATGCCTTATTTAAATATAAATTGATTCTGCTTTGACTCAGTTTTATGTCTGTTTTGTCATTGTAAAGCGCTGTTGGTACATTCGTACCTTTGACAGGGGTGAGTGAAGGCCGTAAGTTGTCCAAATGATGGAAGAAGATCTTGTCTAAGGTGGAGTTCAGTGTAACGGGAACACCAGGGACTTCTCCATTTGACTTACTACGTACCCGCTTAGGAGGATGTGGCTTCTTGAACAGCTGTAATGATAAAAATAAGCCAACTGTGTTAATAGATGCTAGGCACGTACAACAAAGTGGTCAAACACATTTACGGGGCCACGATACACTAAGGACATCTAAACCTTGACAGCTATTACACTGTGACTTCTGAAGACATTCAGAAAGCTAAAGATTCATTCGTTATCATGAAAATAAAGGAGTACCTGTTTTGGGATCTGTCCAAAGTTGTTGATGAATCCAATGGTAGCAGTTTCTTTAAGCGGGTCATTAATATTGTAGATGTCCACCTGACCCTCATAGAAAAGATGGTGAAAGACATTAACTGCCTCCACTGCTGGAGGACCCTGCTGCTTGTAACCAAAGATCAGGTCGATCCATTCATGCAGATGAGCGCTGACATAGTCACACTCCAACGCCTGAAAACACATCACACACACAAGTTTAATTTGACAGCAAACAATAATTGAGGAATGTCAGCAATGTCAACCGATCCCCTTTTGAAGAATGCAAATATTTGACACTTTCACATTTCAAACTGTAAGGGTCAACAAAGTTGACGTATTCCAATGGCAACACTTGCCTCTCTGTGAACTCTGATGAACTCTTTTGGATCTCCTTTAGCCCATGGAGGCAGAATCACATCTCCAAGCTTGGTGCCATTTTGTTTACTCCCTGTAAGAAAAAGCAAGCATACTACATGAAGTATGAACAAAAAAAGAGTGTATTCAGGTTCCAATGTGGTCAAGATTTTACCCACCAAGGTCAAAGTTGTTGGAATTGAGCAGGAACTCCGGGAGATAGAAGAACTCAGGGATAAGTTCTTTAACATCAGCCATGTTGTGTTTGGAAGCAGAGAGCCATGCCTCCCGCACACTGTTAAACATCCGGTCGGCCAAATCGAAATGCCCACCCTGAGGGTACACAGATGAAATTTATTGGAAAATTATATTTCTATCTCAGTAATAATGGATGTACTGTAGAAGCGAAGCTAAAGGAGAAAAAAAGTGTCTCGATAAGACTGGACCTTTCTTTCCCCAAAAGATCTCACTCTTCACATCTCTCTCTCTCTCTCTCTCTCTCTCTATGTTGAAGGTCAAAAGTTACAGCCTCCAGCTTGGTGTCATTCATGATAAACAACTTTCTTGTAAAAGTCATGTCCCACTTTAAGTCTAAGACAATCACACTGTAGACTGTTGTGACTTCCTTTCAGGTCTCCTACTCTCTGTGAAATTCAACTTTTTGCTGTTTAATAAAATGCAGAGAAATGATTTCTGCAAATTCTAGGCAAAAGGTGAATAATTAAAAAAACACGAAAACATTTTTTTTGTTTAGATTATTTTTAGTCACAACATAATTCTGAAAGTTCTCTTTGTGTTATTTCAGTTTTGCAGATCTTACTATTTTTTTAAACATGGAAAAAATACAAATAAGTGTTCTAAAAACGTCTCACCGCTAGTGCATATTCTCCTCTACTTTTAAAAGTTGACATTAAAGTGAAATAAGCATTTTGAGCATTATAAAAATTTAATCGACAACAACTTAAAACAACGAAAAAGGAAGAACAAAGGGAACATAATAAAGCCACAGCAGCCACGTGTATTGTACATCAGATGTAACTAACCTGAAGCCTGAGGAAGATCTGAGTGAACGGCTCCATTCTGAGCAGATATGAGGCCACAATCATTGCAGAGGAGTAATGAGTGCCGTAATGATACGCTGGAGTCTCACCTGTCAAGAAAAAACCTGCTTACAATGTATCTGCAACAATAAGCAAAGTTTGACACAAACTGGCCTTTGACTGACCAGTAGGATCCTCCCAGTCTTTAAATCGTTTCTTGTACTGGATCAATCTGTCATCTGTCTGAGCACCCATGGGTTTGGATAGATTTCGGAATGTCTTTGGATTGTTAAGGTCCAGTTCCTGAGGAATAGTTCACCATTATTAACAAAACATTACAAAAGAATAAATACGCTGACATAATATAGAGGAGAAATACAGAGAGGTTTTTACCTCAGAGTCAAAGTCTGCCAGGATCCATGGAAAGACTGGATACTGCATCAGATCATTGTAAGACCTGCCCGCCAACGTATTGAGATGCATCAGGTACTGGAAGTTACTGATTTCGCCTCTCTGCAGATAAACCAAGTCTTTCATGAGCAACTTCACAAACAATACATTTCCATTTCCAAAGCGACTTACATTGCATTATCCTATACATTTGTTTCCAAGTATGTACAATCGAACCAAGGACCTTAGCGCCATGCTCTAACCACCGAGCTACAGGAACGCTATACGACACACAACCACTTTAAATGAAATGTTTCTGTACCTCCCATCTCTGGGTCACTGACTTCTCGCCAACCAACGTACTGAGAAGGCCAGACCTGTTGAGAAAACATTTTATAAATGAATTCTAAATATAATATTTCATAATCCGGTAAGCAGCAGAGCTTGTCATATTTGGGAAACTCACCCCTGTTCCACACTTGTGTTGGGACGCTGTCCAGAGACAGATTCTGAGCTGTCAGCCAGCGAGGGAACCACTGCCAGAAACCTTGAAAAACAAAACTAGCTTTTTAACAGAACAAGAAAACAAATTTTGAAAATATGATACGCCAATTAGGCATAAGCGTTACTTTATCTTACCTCTGATAGACTTTGTTCCGGACTCCTTTTTGGAAAGCCAGTAGATAATTTCTCCCATCACCTGAAAACACTTCTACTGCCATTGGCTATATGAAAGAAGACAGTACAGGCTTACTGTAACTTGATGATAACTTTGTACAGTTTTGCGATGATCAAAGCGGATTCATTTACACACCTGAAGCAGGTAGCGACGTTTGTGCACCTCTCTGATGTCTTCATAAGCAAAGATGCTGCAGGAGCGTTTCAGCTGACTCTTATTCTGCCGCGCCCCTCGAGGGATGATGGGCTCATGCATACTGCACACATCACAGAAACAAGCAGCTTATAAAGCCAGTCAATTCACTAGTGGATCAAAGACAATTACTGTCACAAACACTTTACACGGAGGCTCGATTTGTTAATGCAGTGTGTCTCACAAATAATAAAATAAACTGTTTTGCGCAGCATTTATATAAATATCCTACTGTTCATTCATAATACATAGATGTTAAAGTTATTTTAAAGTAGTGTGTAATTTTTTGGAGGATCTATTGACAGAAATGCAATATAATATACAAAACTATGTCTGTATAAAGAGGTGTATAAAGACCTAACATAATGATGCGTTACTTTAGAATGAGCTATTTCTATCAATATACACCACGGGTCCCCTTAACATGGAATGTATTTTGGTATTTTATTCAAACATTGGGGGACAAAAACACAGATGTCTGTATTTTTTAATAAAATACCAAAATATGTTTGCTTCTCTGTGAGTGCGAATCATTCTGTATGAAGATAATTTTTTTGATTAACGCAGTACAAACGACTTGTCAGATCCCCCTGCACGGAATTCATCATGTTATTTCTACATTAGCCCTAAACAGACAAACTGCTCTACAGAGAGCGTTTTGTACATAGGCTATCTCCATCGGCAAAGATGTGAAAACGTGATGACATCTTAGTTCTGTGTCAGCCGCTGAGGCTGCAGTTCGCAACCTCACCGCTAGATGTCGCTTCATTTCATACAAGGGACCTTTAATACATTTTTATCAGTTTTTTAATACATCTATACATTTTTCTTATTCTAACAAATTTACATTCCAATAAATTAATAAATGCAGTAAATTCTGGATTGTTTATTGTTATTTTATGCTAAAGCTACTTTAACTAAAGATAAAAAATTTAACTTTGTGGTAAAATGTTATGATTCAGGCGACTTTAAAAACTGATTAGTAATCCACAATTGTAGAAAAGTATTTATTTTCTCAAATGCATCAAAAAGGTAAATTCGAGCTATTTGTACAATACAAGCGAGGATTTTGGTTCAATAGGAATGAATGTGTATTAAATTTAATTAAACAAGATCAAGTACAAGAATGTAATTAGAAAAAAACCCCAAGTAAAAACTGTCAAAAGACTTCATGTCTTACAGCTCTATTTAAAAAAGCAAAAATGTTTACTTTGCTGGGAGTGTCTCGATGTCTCTAATCTCTCTGGTCACAGTCATGGTGAAGCCATCGATCACGTAGAAATGTTCTTTGCCAAATAAGAGAAGCCCTTCACTGGTGTCCAGACCCTGAACTCGTGCACAGCGGTGCATGTGCTGGATCTGTCAGTAAACACATGACAAAACACATATGAACATGTGGTACATTAAATTAAATTTAGGAATTCACACGATCTCCTCGAGTAAAAAAAAATATAACCATTCAACCTCAGCAAATTAACACCAAAAATAACCGACTGCTATTTGAACTATGTTAATCTGAATTAAGTGTGAACATGGTGTTGTGAAGAAGAGGCGGAGCTGTCGGACCTTCTCTCCCTCCTCCAGGAGGCGGAGCAGCGTGGTGTTGTCTGTTTTCTGTTCTTCATCCATAGCTCCTGGCTCCAGCAACTCCTGCAGCTGGTCCTGACTTTCCTCATCTCCTCCATCTGCTGTGGAGCGGGAGCGCTTTAAAGGAGCCTTTACCAGACCTAAAGCACAATTCACACAAATGCAAATTTTTAACAAAGATATTTTTAGGAATAAGGCTAAACATGTTGTCTGTAAAAAATTTTAGTGGGGTAGTGGGTGTATTTAAACTAATGGTGTCAAATCGGTTTATCGCGATTAATCGATTCCAAAATAAACATCTGTGTTTATATAATATGTGTGTGTGTTGTGTACACATATTTCTTAAATATATACATGTATGATTGTGTATTTATATATTCAGATAAATATACACAACACACACAAATATATTACATAAACACAAGCATCTATTTTGGAATCGATTAATCGTGATTAATCGATTTGAAACCGCTAATTTAAACTCCATTTATCTAAAAATGTTACTTAATTCCCCTTTCGTTCTTTTTTGGAGCACAGCCAAACTAGAATTAAATTAGCTAACTTTCCTTTGTGACTTCAATGTGTAATATATCATAAGGGACAGTTTATAATGACCTTTGACCCTTGCGATGGTGTCCTCCCCGTGTTCAGGTTCCTGCTGTGTCGTCTCTCCCTCAGTGTTTTGTTCTATAGAGTGCTGGTACATGCCCGGGTTCCCTGACAGCAGTCTCATATAATACTCCTTACTGTCATAGCTGATCGCTCGCCGGTACCGCGCTGGTTTCTGCAAGTATTAAAATAAAAGTACAACTAAATTTATGTTTACTTGCAAATCACTCATTCAATCCAGAGGAAAGCATCTTAATTATTGTAATCGTCTAGCTGTAATAAGAAATCTTATGAGTGACAGGCAGAGCCATGCAAACACACGCTGAGCTTGAAAAAACTACACGTGCTGATATTCCTGTCATAAATACACTGAATTATTTACAAATGATATGCAAACATATTTCGAGTACTATAAAAATAGATGTCTTCTAATGGGTTAAAAGCCACCAACCCATACACAGTCTTATAAAAATCTTATATACCTTTGCTACAAAAATAGTAATATAATAAGAGCAGAGAAACAACTTCAAACAGCATACAAAAGTTGTGCAGAGGAGTAAATATTTTTCTTCATCATAAGCTTTTGGACAGAGACATTGTATGTTACACAGTTCAGCATTCAGCAATGCAATTATTTCAAAGCCCAGCAGAGTTCAAGTTTTGGCACTCTTTAGATTGTACCTGAACTGCTACACTAACCACTGCCCCCAGCAATGGCACCTGAGAGTAAAAAGTGGACAAACTATAAAAAAACAGGTGTTGTTCTCCTTTAAAACCAGAGAGATGTAATGTTGCTGGAGAACCCGTGAAAAATGATTGAATGGTTGTTGAGCAAATGTTGAATTGTTTTTGGAAAGCAGGGCAGACTAACCTGAGTGCTAGCGTTGGGCTCTGGATCAGGCACGTAAGGATAATGAATGTAAAACATGTCGTTTCGAACCATCTTCTTCCTCATTCTACAAGGACCCTCAGTCATGTCCAATTGAAACTTGTCCAGGAAGGAACCGATGGGAGGCCCCCAGAGTCCTCGCTCCCGAAGCAGCTCGTATTCAATCCCCGCCCACTCATCCATTACATATTTCAATGCATTTTGCTGCCTCTGTGAGAAAACAAATATCAAACTTGTATGAGTCACACCAATACAATGGATGAAAGTATAGTCTTTGATCAAATTTAATCATCGACTGTAAATTGGAACGTATATAAAATAAAAGATCTAAGAATCTCTACGTTACCTCTTGATACTCCTTGTACTGCATTGCCACCAAGTCTCGAACCACAGCGATGTGAGTAAACATCCACTGGAACGTTTCCTGTGACCAGACAAACTTTCTTAGAATTAACGTGAAACAAGCTACATGCCAAAGCGATTACATCAGCTGTCGTTTTTTTGCTACCTGAGCGGAAAGGTTGTTTTTGTTTATTCCGCTTTCCCTCTTGCTCCGACGGGATCCGGTCAGTTTGGACAGCCCGAAGCCGCTGCTGACCCGAGAGAGTTTGGACTGATTTGCCGGGGCAACCGTCTCACCCCTGCTGATGGATTTCTTCTCATGGACTAAAAGGGAAAACAGACACAGCAAAAAAAAAATATATGCGAACGGCAATGAAAATCTTTAACAAGCACTTACAGCCAAAAAACAAGCTGCTAAAATTAAATTATATGTGGGAGAATGTGACGGATTTGTCCCTTTCTATGAATAGGTTGTATTTTAAGCATTAGAGAAGTTTAATGATTTGTGATATGCTAGCATATAGATAAATTACATAAAGTATGATCTAACGCCAAAAGTAGTATTTTTAACAGATATTTGATGCATTTAAGACTAATGGTGAATGACCAAAACACACATTTTGCATGCAAGTCTGTAACCATATGATTACCCAATTACACAATAAAAGCATCTCTAAAATATTTCCGACACCAAAGTAGTAACATACTTGATCCTCTTTCTACCCATTTATTTTTGCATAAACAGTCTGTTCAAATATGCAGTGCAAAGCACCAGATATATGTAGTGAATATTTAAGTGTGTGTGATTGGATATTTTTCTTACTCAGGTGGTTTTGCCAGCTTTTGGCAGCAGGTTCCTCAAGCGCAGGTCTAGCGGTGGCGATGTCCACGTGTCCTCGGTCATTGACGGGTAGAGACACTTTAAAAATGTCCTCCAGCATTTGTCTTTTGCTATGCATGAGCTCTGTCCACACTCGATTCACCGCCTTAAGCAGCAACTGACGACCTGACATACAAACCACACAAGTTATGACTAAATAACATTGAAAACGGTCATGGTTTTGATGTATTATACGTTTATGATATAAAGGGATGTTCCACACCAAAACTGAAAATTCGGTCATGAATTACTCAACCTCAAGTTGTTCCAAACATGTAAAAATGTCTTTGTTCTATTAAACACAAAGAAAGATATTTGGAGGAATTTTTAACATTTCTGGGACATCATTGATTACCATAGTAGGAATAATGTTTCCTGTATAAATATTGTATAAATACAATAATTAAAATGTTTTTTTCTTACTATGGCACTCAACGATGACCCAGAAATCTCAGCTGCTAACATTCTTCCTAATATGTTTCTCTGTGTTCATCAGAACAAAGCTATTTATAAAGGCTTGGAACATCTTGAGGGTGAGTCATTTATGACAGAATTGTATTTTTTGGGTGGACTATCGCTTTAATGCGGCACACACTAATCCAAGCACGAATCGTTATGAGAAAAGCCAAAGAGCTACCTTCGCTAACATCCTTGCTCTGAACACTATCCGACTCGTTCTCGGAAGGTACAGCGACATGCCAGGTGGTCATTCTGGCCTCCGCCTCCAGACCAAAGCCCTCCACACTGCTGTAAAAGAAAATGATGATGATATCATCACACTGCGACCCCTTAATACGCCACAAACCTCATGAAAAGAACCCATCATCTATGTCCCATGGCAACTATAACAGACTGTTAGTGAAGTAAGGATTTTTAGATAAATTATTATTAAATGCATTTGTGTTTAAATTGATACTTCATAAATCTATATGCTTATCGATTTGATGGTAGCGATTAATCGATAATAAATAATTGGTTAGCATCCCTAATATGTCCATGTTCATTTAATCCGTTAAAAATATAAAGTCTGAATTTCAAATCACAGCCATAATAATAAAGTATCATGTCAGCACATTACCAGACACTTAAAATGAAATCAGTTCCTCTATTGATCTTTAAGCAGCAACGCAGCACACTACAGCAGTTCTGTTGACCGTCTCTGCACTGATCTCATTTCTCAGTCTCTCAGAAGCTCTGAGCGAGTCTAAATACAGAGCCATGACGATGCAAGACTCTCTCACCCAGAACAGCACAACAATACAGTGCACGAACTCTCCCGACGCTAAAAAAGGGGGTTCTATCCAGCTTACTATCTACATTTCTGCTTGAATGATCCCATTTCTATCTATCCTCTGAAATCAAACCGCTTGATTTTGAGTGTTTACATTTTTCTCTCTCACCTCCCCGTGTGCAGGTTAATTAAGCAGTGAGCCAGACAGGCCACAAACTCCTGGTCGTGGTTTCCGGGTCCCAGCACGAGGTTTCGGTTTACTGTCAGCACACGTAGCGAGTCCAGCAGGGTGACCTGCTGCGGGACAGTCTTGTGTGGACGGGACAGCTGGTAGAGGATGGTTCGGTTCAGACAATGGTAGATAGAGTCCAGAGACAAACCCTGCGATCGCCGTTTGGACTGTTGTGAGACAGAGAGAAACAGAACGGAGTACCAACACTCGCAAAAGTCACATGGGCACGCGACTTTAAATCTTATGTAAGTCCTGGGTACGAGAGAGAGTTTACATGGGTATTAAAAACTATTGAAATGCCGCACATTCCTTTACTCTCAATCCTTTTCATAACGAATAAGAGGACAAAATATGCACTGATTAAATAGAACAGCGAAACATTTTTGTCACCTATTTACATAGTGTGCGTTTATATTTGGCATTAACATGCGATCTCGGTGATCCGAACAAGCAGATCGGATCTTCAGACGATCAGGACACTGCACGTTTACACTTGTCAACATCAAGTGGCTTCCACATCTGGATATCTGATCGGATCTCTATAGTTTCCCTCCCATTATTTTAATAAGCCTGCAATTTTAAAATAGCCACGGTGCGGGGATATTTCATACAACACGTATAACGGGGAGTATGAGCATGTTACAGATTTCATACACTGGAAAGAATCCGCCGCAGCCATGTTGAAATCGAGGCAGCGGTGGGAAGTAAACCACGGTTAAAACGATTAATGATCTTATATGTGAAAGTATAAGCAGAGGACGTTTGTAAAATTACGCAAGCTTTTTGGCGGGTTTTCACTCGCGCACACACACACAGATGTTTTTAAACACATCATTTGTTTATTCATGTCACAGACACATAAAATAATCACATAAGTAGGCCGAAGTTACTATGATCAAAAGCGACCACTTACATCATTCTCATCTATTTGGGTTGGTACGGCTGAAAGTGACAGCGCATCGTTTCTTTGGTCCGCGCCGTAAATAGCGTGTTAACGGACATCAGCTATAAGCAACACTTTATAATATTGTTTCTGTGTGTAAATTATATATACGGTGTATTCAGAGCTCCTTTTCAAGCTGCGCGGCTGCCGCTTCTGTCTTCCGGGGACAGTACGAGACAAGTAAAACTCGTTCGTGGCAGTCACAAATAGCCTTTGTGATGATAAAGCTAAAGTGGCAGGGTTGGAGTGGGAAACAAATTCAGGCCGGGATATCCCACACTCATCCAGGCCACAAACCACAAATCTATTTTTTAAATGTAGAATGTTTTGTAATCGTCACACAATGCGCCATCAATGCTCAACTAAACTGACAGTTCCCTTTAACTGCTATTGACGTTAGAAACGTGAATGTCACTTTGTTGACGGTCCCTAAATTCACTAATATTGAATGTCCGACGTCAAGCCAACCTTATGTCAGTCTTTTATGGCGTGCTTTTACTGACAAATGTCAAAAGCACGTTATTTTAACACGAAAGTACGTCAATATTGATGTGTGTGCACGAACCCCTGTTATTTGACATACATCCTCTGTAGGTTGCAAATAATACACTGTAATAAAGTATCCACGATCATCAATGACTGTGCAAGAGTACGTGAGGAAGAGTAAACTTTCCGCTGCATTCATCTGCTGCGCAGTCTGACAGGCTTCGGACAGACGAGAGATGAATGATAGCCGGCGGGGTTTTCTGTGAAGTTGTGCCAGGAAATGTAGATAAACTGGCTGGATTGCGTTTACATTACACTGAGATCCGATCACCACATGTCCTTGACTACCTCTTGATCAGGACACGCGAAGCGCGTTACTTGTCTTTTCAATGTGTATGTGGACAACATCCAGACACAGGTCGCATGTTAATGCCAAAGATAAACGCACCCATAGATGCTAGAAAAACGTTCGAAAAACTAAGAATTGAAATGTTGGATTGTTTTTATGTAAACACTGAAATTCAAAGACAGGTGCAATAAATGTATTACTTTTGTGTATAACATACTTTCAATTGAAAGAACATTCATTGTATCAAGGGATGTTTTTTATGATGAACTAGAAACGTAGTGGTAGAATAAGTATATGGCAACTAAGTTTAGTGTGCTTGTTTTGTACAGTCACAGATATGTGAAAACCCAATTGTAAGTTCACACAACTTCTCTCACCTGGGTAATGAGTTGAACTATGAATTCCACCACTAGCTTGGACTCTTTGTTGAACATGCCCTGCCACAGCTTATCCACAACACGCTGGGTGAAGTAGAAGACATTGTTGACCAGAATGTTATAACTTCCTCCAGTTGTTATTGGCAATGATGCCTCCTCACCTGTTGGACGACAGACACGCGGCCAGTGAAGATTTATAATAAGAAATACTGTAAATCATAATGATTCAAGTAAATAAGATGATGTATTGATGATCAAGAGTCCCATACGGCGTAAGGCTACAATTCAATTTCTTCTTTTCAAAGGCATATTATTTTCTTTTGATGTAAAATACAAAGATAATTTGCCGAATGTCCAGGGTTGCTTTCTATAGAAGCCAATTGATAACATGATATCATGTCCTGTGGGACAATCTTATATGAGTTTTCAATAATATGAAGGTGAAATAAGAAAAGAAAACATAAAATGGTAAAAAACATAATTCCCTATGGTCCTGAAGAGTTTCCTGGGCTATCATTTATGGGATGTCGAACTAACCCAATAAAACATCTGCTGCGAGGAGCTGATCCATCACACTGTCCAAGATATATGACTGAAACTCTTTCTGCTGGGTTCTGGTGGAGCGCTCCGGTGAGGCCTGAGGATAGAGTTAGTTAAGAGTTTCTGTCTAGAAGATAGTCATGTTCTAATAAGAAGCTCCAAGATATCTACCGGTGATACAGAACAATACAAAAAATACCATGAAAGAGAGTTTAAAAAAAATACATTCATTGGTAAATGAGCAGATATCTCAGATGATGACGCTTCTCACCTCCAGCAGGAGATCAATGATGGGGGTCTGTTTGCTGGCAGGTGTCATGCACAGGTTGTCCATGATAAGGACCCTCATGAAGTCAAAAACGTACTTCTTGGCTGGGTGATTGGTCAGGTAGGTTTTAGTGCCCACATTGCAGTATTCTGACTGGCTGCGATTCATTCCTGAATCTGTCACGAAGGCCTTGAACTCTTCTGTAGGTGAGCCTGCTTCATCATCCAAATCACTCACCTGAGAAAACAGGATGCGTCACAGTTAATCCCACCTACTTTCTGAACACAAATCTCAATATTCCGTCATGTTAATAAGCAATGAATTATCTAAGGGCTGCTAAGTAGTTAGAAATAAAGCAACTTTGCGTACCATCTCAGAATAGGGCCGAATGTTGAAAGGGAAAACTGCAGCAGCGAGTGTACACAGGAAGTCCTGGCTGTGCCACATGGGGGACAGGTCTGGGATGTTGTGGTAGAGGTAACGGAAAAACTGCATGAGAGTGATGGGATATTCTCTCAGCCAGGACCCTTCCTCTTCTGACTGCCATGGCTGTTTGAAAAACAAACGAAAAATCAAAAATTGACATTTTCTGAGCCTCATGTTAAAAAAGCCTGCAGCTTTGGAAAGAACTAGAAATTGTCAGTATCAACAAAAATAATAGGAATATTCTGAATAGTGCAACTGCAATGCGTCTCCAGGAGGACATTAATCGCATTGGACATTATTTTACAGAACATGTCCTTAAAATGTATTTAGAGGGAGAGTTCATCCAAAAAAGGAAAATTTTCATTATTTACTGACTCTGATGTCAAACCTGTTTGACTTTCTTCAAACACCCCAAAAGAAGATATTTCAAAGAATGTTCTTACCCAAACAACACTCACATCCATTGACTTTATTGACACGGAGACAAAAGATCTTCTTTTGTCTTCCACAGATTTATATACAGGTTTAAATGACATGATTTTTTACTTTTGGGTAAAGGGATAGCCACATGTACTTAATATGGATTTGGGTCAAGTTCAGGGATGGTACCTAGTATTTACAGTTACACAGTACATACTGTAGTATGCAGAACAGGACTGAAAAATAATGTTTTAAGCTCTACTCCCATTAGGTGCTATCTGATTCTGATCCAATAAAAACATGAAATTGCAGAGTAAACTGACTTCTGATAAACTATTAAGCAGCCATCACAATAAGAGTTTTTGCTGAGGTCATTTGTTTTTGTCAGACAGGCTGGAGACTAACCAGGTTGAGCATGCTGCGCAGCATTGCTAGAAGAAGGAACGCTGCATCAGTGCACATGTTGTGAATGGAGCCCATCACTGTAGCACTGGAGGCTGGCACACCAAATATAAACGTCCAGATAGAGTCCAAGTCAAACTGTTTGAGGAGAGAGAGAACACTCAGAAATGATTTGTGTAGTATTTGGTGCTCAAAAGTTTTCTAAAGGAATGAGGAGTGAGGAAACTGCAATGGTCTCACACAGATGGAACAGAAACGAAGGATAAAACACTACAGAAAGTTAAAAGAAAAGACATGCAATGACAGTACATGCAGGAAAAAATCATTTGAGCAGACTACAATGTGTTTCGTGCTTAAAATAACGCTGAAAACCACTGTTCTGTTTATACATATAACATATGCATTACCGAATGATTGGACATAACTGAAATAGGATTGTAGTAGTTAAGTTAGCATGAACCAAGTCATCTTCATAAACAAAATTATGAGTTTGATAGTGAGATCATGCACACACACACACACACACTAATGTTTGATTGGTAGGGTAAAAAGGGCTTGAATACTGACATGTACCTGCAGGCTGTCAGGCAGGTCTGTGATTGGCTGCTGCAGGAAGAGGGCCATGAGCAGGAAGTAAATCTCCGGGACGTTAGTGTGTTTGGGCAGCAGCGTTTGCAACACAGGGAATCCTGGGAAATGGCAGGCATCTCTGTTGATTTCACGCAACGTTGACCTGCCCCCTGCGCTGCGACCCACATTAAAACCTGAGAGGATAGGAGGAGAGAAAACACATGTTTAACACCATCACAAACATGAACAGCAACATTCGTTTACTAATAACTGCATTATAATAATGTTGCATATAAACACAAAAATTGTGGGAAGGGCCCTTGGAATAAACTTATTTTGGACTCTTTCTTACAAACTAGCAACAAAACTGTAACACTTTACAATAAGGTGGTATTTGTTAACATTAGTTAATGCATTAGCTAACATGAACTAACTATGACAAATACTTCAACAGCATTTATTAATCTTCGTTCATATTTTCAGCATTAACTAATACATACAATTTTGTAAATAACTGTTAACACTAGTTAATGTAAAATGAACATGAACACAATGATGAATAAATGTTGAGGAACTATATTGCTCATGGTTAGTTCGTGATACTTAATGCGTTTACTAATGTTAACAAAAACAACCTTATTGTTAAGTGGTACTAACACACTCATGGGTAATCTAACATTAGGGCTCTGTTGGGCGTCTAACTCACCCAGAACAGTGCCGATTTTATTAGTAAGCACAGAGTCTGTGTGGTCCAGCCAGCCTCCTCCCGTCAGGCCCTCTTTAAACCGGCTCAGAATGGATTGGTTGCTCAGCAACACCACCAAGATAATGAGAGCTGCCGTCACCGTGCTGGAGTGAATGTGCTCTTCCATAAACATCAGCAGCCAATCAAAACCCAAGGTGCGTACAAGCTCTTCACATGCCCTGTGGGAAGCATCAGAGAGAACATTTTAGAGCAAGCGTATGATGAATAATAACTTTGAAAATAAAACTTTACAAAGAACAATGTGATAAAGATATTTAAATATAAACCCTGAGCCAGCAAGCTTAGGTAACAATGTTATAGATGCAGTGAAATGCAGTGCAGCTCTCTGAGAGAATCTGAGATTAAATAAGAAGCATCACTCACTGTGCATTAACTGTGTTCTTCTCTTTGCAGGTAAAAAGCAGCTTGAGCAGAATGTCCAGCAGTCTGTTCCGCAGAAGAATCAGGTTAGATGACAGGAGGCCTCCAAACTCATCATCAGCTCCTGGAAACACCATACAGGACAAGATTAATGTTAGGTGAAATTGTGCTTTTTTTGCCCCTTTTTGACACGATAATGTTGTGTGTTTCAATACATGTGTGCTTACCTCTGTCAATCTTTTCTTCATTTGTGTTCTCCATAACCACAAACTTCTCACAGACTGCAAATGTTGGTAATGTTGAGGAGATAAACTGTCCAAACCTTAAAAAACAAAACCCACAAGAGTTGACTGGCATCAGTCAAAGAAAATTTGTTTTGCACAGGATTATAGCAAGATTTTTAAAGGCAGTTCAAGTAAGTGCACAAATTTTTAACATAAACAAAGCTTAGGTGTGCAACAATATATCAATATATTGCATATCATAAATACATAAACATTTAAATATCTCAGTGGGGATTGTTCTGTGATATGACATTGGTTTAATCCTATAGTTCGAGGTGCTAACATGTGACCTGCATCAACATATGTAAGGTTTTGTTTGTTTAATCTTGTCCCTTTAATGCTTAAAGAAGTTTTTTTTAAAGAAGTGACACCGCGACATGCGATTAAAGGCATCTTTTCCATGTTAATCAAAATATTTGTCCTACTCCTAACCAGCCGTGACAGCGCTGCGCACCGAGCAACTGCCGTTTCCATTTCTGCGATGTCGCAGCTGACAGCTCCGCCCACACAATGATCTCATTTAATGTAAATTCTGCACCTCATGGATATTAATCCCCAAACATGGATGAGGACAGGCTATATACGTTTGATCGCACATGTTTAGATTCTGAAATTAAAGCATAGCGTCTAGTGAGGCATCACTGAAGTCATGAGAACAGGACGCACCTCTCTATGTGCACTTTTCAGCTTCAGCATGAGAGGGTGCGCGGACAGAGGAAAAACTGTTCTGATTGGCTGTGTTTTGTTATTGATTGTCGCATCACGCCCCTTTTTGGTGTTCGGTATGGACAGACAAATTGCTTTTGGCAGGACTCTCATCACATCGCGTTTGGTTAGGATACGGTGTTAGGGTTTAAAAGATCTATTCAATTTCTATTCATCTACATAAAGGAGGATCAGTTAAACCCTGAAAGTTGTCAATAATCTAACAACATTTATTTGAAACCGTTAATGATTTGAAAATAAATATTTGAATTTCGAACATTTTGAAATTTAAAAGTTTCACTTTTACATTTTGTTCAAAATCGTGATAAAACTGACCCACTGACTGCACATAAGACCTCACTGTTTATCCAAATAATTCTCTTTACCTTTAAATACAGCCTATTATGTAAAGACTGAAACTGTCCAAAGCTGATATGCTTGTAAAAATTCACAACCTGTCTTCTCATATTGTGGTTTGGGTAAAGAAATGTAAAAATGGTTGTGTATATCGGTTTACCTGAGCAGGTCATAGGAGTTGGGAAAGCCCTGCAGCAGCAGACTGAGGACATTGCCGATGGCACCAATGGTGGGCTGAGACAGAGACTGATCCCTCAGTGTGAGCAACAGTTTGGGGATCAGCTGAAACTCCCGCAACAGTTTGGCATTCTTAGCAGCTTCACTGAGAACAAAAATATTTGGACTTTGCCTTAGTGACAGCAGTACTATTACAGGTGTTCTCTCTCTAATACACATACTGTTAAAGAGGATTCCTCTCACAACCTCTCTCTCTCTCCCCTTCATACTGTAGGCACATAATACTGCCCAAAAAATCCTAATTCATAATGTGTCGGATCTCAGTAGGGTTAAGGACAAAAGGCAGACTAAATCAGATTGAATAAGTAGTGCTGGAATAGAGACGGATTACCTGGATTCAGTCAGAAGTTCAATGAAGTGCTCAAAGAGAGAAAGGTGCAGTTCATAAGGAGCATGAAGCCAAACCTAAAAGAACATAAAAAATGATTTGTTGTATATCTTTAACATTAACACAGCACACCCCCAAAACTCCTCACGTGAGCATCCCACCTCAAAATCGCAGAGCAGATCCTGGAAAGCCATGGAATTTGGGATGATAGAGGTCTCGTGGCCACTATCCACAGTCCCAACCAGAGAGAAAGTCAAGTGCAGAATATGGCTGTTCAACAAAGGTCGTTTCTTTTTCAGCAACATGGCCAGCAGCTATAACACAAGAAGCTCGGTTAAAGATCAGAGATTAAGTCTCATTTTAGGATTCAGTACCAAAACTAAATACAACAACCCAAAACTGTTTACGTAGTCAAGAGTAAACAACAATCAACATTAGCTTCACCATGAAACATTGCATTTTTCTACAGACCTAATTAAAGCAGCAGGGGATTAAAACAGCGCACCATCTGTTATCTCCAAAACAGCATGTCCCAGCATGCCCCACCCCTTCAAACCCCACTTATCACATCAGTTGGCTGTCACCAGTCGGGCCAGAACGGCAGAACACACAGCAGTCCGAGCTTGCTGTTTTTATATAATTGCCCCCTCATTGGCTCATAACACCCAACAGCTTGAGCCGAGGGAATCAAGAACACCATCGGCTCACATTTCAAAGAGTAAATGTTATTGTAGCCCACCTGGTAGCCTTTGATACGCTCCATCTCCTTGCTGGCCAGAGGGTTGCTTTTGACAACACACACTAAGGCTTTAACAGCAGCATAGAGACCCTCCACGTCTGACGCCATGGCAACCAGACCCAGAATGGCTGCTGCTCCTCCAATGTACTGAAGGTTGGTGGCCACAGGTTTGGTTACGAAGGCGCGCACACCTAGATGGAAGAAGACGACAGCTATGGTTTAGTGGATGGGTTTGTTTTTAGTCATTTATCCATTCTGCATTTAAACAGCGCGATGAACTATTATAATGAAAACAGCTGTTTCTGACCCAGGTAACCAATGACTGCCGCTCCAATAGTCCTGGCAGGTCCGTTGAGATGGCCCGCTGCGTTATGGACGAGCTTGACCGGTGTGGCACTTTCATGAGAGGAAACCCCCAACTGAAAAAAAAATTATAGAATGATGTTGGCCCATATTGATAGGATAGCATCTTGCAGTTGATGGAGATTTGTGGGACGCACAAAGCTCCTGTTCCACCACATCCCAAAGATGCTCTATTGGGTTGAGATCTGGTGACTGCGGGGGCCATTTTAGTACAGTGAACTCATTGTCATGTTCAAGAAACCAATCTGAAATGATTCGAGCTTTGTGACATGGTGCATTATCCTGCTGGAAGTAGCCATCAGAGGATGGGTACATGGTGGTCATAAAGGGATGGACATGGTCAGAAACAATGCTCAGGTAGGCTGTGGCATTTAAACGATGCCCAATTGGCAATAAGGGGCCTAAAGTGTGCCAAGAAAACATCCCCCACACCATTACACCACCACCATAATTGCATTAATGAGAAATTGAACAGGTGTTCCTAATAATCCTTTAGGTGAGTGTATGTGTTCTGTGCATATTAACTTTGTATTTATAAACACCTAAACACACACATGCATATATTTGAAAACAACTATAAATGTTTACATTTCATTTAAATGCCTGGTAAATATAAATAATACATGTAAATATTTCCTTAATACGTATACATGCATGTTTACATGTTACTAAATACAAATGTTGAAAAAGACTGTTGACCTGTTTGGCGATGGCTTTGCTGTCCAGTTTATTGTAGACTTTTCTGATTTTGGCCACGGTGAGGGTAGATACAGAGTATGCATAGAGACTGAAAGAGACCTTCTCCTCAGGGACCAAAGCAACGGGGCAGGGCGGTACAGTCTCAGTCTTTGAGTCTTTACCTGTCAAACCCAGAAGAAAATTATATTTCATAAGCCACAATCAACCACTAGAAATAACCTGTGATAAAACATTTAGAGTCAAATTCAAAGTCAGCCACACCACTTTTGCATACGGTAGATCACTAGATGCCCTAAAACGGTGCTATACTGCATCTAAATTAGATCACTATAGCAAATAGTACTATATTACTCACTCGCAAGAATTGTTCTATGCAAAGCACATTAGACACATTTGTGTAATTGTCTTATTTGCATACTTTCTAGCAAACTTTGTTGCTACACAATTTAACAACAAATAAACAACACTATCGTAAAATACATTCATAGCAAATCCATCCTTAACCATACAACCATACAAAATAATCCCTCATCTCAAACTTCGTACATAGACCCTAGTTATGCACTCACATGGCAGGTAAACAGCTTGGAAACTGCCTTCATAATTGGGTCCCAGCTCATAGATGGCAGCCACACTGGCAGCAGGCAGCACCTCCTCCAGGAAGTGTGTGGGCCCCAGTCGCCAGACCAGAGCGGAGAGCTGGCGCTGGGCCGGCGGCGTGCCAATGTAGCTATACACAGTGCTCAACACGGGCGGGTTTGCGGAGGCCGATCCGCCGGGAGCGTTGTGAACGTAGTGCAGCTACAACGACAAGAAAACATCAAAAGAGCTGAGCGTGACCTCATGGGTTCCTGAGGCAGGAAATAACATTTGATTTATGACAGCAATAGTAAAAGAGGTGTTGGTGTCAAAAGAGAGCATAAAAGAAAACCTCAAAAGGAAGCAGAGGTTCACCGCAGTGAGTCTTAGATTACACGTGAGAAGCGTCTGAAATTAACTTCTGTGTTTATCTTAGAAATTGTTACCTGCTATGAAATCGCTCCTAAACCTTTAGTTTTGTTAAATATAACCTACATTATTGCAGAAACTGCAGACAGTGGGAAACATACCACCACACTGCCATTTATCCTGTGACTTCAGTCAAAACAAAATAAACATGTTCACATCAGGAGCTGAGCCACACCTTGACTGTGTTGACCATCTGGCCGTCGATGTAGAGGGTTGCCATGCTGTTCTTCAGCATTCCTTTGCTCATAACCAACACCAGGTGGTGCCACTGTCCCTCGGTGATGAGGTCAGCACAGCGGAAGCGAGCGCAGCAGGGCAGGATCTCATAGAAGGACGACTCCTCGCTGAAGTCATCCACTGTGAGGGAAGAGAGGAAATGATGTCATGTCACTAACCACAGACTCAGCAATTCACTTGAAACTGCTTTTTTTAACTCTGCAACACATTTATTGTCAATTATAAGTTTGGCCACGGACCAAAAAAACATGTGCTTGTGCTTCTTCTAAATCGTGTTTCAACAGGATTATTGCTCTTTAGGCTTATAATCTATTCCATAAACTCTGAATGACACTGAAACTTTGGAACACTGAACTTTTGGTAAAAAGGAAGTGAAAGTGGCATGCAAAATGTAGTTAAAAAAGAACACTTGCTGTAGGACTGAAGCAGGTCTTCTTTGGTGGACACGATGAGAGATCGGTCCTTAGCGGAAAGCACAATGGCCAGGCAGACGTAGTGCTGTTCGGATGAGGTGGCCCTTCGCACAACAGTCAGCAGACGAACCGCGTGGCTCTGAGGTGGCGTGCTGAAGCGTTCCACGCAAAACCACGTCGAGTAGCTGAGGCCAGATGGGGGTGGAAAGAAGTGCTCGCCTGGACAGATAAAAATTAACAATAAATATTTAGCGGTGTAAACCTTAAATACACATTTAATACAATACACTAATATACAAAAACATATACACTGTTATATACACAAATATTTAATATACAACAACAGTAAATTCATTTTTCTATTTTTTTCTATTATCTAAACTGGTCAATAGTCTGATTCATCAACAAAAATAGTAATTCTACCAAACATCTGTTTTAAAATATACACACAAACCGATTCAATAAAAAGTGCACATTTTTTACATTTATTTTGAGTAAAAAGCAGTGATTTATTCAAATTCAGCAATTTTGTGCCACCTATTGCATTATATATTAGCCATCAACCATCCAATGCTTTCCAAGAGTATTGAATTATCCATTAAAAAACATAATGGTCAAACACTACATACTATACAGATTTTCTTTAGCAGACAGCATGACGCTAACAATGCCCATATCATAGGTTCCCTTCCCAGAATGAGCACACAAACAAACTACAACGCAAGCCTGAATGCACTGTACTGTAAGTTCAACTCAATTTTATTTTCACAATGTGCATTGTTCCAAAGCAGCTTTACAGGAGAAAATAAGAAAAAGAGAAAAACACAGAAAAGGTAAAACACAGCACAGTCAGTGCATGGTGTTTATAGAACAAGCAAGATCATTCTTGTAAATAATATCTAATAAATGCAGTCTCCCGGTGAGCAAGCCAACACAGCCCTGTGGCGAGGAATCCAAACTCCAATGATAAATTTAGTAAAAAGCTGAGAAAAGCTTTCCTGTAGCTCAGTGGTGAGAGCATTGTGCTAGCAACGCCAAGGTCATGGGTTCCATCCCAGGGATTTCACATAAAAACTAATTGTATATTATAATGCAATGTAAGTCGCTTGGATAAAAGCGTCTGCCAAATGCATGACTGTAAATAAATAAATGGAGAAAAAAACCTTGGGAGTCTCAGCCGGGAGGGCCAGGTCTCCTCTGAGGTGTGACAGCTGCACTCAGTGACTTTGATTAAAGAGTAAATGTCTATGAAGAATAGGGAGAGCTTATTAGTTGTGACTAAGAAGTTTCACTTGTTGAAACTGTTTAGGTCTTATTTGGTCTTATTTTTTTATCAATATCAGACTGTTACAAGCAGGGAAAATAGTAATGGCATAATGTAACTGAGTGCAGCTATAACTTCAAACTGCTGTCGTGTGATGTAAGTTTAGCATTAAATACTAAGTATTGTAAATTTGGCATTAATGTGACAAGTTGTCCGTCTTTGCTCTTGGTTGGGGATGGATTGGCCTGAGCTGGGATGGTCAGATGGACACTTTGTTTTTGTTCAGTCACTTTGGATAAAAGAATCTGGCAAATGCATAACTGTAACTTGACAAATAAACTGCACACGTGTCCTATGGTATGACAAAAATGTATAAGGAATAAGTAATAATGAAGACAAATCTATATTATGCAATTTCTATATAAATATTAGTAATAAAAATTATATATTACTTACGGTCTGTTTTCAAACTTTTAGCAGTCAGACCATAGAGCACATGTACGATCAATGTCAACTGCACATACAGCATAAATGGCATTTTATAACTGAAATGAAGTCTCAAAGCTTATCTTTCAAAATAAACATTTACATCTAGCAAACCAGTTTAACATTTTATTTCGGGCCCTGTAAGACATACAAAATCGGCTTACACTGGCTTCAACTCAGGAAACCCCTGCCAAAAAGACAAGAACAATAACACAGACTGCAAGAGATCTGAACGAAACTCTGCATGCAGGAATGATGATGTCATCGACAAAAATAGGTCAGACGACATGATGCAGGAGTGTATCTATAGATACTGGAATCATCCATTTACTTTCAAGAGAGAGAGAGAGAAGGGGAGGAATTAGAGGATGAACAATAACATGAAGGAAGACAGGAAGAGAGAGAAAGAGAGAGAGAGAGAAGGAAACAGCGAGCACTGAATCACCTCATTAATACTACATAGGCACTTGTACATCGCCTACTCAAGGCTGCTGGTGACTCTCGCACAGAAGCGAAACACACACACAAATCCTGTCAAGCTCTGTCAAGTTTCAGCGCACTTTCTCTCTGTTCTCCAGACTGAACCGGATTCAGTCACACTCCTGTGCTCTCCATCGCTCTCTGTCAAGCACACAAACTCCATCCAAAATCTGTCAAGCTGCTAAGTCCTCCTACCATCTCACCTTCATAAACTCAAACATCCTGAAAACAAATAAAAAATGTTGCCGATCTCATGGCTCTCTGGAATACTTCATTCTGATTGGTCAACTGATAGGACCAACTTTATCGTTTAACTGTATATGTCATTGCTATCCATGGCAACATACAGCATCTGTGCTACTGTCATGTATTATTATGTACAAGCACTTCAAAGAACCAGGAACCAGTGAGTAACATTTTTCTTATTCTAAGCTTTCAAGTAATGAATGACTAAAAGAAGATAATTTCCACAGATATCAATACTTCATACCCATGAATATATTTACTTTATTTGGTAAGAAGGGATGTAATGTGTGGGATAACCAATAAAGGAACACCTAAAAATAAAGTCTCAAAATTTACTCATCCTCATGCCATCTCAGATGTACAAACATGACCTCCTAGTGGGACACAAAGATTTTTTTATAAAAAGAAAAAAAATACTGTCACTATTTTACAAGTCCCGACTTGTTGAGACTATGAAAACACATACAGCCATCTTAAAGTAATATGTTGTATTAATGAATGTTTTCAGAATAACATGTTGTGTGTGAGAGAGTTAGCAATTTATATTTTTAAATTGTAAGATTGGATATTCATACTAAAACATGTTTGTGTTCAGCTGAAGAAAGGAAGTCTCATAAATCAGGCTTGGCATAGGGGTAAATAAATGATGAGAGGATCTTTATCAAATTAATAATAACGTTTTACATTTTTCACATATTAGGCTTTATCTTCCTAAAAATTTGCATTTCCCAAAAGGATAACACACTGCCAACAGCTTGTTATGCAAATAAGGGATTGTGTGCAGTGTGTATGTGTGTACACACCATTTCCCATGCCGCTGACCACCGCCCCGTCACTGACTCCAGATGTGTTGGCATTGCTGGATGGTGCGTTGTGCGGAGCCAGACTGGGCAAAAACAAACAGCTGGAGAGGAAAGAGGGATGAGAGGACAGCAAATAAAAATGAATCTCCGGAATTCCCGCAGGCCAGGCATTTTGCACATTTTATTCTCGCCTCTCGGTGATAAACAGTCATAAAATGTGAGAAGATTTCACATTGGGGGCTTATTGTGTAGAGAAGATTTATGTGATTTCTATTAGTGGGTGTCGAGCCTTATGTAACGCAGACACAATGTGCTCATCACAACATCAGAATAATGTTCACAGGCCATTATAAAACCCTCTGATAAATGTATTTAAACACCTGACAACCAGACACCATGTGACCCGTGACAATACCGTTGTCAATCTCTACTTCATTAGACATTCTGTGGTTTATCAAATAAACAAAAAATCCCTGTCACTCAAAACAGCTTCTGCAAGCATCTCTGTGGAGGCTAATTTACTCTTTCAAAGGAAATCTCATGTCTTGTTTAAAAAAACATCAAACCTCAGAACATTAAAAGCATCCACCCAGAAAGAGCTAGGCCTTAACATCTCCCATCATATGTGTGTGCATGTGTGTTTATTGGGGTTCACTTAGTTAATTCGGGAACATTCAATGGATGTTCTTGTTTAAAAAAAACAATTGTAATAAAAAAATGCAAACCCTTTTCTTTCAAAGGTAGGATTATGGCTATGTTCCTTAAAAATAAGCTTCATATTTAAACAAAAAAGTCTATCTTCAGGTTTATCTTCAATTAAGTAAATGTGTTTGTGTGGAAAGGGTTTAATGTTCTCCCCCCTTTCCTGAGCGCTCATTCATAACCCAAAAAGCTCTAAGCCCAGCTGTGGCGGCACCATTAGTCTGGTCCACACGTCCCAATACAGAACGTGTTTACATGAATTTTTCATGAAGGCAGATGGGGAGCGCACTGTGTGTGTGCGTCTTTATCTCAGCATTTATGAGATGAAATGCGGGCGGGTACAACTGATTTTTACATATACTATTCTAAAGTGCATGTTCTTTTTAGGGATCTACAAGGAAATATTTAAGGACACGGGAGAATTCTGGCGACAGGGATATAAATGATACATCAGGGTGTCTGTGCAATTTGCACAGGTTTAATGGAATATGTGGCATTAAACTGCTGCATAATACCACTGTTAAACTGAGACTCGGTTATAAAAAAAGTGATTTTATTTGATGCACATAGGTCTTGGTTATGTACGTTGGGTGCAAAAATTTTCTTATTTCGTACAACAAAAAACTCCCATCTGAGCTTTTAATAATTTGGAAAGGAGACTAACAATCATCATCATAAATAAAAAAAATCTGAAACATTAAAGATGTGTAATTTTCAGTTTACAATGTATCCAGATGGGATTATGTTAAACAGAAACAGATGCAGGCTCAGTGTGGATTCTTTGTTGCGCTTTGAACTGTGATAAATTGAGAGATTTTAAACGCATTTCAAAGCCTGTTTTTGGGGGGCTTCAAAACTAGGTCAAACCTGGAGAAGCTCAACATAAAATAATTTTTTGTTCAGTGCACTGTATATATTTGGTAAATGAATTCTAAACTGAAGCCAATGAAATCCCTATGTTGTTTACAAACAGTGACTATGCAAATAAATAATTTTTATCTTTAAAATTTAATACATTTTACAAAAAAAGAAAAAAAAATCCTTCTAACTTAGCTCTGTATACTGCGTTATATGAGACCAGTCTTCTATTTTGATTGCACTTATGCTTTTTGTCGTCCTTATGCTGTCCCAATTGCTTCCATTGTTTACCCCACCTGTAAGTCGCTTTGGATAAAAGCGTCTGCTAAATGACTAAATGTAAATGTAATACAGACTAGCACTCTTAGCCTTACCCAAAGCCCTCTAATGATGTGTCAAACTCTACGAAAGCAGGCGTGACAGAGGAGCCGTGGAGGCGGATGTCATGGGGCGTTGTCATGGAGACCAGGCACTTGACTCGGGTGAGGGGCACGGTGCTGTCCTCGGCCGATCGCACCAGACTTCGGCTGATCCGGTACTGGCTGTTGTCCTCATTAATTGTGAACACGCTATCCGGTCCGAAACCCTCCATGGACAGGGTCAAGCTGTCTGGAGATGCAAAAGATAAAATGGTGGAAGGGTTAACATACATGTATGTGTGTAACAGTCTGAAATACAGACTTGTCATCGAAATGCTCTTAAATGGAAGCGGTTTTGTTTATAATCGGGTATTCTACAGCATTTCATACATTTTCAGGCTGGTGCCTGCTGTATTCTAACAGAAACAAACCTCAGGTTTGTCACTCAAACACCAATGTGAAAGTCTGAGAGAATGCAAAAAGCATGAAATCTGTGATTAAACAATCATGTTTGAAATGTTTCTAAAATGCACAACCGTTCAAAAGTTTAGCATCGATTGACAGTAAAAATGTTTTTTGTGTTCTTAAATATCATGATCAAGATGATCCTATACAATTAAGGCATTTGCTTTTTGTAGATAAATATAATTGTAAAACTAGCTTCTTTCATTAGAAAACTAAAATTGTATTAAATAAAATGTTTTTGAAATGGATCATTTGGACTAAATAATCAGGATAAGCATCTCTGGGTGAGATCGGAAGAAACTGACCGATAAAATACAAATTCTGCAAATTCGTGGCAACAGTAGCCACTTTAAAGACACTACAATATAACATAGCTTTAATTTGATAATTCTCGTCATCACATTAATGTTTTGATGAGTTTTTTTATTATTACTTTACAATCTAGGGAAAATATAAATAAGGAATGAATAAATTAACCCAAACTTTGAACGGAAATGTACATGTAAAAACATTAGTATCGTGTTGTTTAAATGAATATGAACTTGTTTTCTTTGCAGTATTGAAGATCTGAAAACATTGCATATTTCTGTTATTTCTTAATTTTTCCCTTTTCAAAATTCGGCAAATAAAATATTTTTAACTTGGAATTTGGGAGAAATGTTTACAGTAGTCCACAGAATGAAACAAAACTTTACCCAAGCACCTATCTATAATTCAGAAAAAAAACACTGCGAATTGCCAATTAACTCAGTGTAATTTTGCTATTTTGTGATCTTATTATTAAATATGCAGACCAGCATTACTAAGAGCATTTTGAAAAAGAGTCAGTACTTTAGACTATTCTACATATTTTGACATTCATTTTGCTTCAATTTCTATGCTTTTTTGAGTATTATGTAAACTTAAGTTGAACTCTTGCAACACATAGTGCCAAAAGCGCCAACTTGGAACAGCTGTCTATCTAGACAGTAGGCAGTGGAACAGAGCTAATCTGTTGTAAATATAACCAACTAAAATAACTACTTGTGCTGACCGACTTCCCAATCTCACATTCCAGTAAGTAAACAGAAAACAAGATCAAATGGACTCGCTGAACACACAGTGCGAGCTTGAAGAAAAGTAATTTCCCTGGTAATTAGGGAAGCTGGGAACTCATCTCCAACAAACCTCCGTTCTACTGAACAAGTCTTTGCTGGAGGAGATAAGAGAAGAAGGGAATTTGTTTTGTTTGATTCTGATGTTGATTGATGGCAATTCACCCAAGACCACAGTCAGTGAAGCCTAAAGTAATGTCTCTCCGTTCACTGGCCCACAGAGAAGCCATAGAGACAAGAGCACACAACACTGACACCGACTGTTTACAGGACGATACAAAAGCAGAGTGACAGTTCTAGCAGTCCACACGCATGCGGTTTTACTTTCTTACTTCGCATTTCAGCCTCATAGCTGAGGGAGCTTGGCTTGTGGACGCGGTACTGCTTCAGGAGCTTTTTGTCCCATGCGCCGCAATTCAAAGGGTTCCCTAGTCGGAGAAATTCCCTGCAGAACAGACATTAAAATCATTTTAGGAACACATTTTTTGTTTTTATTAAAACAAACAAACAGAGAGGTGAAAATGATGAAAGTGACTTCAAAACGGAATTTTCAGAAGGATTTTTCCACAGCTGACTGAAGCTCAGCATTCATGTTCGATTCCTCAAATGAGCTGAGGCGACTTGCTGTTTTTGCTATTTTGTAGCAAAGTCTGCATCATTTTAGACCAGCCATGTGGAAAATTGAAAACCGCTAATCCCTTTTATTTAGAGACTAACCATGGAGAGCTTTGAATAATGTTGAGACGTGTCAAATTTGATTCTTTTCCTTTGATGCAAACATGCAGCTGCGAGAAGATAAAAATCTAAAAAGACCAAATCACGCAAGATCCCCACAGGAGCAAAACAAATTTCAACTGACTCATCTGGTCTTGGAATAGATCAAATCAAAAGTGAGATAACAGCTCAGATGTGGGAGGCGAGCCAATCGAGGGCTGGGGTAGAAACACCATCTATTAAAATGTAGCTTCATAAATATGATTCTCCTAAATATATTTGGTCAAATATAAGACAGGTTTTGTAGGCTTAAAGCATTATATGTATCCATCTATCCACCATAACATATCCATCATGTCTCTATGTCTGTCTGTCCAGATCATTTTATCATCCTTTATGGGAAAATTGAACACATTGTCAAACTTTGACACATACAGCGGGTAAAATAAATATTGACCACGTCACCTTTTTTCTCAGTAAATATATTTCTCAAGGTGCTGTTGACATTTTTTCACCAAATGTCTTTAACATCCCAAATAATCCACACATAAAAGAAAACCAAACAAATAAATTCACAAATTAAGATTTGTGTAATAAAATAGAATGACACAGGGGAAAAGTATTGAACACGCTTACTGAAATGTATTAAATACTTTGTAAAAAAGCCTTTGTTGGTAATGACAGCTTCAAGACACCTCCTGTGTGGAGAAATGATCCGCATGCATTGCTCGGGTGTGATTTTGGCCCATTCTTCCACACAAACAGTCTTCAAATCTTGAAGGTTCCGTGGGCCTCTTCTATGAACTCTGATCTTTAGTTCTTTCAATAGATTTTCTATTGGATTCAATTCAGGTGATTGGCTGGGCCATTCTAGCAGCTTTATTCGCTTTCTCTGCAACCAATTGAGCGTTTCCATGGCTGTGTGTTTGGGATCATAGTCGTGTTGAAATGTCCACCTTCATTTCATCTTCATCATTCTGTTAGATGGCAGCAGATTTTTCAATCAAGAATGTCTCCGTACATTTGTCCATTCATCCTTCCTTCAATTATATAAAGTTTGCCAGTGCCTTATGCTGAAAAAAAGCAACACGCCATGATGTTCCCTTGTTGGCTCTTGAACCACTCTTCTGATTATTCTTTTTACTCCTCTGACAGAAATCTTGCGAGGAGCACCTGGTCGTGGTTGGTTTATGGTAAAATTATGTTCTTTCCCCTTCTGGATTATGGCCCCAACAGTGCTCACTGGAACATTCAGAAGTTTAGAAATCCTTCTATAACCAATGGCATCAGTATGTTTGTCATCAATAAGGTTGCGAAGGTCTTGAGAGAGCTCTTTGCTTTTACCCATTATGAGATGACACCTTTTATTTGACATCAGTGGGGGCTGAACCACCTGATGTTCATTTCCATTGACAAGGGGCAGGATTGCTTTCTAATTACTGATAGATTTCAACTGGTGTCTTGGCTTTCCATGGCTTTTTGCACCTCCCGTTCTTAATGCGTTCAATACTTTTTCCCTGTCTCATTCCATTTTATTATACATAACTTAATTTGTGAACTTATTTTTTTTGTTTTCTTTGCGAGTATAGATTGCTTGAATTGTTACCGACATCTGGTGAAAATTTCATTTCAACAGCACCTTGAGAAATATATTTACAGAGAAAAATGGTGACGTGTTCAATACTTATTTTACCCACTGTAACTGAGAACTTAAACACAAAAATGCATGATTGTTTTGTTGTGACACCTGCATATTCAGAGGAGAAACATAGGTTAAATTGTTTGTGTATGTACATGCACACATTGTCCACGTAACTCACAAAGCTGTACAATTTCTACCGTCTTGATTATTATTCTACACAACAAAATCTGTATGAAGCCTGTATAAGGCTTCAGGGTTTAACTGAAAAAATGTATTACAAAAAGGCTATAAGCCACAGGTCATAAATCATATAGGGTCTAGTCAGGCCTGAGCAGCATTGTATTGAATGCATTTGTTAGACTCATCACAAGTTCCCTTTAGCAATTTCCTCTCTTATCGCTTATTTTAGGATGATTAGTGTACAAAATGAATCGTAGACTCACCTGAGCACCATTGGCTCCAGGGCCTGGGAGGCCAGTCGCTCAAACATCCTCTGCAGGGGTGGGTGGAGCGGGTGATCTTCATCTCCCAAAGCACAGCTGGAGCGCTGAAGAAGACGTGAGTGCAGACTGGCTTCACAAAGGATCTGCTGGTTCCTTTCCGAATGCACCAGCAGCTGCAGGATGTTAGCGACCGCTAACTGAAGATCCAGAGCGTGCTGACAAGCAAAATGAGAGTGAAGTGAGCTTCAGGCCTCAGAGAATTTGGAATTAAAAAAGTTTTGAAAGCTTGGCTAGACACTTAAAGGGATAGCTCACCCAAAAATGAAAATTCTGTCACGATTTACTCACCCTAGGTTGCTCTAAACCTGTATAAATGTCTTTGTTCTGCTGAACACAAAGGAAGATATTTGGAAGAATGTCAGTTACCGAACAGATCTCATCCCCTATTGACTCCAATGTTATTTATTTCCCTACTATGGCAGTAAATGGGGGATGATATCTGTTTGGTCACAAGCATTCTTCCAAATATCTTTCTCTGTGTTCAGCGGAACAAAGACATTTATACAGATTTGAAACAATCTGAGGGTAACTCATGACAGAATTTTTTATTTTTGGGTGAAATTTCCCTCTTTAAGAGCCATTAGCCTAGCATAGCACGGTAAAGTCAGGAAAGTAGGTGCATTAGAGGATGAGCGATAGGACTGCTGACGAGAGAGGACCGGGTCCGGACATGTGTTTTAAGTTTGTGCTTACGTCTGCCGGCCCTTTTACTTCCTTGTTTTGTTTGTTTATTTTTGATTAAAGTTTGCTTAAATGTTCGCCGGTTCCCGCCTCCTTCCTTCCTTTTATTGAACCGTATTACAGAGATTTATTAAGCTTCACTAGTTTCATGTCAACATACAAAATTGTTTGCACAAACGCAGACACTTGTAGACAGACCTCAGGGTGTCATCTCACTAGGTTTTGAGACCAAGTCTCCAAGCAAGCAGCTCATACTGTACCTCAGGCTGCGTGTCAGAAGAAACAGAAGGTAGAAGGTCGAGCATTGCCAACACTGCTCCAGGGTGAATGACTACAGGGTCTGAAGAGTGCTGAGTGGGATTCCCCAAGTGCAGTTTTAGGTCCGGTAAGGGTTTACCGGGAGCCGAATTGGATGAGCCGTGGTATCCATGTCTATTAAAAAAAAAATATGATATCACTAAATCATTGTCAGCACAATACAGGTTTGCTCATTTATACATCTTGGCTTGTCTGTGTTATCTAGATATTCTGTATCCTAACCAGATGTGACAAAATGTGCGTTCTTAGTGTTAGATAATATGTCACATAATATGTGATTCTACGCGTTCACAATCATGGGACAAAAGCAAAATGACTAAAGACTGCTGAGTTAGACAGACTGAGGGAATAAGTAAACAAAGACAGTGATCACGAAAGCAAAAGGTGAAGGACGGAAGTGAGAGGTAAATGGAAACCAGAGGATCTGATCACTGGACAGGCAGATAAAAGGAAATGAAAAAAGGAAGTGACAGAGAGGAAACAAGGAAGAGGTGGCGGAAAGCAGTACCTCTTCCTGGCGATTATTGGCGTGCCCCATGGAGAGGGCAGGGAGGTCTCGTGAGTCAAACAGGGAGGCATCTGCTCGGCACGACTACAGCGGTTCAACCACACAAACACGCACCACCGATCAGCATAAAGACAGCGCAAACATTCCCACAGCCGTCCAAACACAAACAAACAGCAGGTCCATACCACACACCCCCAGAGTGTGCAGCCAGGCAATGCCAGAGGTTACGAGAGACACAGAAATGAGAAAGAGCAAGAGAGGGAGGCCGTTAGTTCCTGTTGAAAATACAGCTCACAGCAGAGCACATATAGAGGAACTACACGTCATGCAAATCTAACACAAACACAAGCTCGAAGCACCGCTACTCAGATGGCATGAAAAGGCATTTGCATCTCTTTATATAAAGTAAGGATGTGTGATAACGCTATCATAATGATCTTGTGGTTTTTGCAGCTTAAACCGACTGAAAACCACCTACTTACATTGGGAGAGTTTTTGATTTGGTTTTACATGTCTTTTAAGGGAGAGTTCACCCCAAACTGAAAACTCTGTCATTATTTTTTGTCATACCCTCTTGTCGTTTCAAACCTGCAGGAGTTTCTTTCTTCTGCAGAACACAAAATAAGATATTTTGAAGTATGTTCACTACCATTCACTACTATTCTATGGACACAAAATCAATGCAAGTTACCAACGTTCTTTGAAATATCTTCTTTTGTATTCTGTGGAAAAAATTAAGTAATACAGGTCTGAAATGACAAGAGGGCGAGTAAATGATAAGAGTTTTTTTTTGGGTGAACGATCACTTGAACTTGTTTAGGCCACTGTATTCCTATGCTTCAATTTCCGGTTCTATTGACTTTATGCTGCGTTCACACCAAACGCGAATTAGGCGATCTGCATGAGCTAATTACATATGAAGTCGATGCAAAGACGCAAACAGATACAAACTAACAGCGGGCAATGCGAATTGCACAACCTCCATTCCGCTTCTTCCACGTAAGTTGAAAATTTCAACTCGTGCGAGAAATTCAAGCGAAGAGCTCATTGACAGCTGCGGTTTTTTTACACGTCCAGACCCATGAAGACACTCCCTGATGACTGACGTGCAATGTTTTTTCGCGTCAACAAACTATTCCCGTGAATAATAAAGAGCGAGGAACGCGATACTTTGCGTTTGGTGTGAACACAACATTAATGTTACGATTTTCCACATTCTTATAAAAATTTAACAAAAAAGTATTTCTAAACTCTTGGTTACTAGTGGTGTATACACTAGTTTTTTTTTCACTGCAGAAACATTTGAACAAAATACAACCAAAAGAACATGAACAACCGAATCAAAATGTTAAACAAATTCATTAAGATTTAATAATATATGTAAGATTGAAGAAAAAACACATGGCCTTCGACTCTCTATCCACCAAGAAACAGAAAGCTTTCATTAATCCACACCTGTCGAATGAGTCTGTGGCCATCTTGTACAGGTAGATGAACAGCTTGCTGCAGTGCTTGAGCGTGGGACACACGTTTTCTGCCGGTACGATCTCGTCCTCCAGTAAACGCTGGAATGGTTGGGCGTTTGAGGGAAACACGGTCGCTGGACCCACTTTCTTAGCACCAGAAAAGCAACCCAACAGTCGCACAGCGTCAGCCAGCTTCTCGTATTGGATCTCGGTGCGGAAGAAGTGCGAGTTGGCGGGTTCGTAGCGCATGGCTGCCGTCAGCGTGCAGAATACGGTGTGCAGAAGTTCAAAGACTTTGTTCTGGTTGACTTTCTCCCAGCCACTGACAGGTGGAACGTATAGAGAACGCTCCATGGCGACCAGCAGCGAGGTGACGTACACGAAGCCGCCCACCTTGCGGAAGACGGTGCGTGTGCGATGGCTCTCCCGCAAGACCGCTAGCAAAGCCTGAATTTGAAGACAAGAGATGATCAAGACTAAGGTAGACAAAGGTTGACACCTGTAAGGTAGGTGCTTTGATAGACAAAGCCCAAAACACATAGCTAGCTTAGGAAACATAATGATGTTTCAAGATGATATTTAATGACCATCAAATCTTGTGAGAACTGAAAATAAACAATGTTTTAATTAATTAAAAATTAATTCCCACATTTAAAACAAATTGTACATTACTTCGGTTTATGGTTTAGAGACCCCAACAATAAATCATTAATAGAATAAAATTAATCGTAAAAAAAAATGAACGCATTTACTGTTCATCAATTCACTCCTGCAAGTAATTTATAATAATGATTATTATTATTATTATTAGCATATTTTAATTTATTGCATTGTTTTTTTTTTGTTACAAATTTATTTTTATTTATAACATTGATTTTATTATTATTATTTATATTATTATCACATATTTTTAATGTAATGTATTGTTTTTTTATCTACAGTGTTTTTGTTGGTTTCAAATAGAACACAAATAAAAGGTAATAAATAATATTTGAAGAGTTTGGTTGCAAAATGAGATAATACTGTTTTAAAAAAAATCAGAAGTCATGTTTCAAACTGCAGTTGGTTTGTTTTGATTTAAGCCATAATAAATAAAAAAATACAGCTAACTTACAAAATAAAACACAATAAAAACATGATAACGTAATAAAAACATGATTTTTGAAAAAAAATTAAACAAAGTTATCTCATTTTGGAACCAAACTCTTGATTCATAGTATCTACTTTAGGTTTGGTTTAGATCTCAAGAGCACATAAATGCTAAAAATAAATTCAAAGAATTTTTGAGGGCACACATACTGCACTAGGCTCATAATATACAAAGACAAACGTTAAGAAGTAAAGTCAATCTCAACAGAACATGAATATCAAGTTAGAAATGTGCATTCTCACCCTCAATATGTCAGTTTTGAGTTGCAGTTCTGTAGACGGTGCGGAGTGCATAAGGCCCAGCAGTGTGCCCATGTCATCGTCTCCAGATGGTGACAGCACCAACTGTTGAATGATCATCAGAGCGTGCTCGCGACACTGACGGTACTTCACGATGTTGTGCACGCACCGCGCGCCTCCAAACTCACGGAACAGACCTGAGACATTCCGAGAAAAATGATTAATAATATTTATAATTATGATTAATATTTTACTTCAACATGCTAGGGAAAAACAATAGATCTTTAGAGTTCTCTTTAAAACGTATAAGAGAATGTCACATAAATCAATACAGTACTTTGTCACACTAAAATGAAATGATTGATGATTAACTCAGCAGCAGCGCCGTATGAACATTTGGAGTGACTCAAATCATTTTTTTACGTTAGTAACATTCAGACTGTCTAATAATGAATAAAGCATGAGAGCATCTGTGAGACTCAGTGTGGTGAGACCGAGCAGCAGTCGTGATAGAGAAGAGAAATGAAGTTAAGAGCATTTCCACAAGCCTGACTCAGCATTACAAGTGAGACTACAGCAGGGCCTGAGAGGGATTTAAAGGAATATTCCAGGTTCAATACATCATCAGCTTTATCATCGATTACATGCCATCGATAACTGCAAAAACAGTTTGTTTGTAAAAACAAGACAAATATGAATACAAGCATGCAATGTTACTCAAGCTTAAGTACTTAAGTTTATACTAAATATTACTGAATAAGAGAAGATTTAAAAGCAGACATGTGAAGGTCGTTTTTTGTGATCATAAATTATTCATGTTTAGGATTTGTATCTATTCAGAGGTTTAAATTGGCAGACTTCTTTTCAAGGTGGATAAACTGCTTAATACATTCAAGAGCATTGTTGATATAAGTGTTGTGGGTGGAGCTTGTAAACAGTGCTTTAAGGATCACTATGTTACATCCTTTCATTGTGTTCTTCTTGCACAGATATCACAACATGCACATGCCATGCAGGAATTACTGTAATTACAAAGATAATCTAGTCAAGAGCTCTTCACATCACCAGTTCTCAAATAATTCATTTCTACGGCAACCCTCATGATGACAAAGAGGATCTATGTGTGGCTTTGTTGTTGAAGACAGGACAATACTTAAATCACCACATTATTTCACCTCTGGATGCTTTTGCCAACAATGAAGATTAAAGAACGTGCACCAGGAAACACTAGCTATGATTAAGGAGAAATGTGTGCAGACTGCAGAGGTGTCTAATGCTTAAGTCACTAGAAGTCTGAGCATTTATAAAATTGCTATATTATAACCATCCATGCGCCTTTGCTCCACTTTCTAATAACATTACTGTCACACTGTTTTAAAAGGTTACTACACTTCCAATCTGGAATATTCCTTTAAGAAACTTCAGGAAGAGAGTGATTAGAGATGCATTTAAAATACTCCCTCTCTCCACCTCCCTACACTTAGATTTACTGTATTTATAATATTATTCATTTACCAGCATCAGTAACACATATTATTAACTGCGACCACAAATATTCCACTGCTACTCCGCACATTGTAATACTGTATTTCATATTTTCTTAAAATCTATTATAGTACTTATTTCTGTTTAGTTTCATTAATGTACATTGCATAGAGAATAACTTACAATAATGCTGTGTATTTTATTTTACTTGTATTTATATATGGGCCATTCTACAGAACTAGTGAGTTGTAAACATCTGGAAAAAGAAAATCCCAGAAATGTTTTATGTATGCGAATTGTATAATATCCAAAGGTACATGTACACCTTTCTAGTAATTGTGCAAATCATTTTTTCAGAAATTATTTCAGAAAATTCTTCCTCTCTCCAAATATTGTCACTACCGAAACACAATAATATAATTTAATAAGAAGGATTATATTTACATATTAAGATTTTGTTTAAATCTACTTTTTAAATATACTGTTGCTAATTTCAAAACGTGTTAATCAATAACAGTTACAATTTTTACAATATTTCAAGTGTAATTTATGAGATTTGTTGTTTTTTTAATCCAATCTTTCTTTGTATAAGGCATAAAATTAATCATACCGATTTCGAAGTTACAGATTCATTAGTTTATATATACATTGAACCAAACACACACATTTTCAGTGATGGTAATGTTTTGGTAGTGATCACAATATTTCATTTTCACAGCTGAATCAGACTTTAAACAATTTTATGTTATATAACTATGTTATATATGCCAGGACATAAAGCAGACACACATCTGACAGTGAATATCTCATAGAAAACCTACAGCTCACATACATATCACTACGAAATAATGATTTGCATTACTGTACAGAGTTTTGTTTATTTCCCCAATTAAAGGACTATGTGTTCTTTTTTGTCACTACCGAAACATTGATACCCCGTGATACGTTATAAGACCGACCTACTCACCATGTAGCTATTAGAGAGAGCCAATGGACTATAACATGCACTGTTTCGGAAGTGACATGAAAATCCGGGACGACATTTTTTACATGAAGTTTAATGATATTAAGCTTACTGATATTATAAATATTATTGTGTGGTACAACACTATTGTGTGGTTGTGTAAACAACTAAGATTTGAATAGTTGAATGCTTTTTAAATGTTTTTTTTTGATGTGGGAAAGCAGTTTGCACAAATTTTGTAGAATGGCCCATATAGTGTATTTCATATAGTGTATTTGTTTTGTTAATATATTATAGAGGGCATGGACCTATTTTCCACGTGAACAAGACCGTGAGCACGCCGGAGCGCCCCCCGTGGGTGGCAAAACACTCCGCAAAATGACTGCTCACAATATCAGGAAACACAATTCCGCGCACCAGCGTACAGGAACACCTGATTCCTTTGTAAGTTGTAGGGAAGTCATAAGGATCAACAAGTTGCTTGTAATTTCAGCAAATAATCGTGTGTTTTAGTCCCGGTTTCTGTGTTTTGCCTATTCTCCTCAGCCATTTTGGTGGGTGCTTTGCCACCCAGGGCGTGTCCCGACATGTTCACGAGGGAAAGTGACGTCAATGCATACCCTCTATTATTATTATTATCCTGTTTATTATAATGAATGTAAAGCTGCTTTGCAACAATGAAAACTGTGAAAAGCGCTAGATAAATCAATTTGAATTGAATTGAGCGTCCAAAAAACACGAAATAATAAAAATGTAAGATTTGACTGATTATTTAGTGCCCAATCATTTTACGACATATTGTGATAATATCGTTATAGTAAATTCTTCAAGCCACAATAATTGTGTAGCGAGCATCTGATATTGTTACAGTTTTTACCTGCATTGGTGTTTGAGCCTTGCAGGAGAACTGTGAGTGTCTCCATGACAAGCCAGGCAAGCTGCTTTTGCTCTTCTGCCACATTGTTCTTGGAATCGCCTGACCAGAGAGAGAGAGAGAGAGAGAGAGAGAGAGAGAGAGAGAGAGAGAGAGAGAGAGAGAGAGCGAGCATTTAACATACAGCATTTTGTAAACATAGAAAACGTGACAGATACACAAATATAGTATAACTCCTCCTTAACCATGGTATAGTAATGGTATATATTGATATTATCATGTCACTTTGATGCATATTTGAAAAACAGGTAAAAAATAACTGCAATATCCTGGAGGATTTTAAGGTTTGGTCATGCTTTTACAATTGACATAGCTTTTGTAAAAAACCACTGTGTTTTGGTCATGCTTTTCCATTATTACTCATTGTTCAAAATGGGAGTTCACAAGAGCACAATCTTACCCTGCTCACTGTGCGCCTGCGTTGGGTCTTTCAGCAGCGCTGCATACTTGTGAAGCAGGTTAACCAGCACTTCAAGCAGTCCGAACTCACGAAATACATCACCGAAGACAGGGTGGTGGCGTACCATCTTGAGGAGAGTGCGAGTGGCAGTGATGCTGCACCCGTAAGACGTGCTCGACTTCAACAGCACGCTAACGCTGAAAAGTTCTTTGCACGGTACGTAATTGAGCGCGAAGACCACAAACTCCAACAGCTCGAAGTACTTGGACTGCACCTCCGGGAGCTTTGCCACCCTCTCGGCGAACTGCGACAGTGTGTGTTGCGCCTCTAAGATGAAATAGTTGGCGTAGTCGGCGGCGTAGATGTTGGCGATGGCTTCGAGGATCATGCGAGCCAGCCGACCGCTTTTGGCCTTCAAGAAGGCGTTCTGAAGGACAGAGAAGGCCTGGATGTTTCTTACCGTGTGGCCTGAAAAGAGAAATGAAAATAGTGAATTAGCAAACTTTATAACACCACAGTGATGCTACAGCCCTACTTCACCCAAAAAGGAAAATTCTGACATCATTTACTGAATTTACTGAAATTTACTGAAAATTTACTGAAATCACCCTCTTGTCATTTCAAACCTGTATTGCTTTCTTTCTTCGGACGAACATAAAAGAAAAGATTTAGAAGAATGTTGGTAACCAAACAACAGCGGTACCCACTCACTTATATTGTATGGACACAAAACCAATGCAAGTCAAAGGGTACCACCGTTGTTCGGTTACCAACGTTCTTTAAAATATCTTTTGTGTTCTGGGGAAGAAAGAAAGTCATACAGGTTTGAAATGACATGGGGTAACCTATCCCTTTATCACCGTCATATGGTCATTTTAAACAGTCACATGCTCTTTAACAAGTTTATGATTGTATACGGTATACAATATTACTTAGAATGTCAGCCGATCAAATGATTGTTCAGCAACATAGGCAAGCACTTAACCCTGCATATTAAAACATATTCTCGTGCCTTAAACACAGTGCTGATGTCGGCATGAAAACGACACTAGGCGACGCAGACAATAAACTGGTTTTGATTGGCTTGTTGGAAAAGAGGAAGCCTTGATGTGACTGGGTGCATAAACAACATTATCTGCCGGCGTTATTTTAATTACAGCATTTAATGGCTCTTGGCGAAGCGTAAGACGGGCCAAACAAATAACCTAACCAGATTACACAGTAGGTGTCTGCTGTTTGCCTCCTTCTGTCCAATTAATGCCATTTACAGCCAGTGAACACTAATGTTTTAATTCTCCCTCCGAAAGCGCAGGCCTCTCTCCTCCCAGTGTGATTAACAGTGTAATCTAGTCTGGCGGCGATGGGAGGCAGCAGACGCAGACGAGGAGGTTAATAAATCAAATGAGGATGCAGGGAGGAAGAATACTGTTCATCTCCCTCAGTGGGTTAGACAGAGAGGTTAAATCATTCTGCAAGCTTGTAATAAGGAGTCATTCATGCGTAACATTTACATCATTTTTGTCAAATTAAAAAACAAAAGCAGAAATGTAACACAAATAATTAGAATATTGAGATGAATATGACTTTATGTTGTTGGAATTGTGTTTTATCTCAAACTAATTTGTATCTGAATGGATATCACAATACAAATATGTGCTTACTATTATTTAGACAAATATTTTTACAGTTGGATAAATAAATGTAAAAATTATATATTTCATGTTTTATACACAACAATGTGCATTGTTTAAAGCAATAAACAAATAATAACAATATAAACAAACAATATATGTAAATAATATATAAATATAAAAATAAAATAACAAAAAAATGAAATTTTCACCCTGAAAAGAAAGTAAATTCACATAAAAAATGTGAATGACTGCAAATATAGAAGCACTAACACGAATTCTAAATCCCTAGAGTGTTTTTTTTTTTTTTACTTTTATCCATAGGAAAGTGGAGACAGGAACATGAGGGTAGGAGACATGACCCAGGTCGCACTCGAACGCGGGTCCCCGTGAGCCAACAGCTCATGTACATGTGTCAGGAGTGCTAACCACGGGACTGCCGCACTGACATCCCTTGAGTAATTTAACAGCGAACGACTGTAAATCCTTTACATAGCAAACAAGCCATATGAACATATCTCAATGTTTCCTGGCTAAAGTTCAACATACCCTGTATTTCTCATCACCAGCTTTCACAGCCAGCTGTGCTGTGAAATAACATCTCAACATGTTAACTGTCATTTCATGGAGCACTGACCTTTCCCAGAAGCCTGGGGAACCACAAAACCTGGAAGCAGGAAGGGCGCACCGGTGGTGAGACAAGCTGTCTTCAGGTCACTGACACCATATGTGGTCAGAGCCGTCACCAGGTTCACCAGGTCCTTTAGAGCATCTTTGGATTCATCCTCTTTGGCCTGTTCCAACCTAAAAGGCACAGTTAGAACAGAATCACCACAACCGTTCAATAGTTTCTCAAGAAATATGATGCCTATTATTATATAAAAAAGGCACAGGCTAAAACAAAACAAAAAACTACAAGCAACAATGATGAACAATTCATGTTCATCTTTACATTTTAGGAGGAAAGTTATATATATATATATATATATGAACTATTATTTATTAGGAAAACATATTTACTAATAGTTATTGCTAAGGCACTTCTGGAACAGGTATTGTAGTAAAGTATGTCGTTGCCACTTGCTGCTGTGAAGTGTCCTCAGAATTTGGTAAAAGTGCTTTGTCATTCTATGCCCCTTGGCCATGGAATGATTTGCAAAGTGTACTTAAATTGGAGTCCTTACCATCGCTATGCGCTTTTAAATGTATTTAATATTCTGGTTTAAAAGATTCCTGTAAGTGTTTTTCTTGATTTACTTGTTATTAGTTTTTGGTACCGACTATTATGTGTCTTTGTTTTGTGTGAAACTTTGTGTGCCGCTGTCTTGACCAGGTCTCCCTGGAAGAAGAGACTGTGAAGTCTCAATGGGATTATCCTGGTTAAATCAATAAAAAATAAAAATAAATAAATGCTGAACAGTCTAGAACAAGTCTAAAGGTAATTTCACATAAAAAAAATAAAAACGACCTCACATTGTGTCAATCACATTTACACACTGCCTCCGATATTTACCGATTTACCGATATTAACCGATTAATAACGCAACAGGCGCAGTGTGCAAGGGTTCGGTGCGCAACACATTTTTTGCATAACGAATAAGAAAAAACGTATATGAAAATTTCCTTAATGCTTTTGTATCGATGCTTTAAATGTCTCAGAGTTATAAATAATAAATATAAAACTATTCTTTAGCTAGTAGAATTAAAGGAACAGTTCACACCAAAATGAAAATTCTGTCTTGATTAACTACCAAAGTAGGAAAAATTGCTTTATAAATTTCTTTGTTCTGTTAAACACAAAATAATATATTTTTAAGAACGAGGAAAGCAAACAGTTCTTGGGCACTTTTGACTACCATTGTCACTTTTCTTACTATGGTACTATGGAGGGTGAGTAAATATTGATAGAATTTTAATTTTTTGGTGAACTGTCCCTTTAACTAGAGTCCTTGTTTAGAGCCCCAGGGAATGCACATTCTCGCAAATGCATAAAAGTGTCTGCTAAAAGCATAACGGTAAAACACTGCAGAAATAAGAAGATCAGGCACCTGATCATAAGATCTATCAGGAAGCTGTAGCCCTGACACATGCGGAAGTCGTCCAGTAGCGTCTGCGAGACGTCACTTGAGTCCTTCAAGAAGCACGAGAGCCCAGCGAACATCTCCACAATCTCCAGAGGCGAGAGGTCATCTGACTGCTGCATGTTCTGGATGCATGTTGACAAACACTCTTTCTCTGTAAAAGAGAGCCAGAACACTCTATGTCATGATCTTATAAACTAAGCATCACATATTAAACTGACCTCTAATAAACTAAGAGGTCAAATTAAAGGCACAATTGTCATGTGTGTTTATGGTTACGTAAGGTTTAAATGTTACTTGGGTTTACAGGATTCGAGCAGCAAATCCGTCTCAGCATTACAAATCCATGCACATCAGTATGTAGAGGAAAAAGCAATCGGGCTAAAACAGAGAACTATCGCCAGAGCTCACCGTGGATATATTTTACAACATTGACGCTAAGGCCGTGCCGGGATAGGGTGGTGAGAACTTCTCCAGCGCTCTTCCTCCAGGGCAGGTTGTGGGGGGGACACCAGGAGGTGATGGCACTGAAGAGTAGCTGTAGATCATCTTTCTGAGCAAGTTCCTCTGCCGGAGAAACAAAACTGCATAGCTTCACCATGATCTAGAAGGAAAATCAGGAAAGAATGAATGGTCAAAGTGGAGAAATACATTAAAATGATATTCCTATAATCATATGGTGATAGTTCTTTATTAAATCGTATTCTAAACAGCACAATGATATCTACATTTATAATTGTGAGGAAAATATTCAAATGAATAGACAGACCTGCACAAAGACTTTCTGTAGCAGGGCTCTGCGGTCAGCCAGAGAGGAAGTTCAGTCTGGGTGGCAGCAGGAACTTCAGGCATGTGAGGGAGGTCGAAAAACAAGTACAGACATTTCACCAGCGTGGAGGGCACCGACATGGTGGTCATACAGTCCACTGTTTTCTGCAGAAGCACAGAACAAAAGGAATTCAAAATCTGCTTAAATCAGCAGTGATTTAACGGAAACATTCACGAAACGAAGACATGGTGAAAAGATTCCTTTTGTATCCAGCTAAATGACTCTGTGAAGTGCTTAATATTTAAAAATGATGGTAGTTAAGACTATGTAAAGAGAAGACAAAATTGAATCAGTGAGTCAAATGGGATTTAAGGCCTGCAATCCTGTGACTCCGACCCTGTGAGAAAATCATGGTATCTGTGAGTTTAAAGAAGGGTGAAATAGGGATTACAACAAATCCTCAATCTGAATTTGAATACCTGACTCTGTGATTCTTGTCTTTACAACAGAAAAAACATCAAATGATTATAAATCATTTTCTGTAAAACTGTAATTTCACAAGAAAATTGTGAAAAGTACTTTAAAAAATATACATGAAAATTGTATAAGGATATATGTATACAGTAGGCTGTATATGAATAATGAGTCAATATTGGGCATTAAAAATCCGATTCAAATGCATTTCTACAGCACTTTTCACAATTTTGCATTGTTGAACATGAACATGGAAAATACATATTAGTACATAAAGTAGTAGAAGAAATTATGACATATGTAGAATACATGATAGTATTGCAATTTTTTTTCATAACACCTACATTGACAATTCAAGCTGTACAAACTTACAATTATTAAGAACAGTCTTATCAACTGTAATCTACCAAAAATCAACACTCTACAACCATCCAAACATTAAACGCTGAAAAATGTGAACGGCTGCTGCCAAAATACATCCACACATGGGAGAGGGATGATGTCATCGCTCAGCTCTATAGGGGCTCAGGTGGATGCGATGCTGCAGGCGGGTCAGATCTTCACTCTCTCAACCGTGTCACCTGCAGCTGTCACGGCTCTGACACTAATCACAGTACATCCTGCTACTGATGCCAATGCAACACTGATGTAAGAGGATCAAATCCAATCGACTGCTTTTAAGAGTCAGGAAAAGGATAGGGTGGCAAATGATTCTGTCTCACACACTCTCACACACTTATCTCTCCCTGAATCCGTATGCACAGGCTGCAACACAAAAACATGCCACAAAGGGTAGCAGCTAAATCCAATATTATCGTCCCAAAGTGTGCATTGAGATGTAGCTAAAGAATCCCAGCAGAGTAAAAAGCATGCGTAACAGCATTGTCAAGCTCACTTTCTCACACAAATGACACAGCAAAATCAATACGAGATGAAATTCATCATATCCGCATTTTCATTCCAGGAAGCACAGTATGGGTTTCAAACCACTTCTGTCAGGATAAAACTGACAAAAATATAAAGAGCATCTTTCATTCAAACAAGAGTTTGGGTAAATGCAGGTCACAGTGATAAAGCCTCCTAGGCACAGTAAATGAAGGTCCATGTGTGAGAAATTGCAACCTCCGTGTGACTCAATGCATGAGATGACTTCTCTGATATGGCAGAAGGTGAAGGCTTCGAAAAGGCTGTGTAGTAGTATACCTGAACGCTAAAGCAGTCAAACAAACCAAAATATTGACTTTAATCGATATATTCTCCTCTGTCTTGTCAGTCTATGGTTCACGAGAGCACGTCGACGTATTCGGTTGGGCAAAAATTTGAGTCTTCCTCATATCGAAATCATCAGACATTTTGCGAATATCAGCTTATATACGGCGTGCGTCTGCTTGTAAACACAGAGTTGCGCTTCCAGGTTGTCAGTCAGAACGACGGCGTCTGCCCACACCAAATGCGCACGCGTCGAAGGGCTCTGGTGAACGCGCACCATAAACTGACATGACAGAGGAGAATATATCAATTAAAGCTATTATTTTGTTTCGTTTTTCGCACATAAAGTATTCTCGTCGCTTTGAAAAAATTCAATTGAGCCACTATGAGCGGATGGACCAATTTAACAATGTCTTTGGTACTTTTCTGGACCTTGACACAACTATAACCATGATGTCTATGAGGAGGATTGGAAATCTCTTGGATGTCACCTAAATATCTTTATTTGTGTTCTGAAGAAGCCGGGAGGTCTTTAAACATGTCGAACGTTATGTGGGCGAGTAAAAAATACCACAATTTAGTTTTTGAACTTATCCTTTAAGTGCTATGATCGTGTCCCTAGTGCATAACTCAGAAAACGTGAATAATGACAACACAGTCACTTGTTTTGGTGAGGCTTTCTCTGCAAGCGTGTGAGAAATCGAGCCGATCAGATTTCGCTCCTCTTCTGACGTAGGAACATTGTAGTTAAGTGTCATTTCTTCAGTGTTGTCACATGAAAACATATAATAAAATATTAACTCAATTATGAGGGGTGTACTCACTTCTGTGAGATCCTGTATATAGAAAATGTTAAGAAACAGTTTGATGTTTAATATTAATATTTATTATATGAATTAATAACATTCAGAAATTTAAGAAGTATTAATTGAATCTTCAGAATCAGTATCAGCAGATATCTGATATGGGTATCGGCAGAGAAATGTAATATTGGGGCATCTCTATTTAATATACACTTTTCTGCACTCTGGAGTGTTGTTGCATGAAACACAATGTAACATATTTTACTGTCTGTCAGATGCTGGGTTAACATCTGAATGGCTAATGCACTACATGGTAGATAAACGGAAAGACTTTTGGTGATATATCGGCTGATGTCAATATTTTTACAAAAAACTTGAAATGCTGGCCGACATTATCAGCCAATGCAATATAGGAGTCTATCACTATAGAAAATAATGATTTGATAAAGGTAAAATAAATTAAACAATTTTGCTCCACTGTTTTTTTTAACCTGGTTGCATGAGGAAAAAGCTTTAAGATGTAGTATGTTTGGGAAACATAGTTTATATGACCTTCTCAAGGAAAGCTCGTCTCATCCAAATATGGCATGAGGCTGTGCCAGCGGACAACATGGTCCTGGGTCAAGCGTACATGACAACTACAGCCGCTACATGATAATGTCAAATGCAGGAAAATACCACCTGACCACTGGTGAATAAAAAGAAAGAGCTGGAGGACTTCTCACAGACCAGCAACGCAAGTCTCAGCAGTGGGAAAATGTTGAGACAAGAGAAAGAGCGTCTGTGAGGGTGATTTGAGGGTGCATTGGGAATGTTGAGCATGAAGAGCGTTCTTATAAAGAGAAAAGAAAAGACTTTTGTTGTTTCTGAGGGGCGGGGGGTGTTGCCAGGAGCACTGCGTTTTGTCTCCAACTCACGGCTTAGAATACAAACATATCTTACCCCTCAAAAACTTCTCAAAAGCAGAGTATCCTGCCTGAAATCATAGTGATATATGTCCATGTTATTCAAGCTCATCCTGCGGATTACGACAAACTCTTATAAATTGCAGGGCATGTATTTGTAGATGTCAGCTTTCTGTGTTGGTTTATTACAGTGCTGCTGGGTTCAAGAGCAGCATGAAGAAAAGTAGCATGATCAGATGAAAGTGGTTTAATTGTATATTCTAAGTAAATGCAGGAGGAGAGAAAATAAAAATAGAGATGAAGTGTTTTTTGAGAGAAAGAACACTCATTAGGGCACAGAAAATCTACACTTCTGCACTCAGTATTTTTGTGCACCCGATCTTTTCATCGTGTTATCGAGATAAATTATCCTTAAGGATTAGAGATTAAATTAGACCCGTGGCAAACAAAACACTTCAGAGAGATTCGAGTATGTTGGCAAAACAACTAAATAATGACGTACCTCCTTTATGAAAACATGCCAACAAATAAACAATATACCCACTTACACAGAATAATTATGTTTTTTTGGGGCATGTCCCGTGTTATTTTTCATTACCTTGGAGCATTTTACTATAAAGGGGATACAATTTTATGGGAACAGTACATATAAAAATAACTGTTTCATCGGACATGTATGCGCGGCCCAAAGTTAACTTCCGGTCTGTGTTTGTTGATTGGTCTGGTATGCGATTTCAATTTGTTTATATTGATTTATATTGTTGATTAATTTTATATTAATTTATATAAAGTCATTTAAACAGTATTAAATAAACAATTTGTTGAATTTTATTGTATGTTAATTTGATTAAATAAGCAATTTGCTAAATTGGTCGTGAAACTTTGACGCATTTAAGTTTACCCAAGTAACGGTTCCTCTACTGGTAACCAAAAATAATACTGACTAGATATACTTGTAACTTGCTAGCTAATGTAATTTACTTGTTATTTCTTTTGCTTGTTATCAGAAAAAATCGGTAGGGACTCTATTCTTTGCAGATGTGTACTGGAATTTAAGTTTGGAACAGAAAACAGACATTTTAGTTAACAATTTCAGGTGACCTAAAACATCAGCCATCCAGACAGACGGAAGATAATCTGCTCCATCACATCAAATTTTAGCAACATCTCCAAAGACCTGATGATAAATGACACGACAGATCTGTTTGATCAATACCTCACAGTACAGGGACAAAATGCCTAAGGCCTATAAAAACCACAAGAAATTTAACATCGTGTGTGGAATGTACTCCATCAAAGAGGTGTGGTCAGTTACCCAAGAGTTCCTTTCAAATACAGCTTCACATTCATAAGATGTTCAAGGCTGAACCAAATATATTGAAATACAAATTGTACGCTTGAACATTGGACAGCTTGAGAAATGAAACCTACCAAGAACACCATGCTATTCAGAAACAGAGAAAAAGGTTACGTGAAGACTAGCCTGAAATAGCATCTTTCAAACTATTGTTGGAGAAGCCATTTTTCACAAGAAGATAGATGGATAGGTTTCTGTTCAGAGGTCAATCCTCAAAAGCTCAATGGTCATGCCTGACAGCACTGACTAAGAACACAGTGATGGAAATGTCATCGTATCGGTCCACCTGGCTCACCAATCCCCCAGTGAAAGAATAGGGCAGTGCCCAGGTCAGACTAGAGATAAGGGGGTCTTATTCAGCTGCTACACCAGCTGCTTCATATTCAAGGAACAAATCTGTAGACAGGTGTTGACAGAGCAAACCTAGCATTTACGACAGTACGTTTTTAGTGTGGATAAGTGCTGAGGCTACGACTTTTACTGTCGAGTCACTGAATCTATTTATAGATCTTATTCCTTGCAGATCAAAATGATTCAATTATTCTCTGCTCATTTTTATTTGCTGTACCTATATCAAGTGTCACATTTTATTTGTTGAATGTAGTGCGTTAAACAACACGGACCTGTCCGGAGGAGGCCAGCAGGTTGATGGTGGTCAGGAGCATCCAGCCCCGGCTCGCCTCTTCGCTCTGATTTACCTCCAGAAACTGCACAATGGCTCTGCTGGCGGCCTCTGTGGGAGGAGCACATACATAAACACAATCACTGACACGTTTGACAGTCTGTGCGTCTGGATCAAATCCATTTTCACACGTCAGCTCGTGTGTGACTGGCCTCATCTGGGGAAGGACGCTGAGTCAATTAAAGGTGATGACATGTAGACAGTAACAGATCTCTATAATCCGTTGCTACATCTATTTGAGATGAGACACCAGCGAATTCATAAGGGAAATGATTTAGAAGTATATTATTTTCTACTCCAAATAAATATAATATATACATAATTCTATATGCAAATAAGGTGTTTAATGTGGCTAAAGCGCATGTTTCCCATTGTAACGTGAGATGCTCAGTGTGGTGTTTGTAAGTCTCTCTTCAGCATATGCTGTACTGGTGCTTTCATCACCAAAAATAAACATATCTGTACATCATGTGCCAAGACAAGCTGCCAACACACTTCAGTGTGTACACAGCAGAAAAATAAAACCTGGATCATGTCAAGAGCATAAACAAAAATCCCAAACAACTCACAATCTCGGCAATGCAAACAAGAATGTCATATAAATATTTATTAGTAAGCTTGGGCTAAAATTGATCCTAGATAAATTAAACATGAACACTCAAAATCTTAAGGGTGTGTTCACACATTTGGTTCAAAAATACATTTAGTCCTGGTTATCTTTGTGTCCAGAATGGCATTTTAAGGCATGAGGATGAGGTCACAACATGACTAATCACTTTTTCCGACCTGAGATATTTTGAGACGGAACAGCCGAAAACTCATAAAGAGCTCATCAAATGTTTTAAAGACCAGTGCCTCTGTTATAGGCACAAATGGAAATCTAATAAATGTTCAATAGAGGATGCCGCAGGGATGACACATTTTTATAGGCAAAAATAGGCAGTTAGCACCACTCCCAGTTCCATCTTTTTTTATTTGGTTTTTGGTTCAATGCCTGAAATAAGGTATGTGGTTAACAAAAGCTCTAAATATTTTCATGTTTATTTAACGGCATGAAAAATCTCACAAATAATGCAACATGGGCACAAAAGTCGAAGCATGTTTTTAATAAACTTTAAAAGTGTTGTCGGAGGCTTGTTGGTGGCAATATTGATATCGAGCGAATGTCATTTAGTGTAGTCTGTTTATAGCGTGTCATGTTTCTACTTCATAAATCATACATATTGTATTAATGTGTAAAGATTTTTTTAACGGACTAAACATCTATCATTTACCTTTGTTAAAGGTCCAGTGTGTTATTTTTTTGAGGATCTATTGACAGAAATTCTATATAACATACATATTAAATGTCTTCAGAGGTGTATAAAGACCTTACATAAAGAAGCGTTATGTTACGAAAACGCGCTCTGTAGAGCAAAGAAACAAAACATGATGGCATGTTTGTCCTGTGTCAGTTGTTGTAGTGCTTTGAAAGGGAGGGAGAGGGGTGGAGTGAGCCATTGGTTGCAATTTGCAACCTCACCACTAGATGCCGCTAAAATCTCTGTATTGCTCCTTTAATCCCAGAGCTTTATTTTTGAGGTCTTCCAAAAGCTTATAGAAAAATATCACACTAGCAGAGCAGTCGCTCGCACAAGTTAGTTTAAATAGAACCAAAACTGCCAAGTGTGAACACACTAATTTCCCCCAAACCGCCAAAACCTTTGACTAACAAACAAGCTCAAAGTGTCTCATTAAAGAGAGAGCTGAACATTTTGAGTATCAACAGTTTATATTTGGTAAATGAATCACTGTAAAAATGCAAAAACATATTGAGTATAATAAAACATTTGTGTGTTTTTTGGTGAAGAACTGTAGGATACATACAAAACAGCTGGGAAAGACCGAGCAAACATTCCTCTGACCTTTTACTTCAACTCACAATTATACAGACTGGAACATGTCTTTGTAATGCCTAATGGTTAAGAGTAGAGGTGGGCGGAATGGCTCAAAATCTATTTCACGGAATGAGTAATCTCATTTCACGGTAACAATATATTTCATGAAACAATCTCCCATTAGAATTCTGTATCTTATACCTCATTTTTAGATTGATTTAACTAATTTATTTATTACAGTTCATTAAATGCTCACCATAGTTAAAATGTAGGCACATTATGAAAATGTACTAAAGATATCATTAAGTTTATTAATTCAAATTAACCACGCCTTCTTATTTACATTTCACGGAATAGAAAAATCTCTTACGGTTGACATTTTATTCCGCGGTAACGGAATATTCCGTCATTCCGCCCAGCCCTAGTTAAGAGCATATCAGGTGCATGTGTGCGCATATGATAAAGTACCTGTTGATTTATTGGAAGCTCTCCGTCTGATCTCGGTCACCATCAGTCTGGACACCTGCGTGGTGAACTGCAGCAGGTCTGAGAACTTCTCATGCATCGTGCTCGGTGGACCGTTCCCAAAAACCTGTCAGACAGAGACACGTTTATACACACACATATCAAGACCTTTTTCATGCAAACCTTTTTCCCTCTGCATACACAAGGACCTGTAGGGCTCATGCTGAGATTAAATCAGGCATCACTCTCTTAATGTCTGAAGAGTCTTATGCTCAATTTTGGTGTAGTGTCAGTTCAAATAACAGCAGAAAAATCTTAGCCCCATGATTTCTGGTTGCAGTAATATTGATTCTTTTTAATAAAGTTATAAATCATTGAATTCATATATAGATTATATTAACTGTTTTTATATATAATTATATTTACTATAATTGTATTCTGTTCCGAAGGTATATCCATTGGTTATAAAATAATAATCATAACAAATATTCAGCTGGACAAATCTAAACCATTGCTACTATTTGCGCTTGTGGAATAATCTGGGTCTGAAGAGTATAAAATGTACAGTCCTCTTGGCAAATAAATGAAAATCAACATACATACTGCTGTGTTAATCATGCTATAATACGCAACAATTTCAGAAGGTTCTGTTACACCTTTCATATAATAAAGCTTTGCACACAGAGAGTCTGGTTAACACATTTCAACAAGTGCTCGCCAAATGCACGCAGACTATAGAAGGTCAGCGGCCTCTCATACACAATGATGAGCTGTAACTGATGTCCTCTACAATCTTTTTTGTAGCATAATTAGGACCATCATGCACTTCACCAGCCAGTGAGAGACCCTTGAATTCATAACGTCTATTTCCTTTTTTGTATTATTTACTGATCATTTTATGATTTTTTCAAGTAAATGTGCCTGTCCCACACCTTTGAGTCAACAGTGCCCGTAGTTGCAGAAACACCCGTATGTATGTATGCTTCTTTGTAAATTTCCACTCATTAACATTAATGCATTAGTCAAGATGAACTAATATTGAGCATTTTCACACCATTTGGTATTTTTTTGTTATGTTAGTTTACACAATCATTCATATAAGTGAATTGTCTACTAACTAAAGGTGAAATGCAATTGTAAAACACCTTCTCAAATGTTCTTTTTTAATCACGCATGTTAAATGACGACGCTGTTTCTTTAAGTAAGCCGTTATCTCTCTCACCCGGTTGAAAACAGGCAGCATCATGTAGAGTTTCTCCTCCTGCTCTTTCTGTGTCATATGGCGTGGTGGGTGGCAGAGCTCGGAGAAGAGGCGGCGCAGGTGCATGAGGCCCAGCGCGTTGTCCTGCGGGCTGCACTCCTCCTGTCGCGGCCGGCCCATGATCCTCTTCACCATATTCATCTTTAGAGGCTTCTTGAGGCCAAAGCCCGCCCTGAGAGATCACACGTACAGAGAGAAGAAAAGGAAATGAAAGGGGGAGGGAGAAATAACAAGATGTCAGGGAAATTGATTGGTGATAGTGAAAGTCCACTTCTAATGTGACGTGATATTCTAGCTTCAAGTTGCAGATCAAATTCAGTCGGTTTATTTTTCACAGTGCAGAGTGCACAGCTTCTGTCTGAGTGTTCTACAAATGATGATTCTGCTGCAGAAATACTGCTCGACACACGTAAAACTGTTATTTGTGTTCATTTCAAGGACACAGTGATATTGGAGAACTTTGCATACAACTAAACAATATTTTTGTGCAAATTATTGAAATGCTTTGTAGCATTTCAAGACTTATTTCGTCTCTCATCTATAGCAGATTATAGACCATATTATAGGGGTGACCCCGAATAGTCAAAAACTCGATGCTTCCATAGGAGGAGCCTGATGCGACTCCCAATCTCACAGTCGAATCTTCGCAGAGGTGTTATGCAATGGGGATTATGCTGTTTTGGTTATATGGGGAGTGGCGTAGCAGACGGGCACGCGCTGTGCTGCTAAAAATATTATTTATGATGTAAAGAAATGGGACATTTTTAAGGTTGGGTACCGAAACCCCCGATGCATATGAGAGCGAGGTCTGGTTAAGAGAACCAGCATGTTCGCACGCACCCGCAGATGACTCGCAAATGATGTGTACACCGTTTCCAACACTTGTCACTTACTGAATGTTTGGGTATTTAAATATGAATTAACACTTTGTCTGTAAATGCACTTGGTTCGTTACTAAGACCGAACTTTGCATTCGACTATCAGTCGACTATAGGCAAGACGTGACAATTCTGTAAATCCTTAGTCGAGGATACCCCTGCCATATTATAATACTATTGTATATTACAGATATTATTTATTGTAAAAAATGTATATTCTTGAAAAGTATTCTGTTAGCGTTATTCTTTAAATAGATGTTTGTTTTTATACCTGACTAGTTGCAGGAATAGTTTATGTCATCAAATATGTCATTATTCACCCCCCCTTTATATTGTTCCAAACCTGTAAAAAAATGATATGTTCACTAAAGAAGATATTTGGAAGAATGTCAGTAACCAAACAGATCTCATCCCCCATTGACTCCCATAGTAGTCCCACACTAAATGGGAAATGAGATCTGTTGGTTACTGACATTCTGTTTGGTTACCTTTCTTTGGCCCGATTTCACAGACAAGGCTTAAGGCTAGTCCCAGACTAAAATGAATGTGTGACCTGTCTTAACTGAATATAACTTGCCCTGAAATGTCTTTAAATATATCAGTGCCATTGTTGTGTCTCGAGATGCACACCAGTAATCTATTCTTCTAAGGTATTTTTATAAATGCGAAAGGCATAGTCCTGACTTGAGCTAAGCCGAGTCTGTGAAACCGGGCCTTTGTGTTCAGCAGAACAGAGACATTTTTTATAGGGCTGATGGGATGATTGCCGTCATTGCTAATCGAAAGCCAGCCGAGTTAGTTTTTGCACATGCTCCCCCCGAACCTTGTTAATAAAACGTCATTAAGAGTAAACCACACATATACAGAATTTGGACACAGGGTGACTCAGAAGACTGTCCCCACAATTGGTATTGTTAATAAATTATTACTGCACCAAAACAGTGCTTCCTTTGAAAACTATGTGGATCAACATTTCTGCCCAAATGTGTTCATGAACCACAACCGATTAGGTAATGAGTGCAAACTGCAAAACTTTGGGCAGAACAACAATATCCTAAACACACAAAATCTTTTGAGCGCATGGGCAAAACAGGACACACATCTGACAGACATTTACTTATGATGGTGCAGGGCTGTTATAAAAATGAATGTTTCAGCAAACAGCCCAACATCTGTGGGTGGAAAGAGATTCCACAAGAGCAAACAGCAGACAGCTGCAGCAGGTGAGAATGTAAGCAACACTTTAAGAAACAAGAGATGACCACAAGACTGCATCCATCCAAAAATATCGGCATTGAATCCAGGTTCTTGAATTTCGGGATATTGCTTCAACAAACTGTAACTTAACTTTCAGTAATAAACAAACACAAGATGTCTGCCAAGTCTTCAAGCGAATCTTTAAATCTAAAAAATCTAAAAATAGCTGTAATGATCCAAAATTGTCTGTTCGACCAAACATAATATACTAGAAAAACTTCAAGTTGAGCCGAGACGCCACACATGGCCTTTATAACCAAAACAACTGCTCAGCATTTATTTTATTTGGCCTACAGTGAACTGTGGTTTTGCAACCCTATTATAAAAATTTTACGCATAAACCCAACTTAAAGCAAGTGAAACATCTCAAATACCACAATACCCGCTCGAGTATAAGAAGGTACAATACTATTTATACCTTTTGAAGAGTAGCTCCTCCTAGGCGTGTTGCGATAGTCGTGTCACAGGTGATACACAGTGTCCACCCGCCAACAGAATACATCGCTTGTCCACGGTGGCACTGACCCCCCACCGTCAGTTTGAATTTTCATAGTAATAAATCACTTAGTTTAGTTAAACCAACAAACTACAGTTGCGCGTATGAATGCGGCTGCTGCATTCAGCGTAAGAGGAACAAGTGTCGCAGCAAAGATCAGCAGCATGAGTTAAATTTTATTCATCATGTGAGAAGAGTGAAGTGCTGACTGAAGTGCCGATGGCGGAGGATTTACTGTCAAAGAACTTGCAGCTTAGTAGAATATGTAAGCGTTTTAATTTTCCTGTTTTTCTAATTTAAAAAATCTGGTGTTTTGCCATTTATTTTACATAAATGTTTTTCGTTTTGACTATTCCTTTCTTATTTATTTATTTAACATAAAAAAAAAATGTTTTGTATTTCTTTTCTTATTTATTTATTTAACAAACATTTTTCATTTTGTATTTCTTTTCTTATTCGCTTCTTATTTACTTGTTTTTTGCACAGTGTGTGTATTCAATGATTACTCGTTTTGTTAATATAGGCAACTTATTTAACGTCAAGGTTTTTTATTTTATTTCTTATTTATTTACTTGCTTGATGTGTGTCGTGATTATTTATTTTGTTAAAGGCAACCTATCTGACGTTAAGGTTTTTTATATTTGTTTCTTATTTTTTGCATGGTGCCGTGATTATTCGTTTTGTAAGGTCTGTGTATAAAAAAGGCAAATGTCATTGTACTTTTTTGTAGTTTTGTGTGCTTTTATTAAGAAAGATATTGAACCCACCATTAATTCAAGCAATTGCCATTCACGAATTGCCACTAATTCAAAACTAAGATTAAAATGCCTAAAATGCCAAAACTAAGGCCGCCGCATCTTTGACCACACCACAGCAAACCCCCCAGCCCCGGTGTCACCGGTACTTCTGGTGTTTATAAACGTATAATAACCGGTGGGAAAATTTCATCACCGCCACATCCCTAGCTCCTTCATCTAGACATTAAACATTCAGCACTCATGTACCTATTCTGAGACGTCAGTCACTGTTATGATTATTTTAAGAGCTAGAATGCAGAGCTCTGAAGACACGCTGCATCATTTCATCAGGCAACAGATAAAATAGAACTGGAAGAAAAGTTAATACTAGCAAACATAAAATTGACATACAAATACTTTGTTCTTTGTCATAAATACTGATAAACACCAAGTCAGGCATAAACACAACGTCAGACATAACCACCAGAGATACTGAGAATGACGGTGTTTTTAAATGATTAACTATTAAACTATTAAATTTGTCATCACATGAAAATCTAAACAAGCATCGCTTATTAAAAATAGTAATTGAACTGTAAGATTTTGCATTTGAATGTCTGATATCAGCTTGTACTGCTTGTAAGGTTAAACTGTAACGTCAATAAGACAATAACACTGACTGAGTTCTGATGCAAATGTTTTCTTGCTTGCGCCACAGTTGCACAACACTAAAAAAATACTGTAAATTTAACGGGATGGTTGACACAAAAACTTAAATTCCTTTATCATTTATTTACCCTCATGTCATTTCAAACCTGTATGATTTTCTTCAAAAAAACACAAAAGATATTTTGAAAAATGTTGGTAACCAAACAACACTGGCACATACTTCCACTGTACGGACACAAAACCACTGAGACATTTCTCAAAATATCTTCTGTTGTGTTGCACAAAAGAAAGAGTCATAAACTTGTAGTTTTTTTAAATGTTTATTTTTAGGTAAATTAACCCTTGGCCATTGAGATTACATTTTACTAGCCTGAGAAGTGAAACAAAGTGTAACCGTAATTTGCTTAAGTAAATTAACGGCTTAAAATCTGTTTCAAAAATGAAAATCTGATCTATTTGTATTTAATTTCTGAATGCATCATTCTTGGGACACAGAGAGGCAGATTTGATGTAAATTGCTGAGGAGTAAGGTCACTGGAACATGAAATCTTCAGTAAAATGTGGCTAAGCTTTTTACGCTTTAAGTCTTTCATGGCATTTCTTAGAGAGCTGCCAACCCAATGACTGTCTGAGAAAAGCAAAGTAAGCTCCAAAGGCCCGTTTGAGAAAAAAAGCATAGCTTCAGCCTCCTCAAAGCTTTTCAAAGTCTCTTGGGAATGCTGAGTGACGTAAAGACAAAAACTTCACATCTCTGTCACTGTTGTGGGTGACGGAAGTGTAGACTTGGCCAAGTGAACAAGAGGCTAGAGTGTAAGTTACATCAATATAAAACAGCCCACTGCACTCCAGGACAGACATGAACCTCATAGCTCTTCAAATATTCATTAACTTCATGTCTCCCTGACCTCACTTTTTTCCTGTTAACATTAACTGTTTATTTTGTTGTCCGATTTATAATCTGACATTGTTCACCAATAGCTTTCATTCAGAGTAGCCATCTTTTGAAGTACCTGATAATAAAACATAGCAAATTTAAAATCTTGTTTACTAAAATCTGTAAGCAAAACATTGCCCGATATCAAAATGTATGTACATTAAAAAAATGTGAGAATTTTTTACATTTAAAAAATAAAATGTAAATTAATAAATGTAATTGACATTTTACAACAACAGTGAAAAGAGGTTTTCAAGCAGTACTACTTCATCCAAATAATAATTTGTCTTTCAATTCAGTTTAAGATTATTTGTTTTATTTTTAAAGTAATATTTGTTTTAGTTCAAAACATTGTTAAATATATATATTTTTAATTAAAAGCTTGACTAAGAAATGCTTGTTTTGAAGAATGTACAATTTCAAAGTTACACACAGGCCAGCGCATTAAACACAAAGCTGGACCAGTCACCACAGAACGTGCTCTTCAAGTCAACGGTCAGTGGATCGCCATAGACGCACTAGTCACTCGTGAATATGTTTTTGAAGGTAAGAGAAATACTTCCGAAATCAGTTGATAATATATATAAATCTTAATGTTTTAACTTTGTCTGTTATTGTAGACGTTTTGTACTTCAGTGTCAAAATTGTACTTAAGTGTCAAAATGTGTGGGAGATCTCATGTCAACAATGTCCCGCTCCCGTTCATTACTCCTTGGGTGAGGCGATAATTTAATATTCCCTGCACTTTTGAATTACAGAGTTATTTGTAAATAACGTTGTAGCAAGTTCAAGGAATGGGAAGAAGGAGGCGGGAACCGGCGAACATTTAACCAACCTTTAATAAATTAAACAAACAACAAAACGAAAGTAAAGGACCGACAGCTCCCTCGCGGTCGACTGCCAGCCACACAAACATAACAAACATAAAATCCAGGCCTGGTCCTCTCTCGTCGTACACTTCTGTCGCTCGTCCTTTTATGCTTCCAATTACCTCCGTGAGAGATGCGAGACCGGTGCAACACGCAGCTGACACTCATTGTCACTCGCGTCACAGACCTCGCATTGTTCCCTCACGGCTCTTGTCTAGCCTTGCTCGTTGCAAACATGTTATCCGTTATAACTTCGACTTCAGATTTGTTATTTGCCGAAATGAAGGGTTTTGTTTAGTGCACACGCTCTCTGACTGAAACTCGCGAATTCTCCCATCATCGATTAGTATTAACCTGGGGATTCATTCGTTTGTAATAATTGTAATAATGTAGGTTGTCTGTGATCTTAATCCCGTGCGAATCGACCATGTCTGTCATTTGTAAAGAAAAAATTCCCCCGCCAATGTTACGATATTTGGCCGAACACAGTGTCTGCAAACAGACGGAGGGGATCCTCGGAACGCGATCACTGGTCTCAAATGGTGTGTTTGAGGATGCGCGTGTGTGTGTGAGGATGTTGTGCGTGAGAGATTCTTATATTTTCTCCTTCCTAAATTCTTTCCAGGTGTCGGAGAAGGAAGAGGCTGAACAAATTCTTCAGCAGGAAAGCAGTCATTAGAGATGCACAAGCTGTGGCGTCATACTTGAGGGACAACAAAGGCTGTTGTTTTCTAAGGTCAAAGAGCACTTTTCCACCATCGTGCCGAATCGTTCTCGTTGCTTAATCGTTCCACTCCGTGCCGATCCATGCCAGCCGGTAAGTAAATGGTTTCATTTTCCACCGCAGGGCTGATAGCGGAAATGTTCAGAATGTAAACACAAACGCGTCACACGCTGCCTTGGAAACACAAGAGACTGAGCTATAACGGCTCTGCACGCATCCATTAGCAACAATCTAGAACCTCGTGAAAATTCCGAGCCGAGAACAGTTTGTAATCGTATCGTGTCGATCCGGGCTCACGTGGAAACATAACTGCAACCGTTTCAGACTGTGCATAGAACGATTCGGCGCGATGGTGGAAAAGCGCTCATTGTGTGTCAGCTCTTAGAAGTTAAAAATCTGACATTTTTACTGAAATTGTGGATGTATGAAAGTAATGTACAAGTTAATAAATATTGAAATGAAAATGATTGGTGTCGTTTTTATTAGATTTTTGATTGAATTAATGGGAATCATGTTTTATTAAATCCATATCTTTTTGTTTACATCAAAAACAGAATTTAAATTTATTGACTTTCTTCAAAAACAAAAATATACTTTTGTGCCAGGTTTTATAAAATAGCTTTCATAGACATAGAAAATATTATTTTGAGCAAGTTATTTAGTTTTCATTGGCTTAAGTTATAGAATACAGATGTGAATCCTTACCCTAAAATGTTTTAATTTGTTGAATGAAAATCTTTTTTTAGATTAAGGATGACATTTATATTTCCTTGGCATATTTTTGGAAGAAGCATACAAAATGGCTTACAATATTTACTCTTATATGTAGATTCATTGAAAACCTTTATTTAATTAAAATGTAATTAATTTAATATAAATCCTTTAGATTTGGAATTTAACTTTATTAATCAAACACTACATCAAACCCTAAGAATTAAAAGTACCAAACCCCCAAAACTATACCATGACAGTTCACAATACAGTAAGAATATCTATACAATAACACAAGACTATATGACTATACAATGCTAAATCAACTCTATGTATAATACAGTTCCAGCACCGTGTATGTTTTTATTTGGAGTAAAGCTTGCTTGAGTTTTGCAAATCTTAGATGTCTCCATAGCTTACGCTGTTGTCGTCAATGTTGTAATGTGGCAAACTCTAAACTCCAGTGATTAAAAACTTAATACTTGGACATTTTGTAATAATTAATCTAGAAAATGTTCTTCCATCCTAATAGTCACAGCAAAAACTTCCTTCAGCCTGCCTTTGACTGGTATCTTCAACATTTACGTAAGCAAATCAAGCAAAAATGATAATGGCTCAGCATCTCTACAGGCTAAACCAAGATGCTCCAAAATGATGATCAAGATTCAAACAACATTAATTTACCAACATAAATGTATGCTACTTTGCAAGAGAAAATATGCTCTATCGGTCGAAAGACTTTCCTCTGTCAAGTCATTGTGCCGAATGCGTCAGCATTTAATGGAGACCTTGCGTTCAAACATGTCCTAACTTGACTTACAAACAACAGCCAGAAATAATGCACTTAAAGTCTTTAAACATGCCAAAAAAAAATCTGAAAAACAACGACTGGGAATATAATTTACACCTACAGGGTCTGACGCAAGACTTCCATTATTTCTAGAAATGAGCAAGGCCAGATATCTAACCTTATTTTTGCATATTAATCTCACAGCCATCTCTTGTTGCTTCACTTTATCAGGAGGGATGGCACCATCGTTTCACTCTGCCATCTGTCATTTGCCAACTCATCCGCTCTACCTTTTATGTCCTTTAATTTCATGAAAACAACCATAACCGCGCATAAAATCTCACATGCCAGCCAAATTTGTGAAAACTCTCAGCGAAGCACCGCCTGACACTGTTAAAAAGACAAGAAGTCATTTCAATATGCAAATAAACCCATGACACAAAAATACAATCCGTAAACAAACGCCTTGTCACCATGGAAACACACTGATCAAACTTGTTTTTTCCATACCTGCTGTTCTCTCTGTGCTCCGCAAGCATCCCTTGTTGTTACCAACGCGATTTCGATCCAAAGATAGCGGAGAAAATAAACGTTCCTAGTCTGTGCTGCTCGAGATGAAAAGAAGGCAAACCATTTATAGGATGCTGTAGGAGTGAGCTCGATTCACACTCCTCGCTGGCACTGCTGGGAGACCTGTGCACCAAAGAGCCAAGCAGCCTGCAGGGACTGGCACAGCTAATCCTCCCTGTCACCAGCTCTACCACGTGGCTACACCATGGGGGGATGGCCAGTGTCACACCAGGAGATACCATATTGGAAGTATGGGGGGAGAGGCTTTATCGATAACATTCAACAAGCAGGTGGTTATACAACGATCACAGAGTAATATGAAAAAGCAACAGGTCCAGTAGTCATTCTCTAATCTCCATCAGAGACATTTTGAAAAGAGGAAGCAAGTCATCTGATTCACAGGATATATACACTCTGTACTAACTGTGGTCTGGAACAACGGTAAAAGCCTACTTAACACAGACTATCCAATTCCATCTACAATGTAATACAAACGCAAGAAAATCAAGAACAATGATCACAACAGCCATTTTTCGTGCTTAGAGTTGACATACAATGTTTAAAGGGATAGTTCATCCAAAAACATAAATACTGTCATCTTTTTCTCACTTTCGAGTTATTCTAAATCTGTAGAAATGTCTTTGTTCAGTTGAACACAGAGAAAAATGTTTGGAAGAATGCTCATAACCAAACAGTTCTTGGACCCCATTGACTACCAAAGTAGGAAAAAATACTTGGTAAAAAATGTTTTATGTTGAACACAAAAGAATATATTTTGAAGAATGTAGGACAGCAAAAAGTTCTGGGGCACCTTTGCCTACCTACCATTGTAATTTTTCCTACTACGGTAGTCAAATAAGTCAATGGGGTCCAAAAACTGTTTGGTTACAAGCATTCGTCCAAATATCTTTCTGTGTTCAACAAACAAAGAAACTTATACAGGTTTGGAACAACTAGAAAATGAGTAATTCATAACAAAAAAAAAATTTTGGGGTGAACTATCCCTTAAGCAAATATAAAAAGGGTCTTCCTGTCTAAGTACATGCAGGAAGCCTTAAACAGACCATTTAAACAACAATGGCGCAAACCAAAGGATAACAAGGATCACAGAGAATAACTAAATAAGACAAGTTAAGAAAAAATTAATAAAAAAATCAAAACCAGTCTGCAATGACACAATTCAAGAGGAACAGAGATATATTATTTATCCACGTGACACATCTTTAATAGCATTCAGCCCTGAAAGAAAATACTTCGCCTTAAGTTCTTTGCAAATATGAGTCAACAATGTAACATAGTCAACGCTAATAATTAAAAGCATGTATTGTGTATAACATCACATGAAATGTGTGACTTACTTCCTGCGTGACTCACTGTCTTATATACTTAGCTTATATACACTACTGTAAAACGGACACGTAATGACACTCAAGATGCAATGCAACAACAGATCTTTTTTATGAGCACATTGGAAACTCATCCTAAAAATCACGCTTTGCAAACATACCGAGCTAAAACAAATATTCTGTTCGGTTTAAGTCAGCATGCTGTACCCAAATAAAAACATAGACATATTTGGTATTTAATTTAGGTCATGTCAAAGTGAGCTGAACCCAGGGCAACGCTATGATGATTTGAATAACAGCACACGGATTCGATGACTTGCATAATTCAACCATTTGTTTATTGTTTATACGATAAAGACACAACTGTAGTTTGTTTGTATCTTATATTTTTTGCAAAAGGTAGCTTGTATATGCTTATAAAAAGTCAAAACAGATATGCAATGGCAAACAAACAAGCAGTCCGGACGTGCTTGAGGCCACACACAGCTGTTCTTGAGTCCTCGACCTCTCACCTGGAGCAGCTGTCCGCCTCATCACCATCACACAATGTTCTTATCAATCACTACAATATCATCATACACTATATTACTGGAATGTTTTAGTCTTAATTTGTCTTTACCGGTTGTAATGTTATTCGCGAAATATCGATAAAGGCTTAATGGTGAACGATGGTTCCGCATTAAAAATGACGAGGAAAAGACGCGCACACACGGATCCAAATCAGAAAATTCACGTTTTATACGTAAGTTGCATTAACAGAAATGACCAATAAATTCAACACAGTCGCGAGGCAAGCGATATCCCCGGTGACAGTAAACGCTCACACAAACATATCTCTCCAGTCATCCTCAAAATAGGTATTTCTAAATCAAATGTTAGCGAACTCCAAGGCTGTAGTAATAAACGATCGCATCTGTGTGTATTTCCCCCCACATGAAATATGATTTACCTGCAGCTAACAAGCTAGCGGAATCTCCATATCCTAGCCGCAGCAGCTAGCCGGGCTACACAATATACATGTCTTGATGCATTTCATCTTCAGATACACTGACTGCACGGAACATTAGCTGAACAACGTCTTGACGTATTCAAAGAAATGTACAAATACGAAGCTGTATTGAATAGGAAGGAGACTAGCGCCAGTGGGCAGTGTGTGTATATGCGTGTTTTGCATGTCTCCTGTGTATCCGCATATCCATGAGAACTCACCAGTCCAGCCTATGTGCTCCGCTTCAGCGAGAACCGCTTTATAGAGATCCTCTCGCGCTCTGTCCGTCCATATTTCACGGGTACTTTCCGAAGCGCTTACTGTTTCTGTTAGAGCAGCTAGCTAGTGGCCATATTTAATCCTCGACATCCCAAACAACACAGGCTTGAGCTCGTCCCAGCTCCAGCGTTACTTCACCTCAGCGGTGTGGGAGACGCTGCCTCAGTGCTCGCTGTAATACTTTAAAAGTACGGAAAACGTCGACACCTGCTGGCCATACTCACACAATGGTACAGTGAGTTTTAAAGATGAACTATTCTTCTATTCTCGCGATCAAAACAGGAGGAGTGTCTCGGTACTTGTGCGATTTAAGAAGGGTTTGTGCTCAATCCATTCTTCATCTATATTCCGTTTATCCCAGTGTTTCACAACCAGGGGACTGGGGCTCACTAGGATGCCCAAAAAACATTCAAGAGGCCTCAAGATGATATAAAATATTTGTTTTAATATTTATTAAAATAAACTAAAACAATTACAGTACAAATCAGATTTCTTAGTGTTTGACTATTTGTATAACTCATATAGTCTACTTCTTTCCGGTTAAAAATGGTTCGTTTCTCGAGAATTGTGAAGCCTACGAATGTAGTAACTGTGGAGCAATTCTAACATTAGGATAAGACATTTTCACACTTGAAATAGTTTTTTTTACCAATACAGAAATTGAACCATCTGTTTATATTTTCCTAAAGCCCTCTCTTGATAGAGTCTACACATCAGAAATGAATCAGTCTACACGTTTTCTATTTTGAAAATGAGAAATAAATATTTTTGATTGATCCAAAAGAAGACACAATTTTTGAGTACTGCACTTTGAAGGTTTTTTACTACTTCGTAGGATTTTGGGGAAATAAAATATCCACAAACCAGAAGCAATAATACCCAACAAATGGAGAAGGAATAGGTCGTCATTATATTACAATTTTAGGAGGAATGTGGACATCATGTGAAAATTCTGAAAGCAGCACTAACCTGGCTATGGAAAATCATACTTTAAAAATATAAAAACGCTTCGGACTAAGAGAGACATCTGAGCTATCAGTACGGTGAAAATATTATATTTTCATGGTAAGGTTGACCTCTGAATGGAATTTCCCTGTGCTATTCGTGATGTTATGTTGCAGTCAATTTAACTCCGAATCCCATAAAGCCTGACTCATGACACTGTGGCGGTATACCTATAGAGTGAATAGGCTATACAATTTAATAATTTAACTCCAAATAATACATATGTCCTGACACTGTTGCAGTATACCTATAAACTGAATAGGTTAAAGTAAGGTTATTTAATAATTATGTTAATGTTGTGACTCGTTCCCTGCATCTACATATTGTCACAACCATGAAAATCTGAATCAACCACATTCCCTAAATAAAACAGCTATGAGCTTATATTATCATTTAATGTGACAATAATTGAATCTGTATATTGGGGCCCCAAAAACTGTAAAAAAATATATACTGTATATTTTAGGAGTACTACAGTTTTAAACTTCTACACGAGTAAGGTATGATAAAGCAAGGTAAGAATACTGTTTTCACCCATGTTACAGTTTCCATTAGGATATTTATCCTTACTGTTCTCTTCTTATTTTACAATGAATTAAACATTATTATCTGGCAGATAACAAGCACATATGTTTTACCATCTTGTACAAAGGAGTATTAAGCACATGTTTTTTAAATGAGGTGTAAATACTGCAACATCGGCTGAAAATTAAACGTTTCAATGTAAACTTACAATACCACTATAATATAAAAATTCTCTAAATAATAATTAATGTTTGGCAACTTGAAAACTACAACAATAATGTTAAAAAGACTTGATGATTAGATTATTATGCCACATAACCCTGAAATTTACTGTACTCGTGTTTAATACAGCCAAAAACAGTGTGGTAAAAGTGCCTGTCTGGTGCCATAAGATCAGTGACCATCTCAGTATGGTTCATTTTAGGTATTAGATGAAGAGACATCCTGATAGAAAGAGATGTGAGGAGGTCAGACAATCTCACTGATGACTCCACCGGTACTATGATGTCACTGGTTCCATGGAGTAATACCACTGGTGGAACTCTGCACAAAATCATAACAAGCACAAATGTTAGTGTTTAGTACTAGCCGTACAATTGTATATTGTACACGTCTGTGTGTTTTCTTCTGTCAAAGCAGTGTATTGTTCTGGCCTTCGTAGTAGCTCAGTTTTAAACAAAAAGGTTCTTCACCCCACAGCCTTGCTGTTTTCTGCATCTTTTTGTAAGTGATCTTTTAAAAACTGCATTAATAAACAAGCTGTAACTTCTACTTGCTGACTAACAATGACAGTACAATACTAAACAGATATAACCATCCACTCAGATAAACAATATACTGTACACCTATAGTGACTGTGTAGATATAAGCAACAATATGAATGTCATACCGTTTTAACTGATCCTCGTTCAATTTCTTCAATAATGATGTTGGCGAGTAATAATCAAAGTTCTCCAGACCACCCATAGCTTTGTGCATTGTTGACACATATTCAACACCCCGCATTTTCTCATGTTTATAATGATCCATTATATTGTATACTCCACTCAGACCTGTTACAAAATCAATAATCGCAAAATGACTGAAATGAATTTACAAGCTGGCACACAGCAATCACTATGTTACAAGAAATACAGTGTAATAACAAAAATATGGTGCCTTACCAATATTTCCTTTAATGGCAGATACAAGTTCTCTCTGTTTGTGGACCTCAATGAATAGCTCTTCTGCACTGTTCACAAGAAACAACGTGGTAAGGGCACACAGATGAGCCCCTGCAGAGTGACCCATTAAAACTATGTTGTCCTGTTTAAAAAACAATCAGAATTATAAGTACTTCACTACTAAAATATTTACATGCACTTAACATACCATGGTAAAGGGTGGTTATTGTGAGACTTTATGGTTCTTATGGTTTGCTACAAATTAAACCAAAAACCTATTGTTACTATAGTTCAACCATGGTTAATTTAGCTAAGGGCATCCACACTTAAAATGGTGGCAACAATCCGTCCTTTAATATCCAGAAAACAGAAGCTACAGAAACATGTAAATGCAAGCCAAACCGCTTCAACCGTTTCTACAGAAGTTAAAAGTGGACTGGAGTTTAACACTTACTTTGTCAAGATTGAACGCTTGGCCCCTTTCTCTCACCCACAGCAAACTATCACAAATGTCTTGAACCATATTTAGAACATTTCCCTGAAAATACAACACATATTGCACATTTCAAATATGTCAGTTTAAAATAGCTTAAAAAACGTTGTAATACTATATATACTACAGACAGATGGCTCACCTTTGGATATATGGAATAATCCGGACAAATTACAGAGGCATTAAGCTCTTTTGCCATTTGTAGGGCTAAAAGACAATAAATGGATCTTTCTCCTGAGCCCCACGCACCTCCATACACAAATAGAACCACCGGTACAGGAGCAGTTTTAGAATTGTCCATACTTGGCGAATAGTATAAATCTAGTTTGTAACCTCGCCGACCAAAGGTGATACCCTAAGAAGGAAGGTGGTATACCATATATTTAGTAACTGATTTTTTATAACCTTCTAATATTAAAATTTCTGTTCCATTAGTCTAGTCTAAGAATGATCAATTTAAAGAAAAACATAATATGTGTGACTACACCAACCACATGTTGTTATTAACATTTAAAACAAATAAATAAACAGAACTAACTTTCACATAATGCTTGCTATTTTTGTCATCTTTGTACCACAATTTCCACTGAAAGTACAGTTTCCCATACTGCAGATACTTCAGCATCTCTAGCACGGCTCTTGTCAAACAGTATATGCGCCTGCAGGAAAGTGATAACATTAGAAAAAAACACAAGCAAAACCATAAAAGTAGTTTAAATCGATTCATGCAGTCACCTTGGTTTGAGAGCCTCCATATATTTTTGGTACCCAGGTTTATTGGGCCAGCCATAAAGCCACTGGGCAACCAGAGAGATGCTATAAGGGAGTCCCACAAAAAAAGCCCCTGCTACCACTGGAAGAGAGAAATAGCACTTCAACCCAATCCTGTAATTAAAAGAAAAGCTCTTTAGAAGTGCACAGTGTATCTCCCATACTGTATATAATGGGCAAACACGATTCATTATATTTACAAAGTAACAAAATATGACATCATTTATATATCACACTTACATTTTTTATGGCAGCTGCTGGTGATCAGATTTTACACCTAGGGTAGCAAAATGATACAGGTTATATTATATAAAAAAATCACTTTAAAAGGATGTCATTTTTGTGTTACACAATTACAGATACACATGGAGCCACAGCATAATTCTTTTTTCAAATCAATACAATCATAAAATTACCTATTTCTTAATTAAAAACGATTTATAGATTAAGATGACTTCATCTCATTTACAAGCAACATAGACTTTGAACATTGTGTTTGATGTCAACATCATGTAAGACAAAGCTGTATTTCACTACGCGTTTTATGAGCGGATAGTCCATTTTAACAGTGATATTTCAATACGATTCATACAAATGTATAAAATCGGATTATGTCGATAGTGAGATTTAGAAACAGAAAGCTTTTGAATGTGTCTACAGCACGGCTTTCTTCCTTTAAACTCAAGTCAAACCTAAACGATTTACAAGGATTGACAAGGACGCAAATGTGCAGAAAAAGAAAAGCAGTTTCTCGATGTTTCTACATACCAAAATGAATACTCAGTAAAATTCTGTGATGCAAAGACTACATTACGTAAAGGGAGATCACCTGCAGATGAAACACCAGAGTCCTGTATCTCTATCTGCGTACTGCATGCATGCACAAGCCCGACTTCCGGTAGCAGGCTACTCCGATTGGTTCGTTGGCTGACTTGGGGGCGGGACAAGACATGTCAACTGGCAACTCCACATCATTTTTTTTAAATCTATTTTTCTACAAGAGATAAGACAAAACAGTATTTTAACACATTTTTTTTATTTTAACACGAAAGCACAAAGAACATGTACAATTAGCACGGTTTGTAAACGTTTCAATGTAATTGCTTTGTAGATTTATTCAATTTTTTGTAATGTTCTTTTGTCTTGTTTGTTTGTTTGTTTTGAGCGATGGTATTGTTCTTTTCTTTCTTTTCTATTAATTCTACCGTTAACTTAATTCATGTTAGGATGTGTTTATGTTGTTCAATAAAGTTTCAAAAAATAGTGTTTAAGCCATTTAAGATGATTTACAAAACATCTATATGGTAGTTTTTCATTTATTAGAAGAAGTTTTTATCCAGGTAATTTCAAATAGGGAATGGTACCACTACCAAACAAGAGATATGCAACGAAGAGTGACAAAATATTAGGGGGGGTGTAAGTATCTGTAGTGAGAGAAAAGCTTGAGAAGGCGGAGTTTCTCTGTCCTGCTCCAGACTCCCCTGCTCGCTGCTCGAGTAGACAAGTTAGTGAAAAGATTTGTAAGTAAGGACTTATCGAACCGCACTGAACTTGGTTACACAATGAATTTGAAACACAACCTTTCGGCATTTCAAGCGGAATAAACACACTGCATTGATGTTAAAATGAGGGCGACCCTTTTAATCGGACTGCTTTTGCTCTTTGTCGGACTCGCACAAGGGGGTAAGTTTTTTGATCGTTCAAGTATGGCAACTGCAAGGAATGACATAACGTTAATCCAGCTTTCAACTTTGTCTAAACGATTTCAATTGGGGTCTTCAATGGGGACAGCGAATGATCTTTGGTTCTAGCATATATATTACGTTTCGTTTTTATGCACCAGTGGACTGCCCTAGAATTTCATATGGCTGATGCTGGTTCATTAGTAGCCTTAATAGTGTACGTTTCTTATTTCAGATGTTCGGGAGAAGGTAATACTAATCATACATTTAAAAGTAAATGTTTGCATTTCACACTTTAGTGTGTTTCAAAATAAGTAATCCAATCCAATATGATATCAGTGCATTGAAATTGCATAGAATTGTGACTCTCGGTTTTAATGTACCCCTTGAAATATTTCATATGCACAGCTTGCCAAACAGTTAAATAAAGTCCAAGAAAAGGAAAAATGTTTGTATCAATCTATTAATGAATAACACATTTGCATAATAATGCAGAAAGCAACAGTGGAAGAAGAAAATACAGTCTTGGGAAATGAGGCAATGTTTTTGTATCTTATATAAACATATTCTTAATGATATAAAATTCTCAACAATTTGACTGTCAAATGCAAATGCTTATTATTATACTGTATAGGTAGTTGCATTAGTTGCTGATACGTTGAAATTGTGCTTTACAATGTCAGCTTCACCGAACTCTCAAGATCTTGCTCTGCTGAAGAAAACAGATGTCTTCTTTGGTCTTGTTTTGGAGTGCAGTGTCCAGACTTATAAAATCTCCAGGATGTCAGATGCATAACTTTTACTCTTTACTGTGATAATAACAGACTAGAGATAGGATTGTGTTCCAGTCTTTCTCCTCTCTGTCACTTCTGGTTTCACCAAAAGTGGTTCTTCAATTCTATAACTGTAGATAGAGATTGAATGAGCATCAGTATGGTAATCTGTCACAATCTGTGTTATCCTATTAAATCTGATTTGAATCTGCAACAGTTGTGATACAGTTTGGCAATGCAAACTAAATATCTTACATTTATAAACAAAGGCCATTAAAATAAATGAGATTTTCTTTATTAAATGGCTAACGCATAGCAATTTACCAATTATCAATGGTAACACAAATAATAAAAAAAAAGTTATAAACTTTTATAAAGCAAATATGTGTTTTGTGTTAGTTAAAGGCTTAAATCCTATAGTTACACTTGAGGAGAAGAGCAGATGAGAGTGCACAACACATTAGTGCAGATTAGAGGGTGACATGGAGTGACTGAGTTGAAAAACAGCTGCGTCCAAGACTCCATCTATGGACAGCAGGGCTAAGACAATGTGGCCATGTCAGAGTCTTTTATGTTGAGAGCAGGGTGCTGTCAGGGCAAAGCATGCCAGCACAAGCACATGGATATCACAGCCCTTCCCTGGTGTCATCAGGCCTGTCCGTGGAAGTGAAGTGTTTCTGTTTTATTCACAATGGCAAGGCCGTGTGAAAATATGTCTGTCTTGATGAATCAGTTATATTTCAGATCACAGTTTCATTAAAAAAAAATTGGGTTCAACTAATTACAATATATTTGCTTACATATAGCATCTTATAGAGATTACATTGTAGTGCATAACATGAATTAAAGTGATAGTTCACCCAAAAATAAAAACTGTATGACTATCTGCAGAACACAAAAGAAGATATTTTGAAGAATACTGTCAACTGGCCCTCATTCACTTGCATTGGTTTTTGTGTCCATAAAATAGACGTGAATGGGGGCCAGTGCTGTTCAGTTACCAACTTTCTTCAAAATATCTTCCTTTGTGTTCAGTGGAAGAAGGTCATAAAGGTTTGAAATGACAAGAGGGTGAATAAATGATGACAGAATTTACATTTTAACACATGCAGCTTTCAGAGCATGAAAAAAATCACCATGAGTAAAATTCTCCTCTTTGCAGCTTCTTTCTATGGTGATGGATTTGTGCAGTTAAAAGGAACGGAGTCGTCTAGCCGTAACACACTGCACGTCCGCTTCCGCACCTCCAGTCAGAGCGGCCTGCTTTTCCTGGCTGCAGGGCAGACTGATTTCATCCTGCTGGAGATGAATGCTGGCAGACTGCAGGTACTTTAGGTCTTTACAACAATACTTCACAACAGTCACCCTCAGAAATGCCTCAGAGCTATTCCAACAAAACTACACGCACAAACTTGTCATGTGTTGCACTCAAGCTTAAAAATTCTAATATAGACTAAAATTTGCTGTTAAATTAGTACAGACTTGAAGTTGAAAAGCTTTTCAATAAACCAACACAGTAAAAAATATATGTAGCCTATTACCATCCTGTCAGTGGCGGAGCCAGGGATTTTTCATAGGGGTGGACGGGTAGGGTCCAGCAGAAAACCTTGAAAAGGGGGATTTGAGCCCGCCAAATTAAAGAGATGCCGATTCGCACGGGATTAATACTATAACAGGACCTCGGTGTTCATCAAAACATGGTAACTTTAGGTAATTTTCGGGGGTATTTTACTTTACAAATTACAGACATGGGCGATTCTCAGATTAAGATCACAGACAACCTCTGCAATTATTACAAATGACTAGAGGTCCCCAGGTAATCCCGTGCGAATAGGTCTTAGTTCTCAGCTATTGTAAAGCTGTTTCCAACTTTTGGTCCACAGGACATTGGTACAACTGCGCTGAATTGACACTTATCTTTAAAAGAACTGAAAGTAATCAAAGTAATAATTATTTTCTGATTTGAATTACCCAAAAAGATGTGTTTCTGTGCTCACTACTCAATCTCTTGTAGTTGATCCAGGCACCGAGGCGAGGTAGCGATTCCCTCCTGTCTCTCTCCCCATTGTTTATGAATGCTGAAAAAAATCTTGCGATGCCTATCAGAGAGTTTCAAAGTGGGAATATTATCATATAGACAGGATTGCAGTTCTCCTACCTAGGCCAATATCTGATAAATGATTTAAGTCATTTAAAAATGCTAACATGAGTGGCCAGTGTGGTGGCCATGATTATATCCATGGTGGCCGCGGCAACCCCTGCTTCCTGTTTAGCTGAAATAAAGAGCATGCATTCTAGTTTAAAAACATGGCTTTGGGATACTGTGACTTCACCACATACTCTGTCGTCTTGGCAGGTCTTTTAAAGGTTTACATTACAAACCCTATAATTGCACTGACCTGGAGGCTAAAGAATGTGAGCTAAGATGACATGTGAGAGAAGCGGAAGCATGAATGGAGGATGTGCTAGAGCAGATTAAATCAACTTCCACAGAGTTCAAAAGGTGTGCATGGATATCTGGAGTAGATTTTAGTGTTTATATTTCTCTTGTTAGACTAGACATTCAGACATTAGACTTAGACTACATTCATAGATATTATCTCTGGGCTACAATAGATCGCAGGGAATGGGATCTTTAAGATATTTTTTTTTTTAGGCATTTGGCAGACGCTTTTACCCAAAGCGACTTACATTGCATTATCCTATACATTTATACATAGGTATTTGCAATCCCCTGGGATCGAACCCACAACCTTGCGTTGTTAACGCAATGCTCTTACCACTGAGCTACAGGAAAAAAAGGCACCTATAGATTTGCATTTTATACATCACCAAGAACAATGGGTTTAGTTAAAAATCTTTACTGTTCTTCTGAAGGTATCGTGTCACCTAGATTTTGAATGGCCTGAGTGTGAGTAAACACTCAAATTTTAATTTTTCATATCACTTCAACGTAATTTTCTGTCATTTGGCTGAAACTCTTTTCCAGTACATCGCAGATTATAATTTTCTGTTTAGAAAATAATACAAATATTCTGCAAGCCTTGACAAATTTGCTAAGTTTAAAGTAAAATCACTTAAAAAAAAGTGGATCACTTTAAAGTAAAGTTTAAAGTAAAATCAGTGGTGGAAATGGCCAAGATTCACTGTGGGGACTCCAGTTGGAGACATATTTTTAGAGAATAGATGTATAAAATTACACTACATTTATGTTTGAAATGCAGTAGCCATCACTACATGCATTCTTTCATCCCAATTAGACAACCATGCTGAAAATTCACGGCCGAGAACGGTTTGTAATCGTTGCAGTGACGGTTTGGCGTGATGGCGTAAAAGCGCTCTAAGATTGCTCTTATATGTGTTGATCTATAGAGAAAATTTTTGAATTAAAGTTTAGAAATATTTAAGAACATTTATCTCCTGTCATTCACAGGTACAGTTGGACATGGGCTCTGGAGAGCACATGCTTCTCTCAGACAGTGGAACCCAGCTGAATGATTTGGCCTGGCACACGGCAGAGCTTCTCCATGAGTATGGCAACGTCACCATGACTGTGGACAACCACTCCCAGAGCAGCTTGCGAATGCCAGCTCCAGAGCAGCAGCTGGACATCAACATTGGTTTGTACGTGGGTGGTACTGGAGGTTTGGATCAGCCCTACTTGGCCAGTGATCTCAATGGCTTCCGTGGTTGCCTTGATGAAGTAATATTTAACCAAAACAACCTTCTTTCTTCACTGAGGCCCTATTCCGGATTTAAAAACGTCTATGAGGTTTCTCTTGGATGCAGCCCCCAGTTTTTCGCAAATGAGGAAGATCCCATGAGTTTTTTCAGCTCGAGGGCTTACGTATCCTTTCCTCCGTGGACGGCACAACACGAATGGGTTTTTGAAATCTCAGTCCACACCTCAGCCGAAGAGGGGATTGTTATGTTCAACTCCGCACGACAGGGAGATTTCATCGCCTTGGAGATCCAGAAAGGTCTGCTTGTTGCTGTCGTCGGTAAAGATGGAGCAAAAACAGAACTACGTTCTCTCACCTTCATCAATGACAATAGATGGCATGACATCAAGCTTTACTTTACCTCAAAAAGCCTTCAGCTCACAGTAGCCGGAGAGACCTTAAAGTCCAGCATTAGCTCTAGATCAAAAACATTTCGTCTGAAAGGTTGGCTTTTCCTCGGGGGAATTGATGACAGCACACGTTCTGAGAGGTCAGAAAGGTGGGCCTCTCTTCAGTGGCGGGAAAGCGTGTTAAAGGTGGTTCTTTCAAAGGATGCTTCAGGAACATTAGAGTAAATAATGTTAAAATGGGTCTCCCCAATGCTGTGGTTACTAAAGACATCTCTGTTGGCTGTGAACCTGAAAAGGAACTGGAGATAAGCACCACAGTCAGCCCGGCAACCCTTCAATTGACTTCTGTTGGCACTGTCACTCAACTGCCTCCCACCGATGTCTCAACCCTAGCTAAAGGTCTTGTTAAGAAGTATGGACATAATTTCCTTCATCTTAAGAACCTTGTTGTCCCAGAAGGTGGTCGGGCATCATTGAATTCAAAGCACATTAAAGTAAACCTTGATTTCAAGAACCTTGGTATCCGCCAGTCACAAATCATCTTTAGGATTGAAGAGCAGCCCGTGCATGGTCAGCTTAGGCTCGATGTGGACCAGGACCAGGCGGAGCATACCTTCAGCATGCTGGATTTGTGGCATGGCAGAGTGATGTACATCCACGGAGGATCTGAAGATCCGCAGGACTTTTTTATGTTCTCTGTGTTCTCTAGTAGCAGAAAGGAGGTTCCAGGCTATTAAAGGGACACAAGTTGTATCGCTATGATGTTACTGTCACGCCAACCAACGATGCCCCTGAATTGAGTCTACCTGAAGGGAATCTATTTGTTCTTCTTGAGAACTCTAGGAAGAAGCTGACAACTGATGGTGTGAAGGCTATAGACATTGACAGCAATTACACAGATCTTGTTTACTCTGTCTTAGGCAATCTTAATGCCGATGCTGGGTATTTGGAAAACGAAGACAACCCCGGTACAGCCGTAACCTCTTTTTCTCACTTGGCTCTTGCAGAAGGTAAAATAAATTACGTCCACACAGGAGTGAGGAACTCCAGGATTGTGCTGAGAGTCAGCGATGGAGAGAAAGTGAGCAACACGGTGGTGCTCAGAATCATGGCCGTGGGACTGGAGTATAAAATTTCCAACAACACAGGTTTGGAAGTCACTCAAGGAGAGATGTTTCTAATAAGTACCAACCAACTGGCAATCTGGACAAATGCAGTGAAGCAGGTGGTTGACATTCGTTTTGATCTGATCGAGCCACCAAAATTCGGCGAACTCCAGAGGCTGCACTCGAATGGAGAGTGGAAGATCACCAGCTCATTTTCTCAAAGAGTTCTAGAGAAGGAACGCTTAAGATACCTTAACACTTACCAGTCCATTCAAATGAGCAATAGCTCGGATCTCTTCAAGTGTAAAGTCACAGTGGCTTCCAGAGCCACAGAGGAGCTGGTGTTTCCCATTAGAGTGAAGTGGATAAACTACACGTTAGAGAAGAATGAAGTGATAAAACTGGACAAAATAAGAAGTGCTGTAATTGATTCTGAGCATTTGTATGCGACAGCACGCGGTGTAACTTTGTCTGAGGATGAGCTTTGTTTTAGATCGTTGACTCTACCAAAAAGAGGAATACTTGTAGTGAGTAATACAAAGTTGGATGAGAATTCCACATTTTGTCAAAGAGACATCACAGATCTGAAGGTTGAATACAGACTGGTAGATAGATTGTACGAGGACACCACTGATGAATTAGTTTTCCAGATATTCTCAAAGCACGCACATTCTGCTAGTCACATATTCAAATTCAACATTAAAGCAGACGCCAACAGCGTTTTCATGAAAAACAATGGGTTGTCTCTTCTTGAAGGTGAAAGTAAACTCATTACAAAAGATGAACTGTTTGCTGAAACTCTTAGCACTAAAGAAATATATTACACTGTCACAACGGCTCCACGCCATGGCAAGTTAACACGAATCAACCTGTCCAACTCTACCAAAGAATTTGATAATATTCTGTCATTCACCAATCAGGACATTTTGGAGGAGCGTATTATGTACGTTCACGATGACAGTGAAATAAATCTTGATCAATTTACCTTCATAGCATCCAAAAATCCAGTTACCAAGATGACTGTGATAGATGATATTGGCTCCAAGGAGGGCATCTTCAACATCTCTATACAGCTAGTGAATGATGAAAAACCTGTTCGCGTCATAGACAAGATATTTCATGTTGTCAGAAATGGACAGAGATTACTTACCCTTGATGATCTCCGCTACCACGATGCCGACTCAGACTTCAGTGATGGGCAGCTTGTCTACACCAGGCGTGGTATCCCAATGGGGGATTTGGTTCTTGCAAACGACACCTCACACAAGTTGTACCAGTTTCGCCAGGAAGACTTGGAACAGAAGCGAGTGTTGTTTATTCACCATGGGATGACCTCTGGTCGTTTTGTCCTCTTCGTGTCAGATGGCAAACACTATGTTTCCTCACTGTTGGATATTAGCGCACAGGATGCCTATTTAAAAGTTGGCAACAACACAGGCCTACTGGTTCAGAAAGGCCAAGCCAAGACTCTCAGTCAAGCTAACTTTAGTGTGGATACAAACCTTGACGTCAGAAGTGATGATGCAATCATATTTAAGATCAAAGAGGCTCCAAAACCTGGGCGTCTGTATTTAAATGACAGCCAGACTGAGTCATTCACCCAGCGTGACCTGAGGAACGGCTACTTGTCTTATCATCATGACAACAGCAAAAATCTGGCTGACTTTTTTACACTTCTAGTGGAGGTGCAGGGGCTGAAGTGTGATGCTAAAATTTTTGTGAAAGTGTTTCTGGAAAGTCATCAAAGACCACCGGTTATCCTTAATAATAAGATTTTACTGGTAGAGGAGGGAAAACCAGTCAAGATTGAGAGCAGTAAACTCAAGGTACGTCTAGAATTTGGTCATTATTGGTTTTGATGTATCAATAATTCTGTTTTAGATAATAGTCTTTGGTTTATATATGATGCTTTAACAAACATATTCCTCTTCAGGTCACTCACGAGGCTAGTTCACCCTCAGAAATAACCTTCACAGTCAAAGGAACTCCATCTTATGGATACCTGCGGCAGTTTCTTGAAAGTAAAGATCAGTACCAAGGGACACAGGAAGATCAGTTGATGACTTTTTCCCAACAGGATGTTAATGCTGGCAACATTCAGTACGTACAGCTGACACCTGGCCAAGTGAATGATTCCTTCACTCTAGAGGCAAGCAATGGGGTCGCAGAGATCAATGACATCATCGTGTCTGTGGACATTATCCCACTCCTCATACCCATTGAGGTGTCCAATATCACTCTGAAGGAAGGGGCGTCTAAAGCACTCACTGAGGACATCATCAGAGTCACCAACCCACATTTCTCTGGGCTTAACTTTGTGTATTACGTTTCAGAGGGACCCCAGCATGGCCGCATCGAGAATTCACGTTTTCCAGGGATGCCCACAACATACTTTACAAGGAAACAGGTAATATTTTTAGGAATTCCATTTGGCACCAATGGAGCTGAAAGAATACACTTTAGCTTTTAATGTATATGATTCCCTCTTCTGCTTCTTCTACAACTTTGCCTTCTTATTTCTTGCATGGCATTGAATCAGGTGGAGCAGGAGTTTATATATTATGTCCATGACGATACAGAAACTTTGGAAGATAGTTTCACTGTCACTGCAAATGACACAGATCTGAGAAAACACAGCGCACCATGGACCGTGTATGTGCAGGTCATAGCCGTCAACGATGAGTCTCCGGTTGTTACTGCCAACAAGGTTCTCAGGGTGAGATTACTGTTTATAAACCTCACTTTATATTTTATACTGATGTCAGCTGAGTGTCTAATCTAACTCTGTAGATCCAGAGAAAATATGTTGGTTAAAGGTTTATGTACTATTTTAATATTTGAATGTCTGTTTTGGTGACGTGAGAAATCGCCATTGTTCTCAGTGTAGTCACAGAATAATGAAATTAAAGTTGTTGTTTCTGAGACCCATAGGGACAATTCACTACATCTTAAAGGCGGAATAGATGATTCGGTGAGATGCTAACTTTAGCCTGCTAGCACTAAAATCATGATCCCACCCTCCATGCGAATCGTCGTCCAAAGCCACGCCTCCTCCAAGACACATGAACGCGCACAAACCAGAAGCTCTTGGATCAATTCCAATTCAATCATGTCTCATTCACCAGTGAGAACATGTTACAGTACAAAGTAAATATGCAGTATTCAACACCTATTTATACCGATTTCATCAGGCTCTTCAAAAAAGAACTCAAGGAATGGCCACCTCAGCTGCCATAGTTTAACTCTTGCGTCATCACAACAGGGTGTTCAACCGCACCACTGTTTCCTTTAAAAACTTTTTGCAACGTTTTAAATCACCAGCACTCCATGAATGAACTGTGTTCCGATTGACATTATCCCTTACGTTACACAGTGTTCACTGCTCTCTACTCACAATCGGCTTAAGTTTGCTTCTGAAGTTAACATCAGAACACAAATTTGATTTCATACACGGACAAAACGTACTACGGAAGTTTGAAGGGTTATTTAACCGCAATCATGAGATTTGCGTAACGTTAGTAATTACGTTAAGTGCACTTCAATGCCCTTTATGTCCCTAATTTGGAAATTTTGACAGTCAGATTTCAGCATTGCATTGCTATAAAAAGGTTTATATTAGAGTAAATAATAAAATGTGTGCTGTTGATCTAATTATACGCCCTTTCATCAACACCAGAACAGAAGTGTATTTTACTCATAGTATTACTATTAGTATACAAATTAATAAATGACCTTAAAATGCATATGAAGAGTTTATTTCCAAAAAGTGTTAACTCCGTTTTTAAAATTCTTCAAAAATGTTTTTTTAATGTGCATTCCAATTAATATCAATCCAACTGCAGTTGGTTTGTTTTGATTTGAGCCATAACAACCACAAAAAAAATACAGCTAACCAACACAATAAAACACAATAAAAACATTTTTGAAAAATCCTTTGGAAATAAACTTTTTATATGTTCTGCGAGCGTATCATACAACATGATTTTTTTGGAAACAAAATATCTTTTTAATACATTTTTTTTTTACTTTACCACTATTTTTACCCTGGTGGATCATTGGTCTGAATAAATAAACTGAACGCTTTCCATTACTTAAGTATGTCTTATTGTTTGTGTAATTGGTTCGCTCAGGTGTGGGTTAACTCAACCACAGAGATCATCCCTGATGATCTGAACGCTGAAGATGAAGACACGCCCCCAGAACAGCTGGAGTACGTCATAACCCAACCCAGCAATGGTCACCTGGCTCTCAAGAGTGCCCCCAACAGACCAATTATGAACTTTACTCAAGCTCACATTGCTCAGAGGCAGCTGCTTTTTCTTCATAATGGTGAGATGTCATAAACATGTTTTGCCAAGATCTCTGTAATGACAACTTTAACCACTAGATGGCAGTGTTTTGTATTAAATCATACCACCGTTTTTTTGTCACTTTTATTCATGACACAGTTTTATTATGTCTATATGCATGACAATTTAAATTGTATCTTGAACATTGGATGTTCTAAAGGTGTAATGACTAATACCAAGTCATTAAATGTAGTGACAAGATATTTGGTTGTTTTTCCCTGATGCAATGCACTAAATTGTTTAAATTCCTGGTGTTAGTGATGTATACTCTATTCTGGTTTCAGGTCCTATGGCAGGAGGCTTCAACTTCCAAGTAAATGATGGTGTGAACTTTGCTCCCAGGCACATATTCAGTATTATGGCTCGTGCCCTTGTTCTTAGACTAGAGAAAGCTGGACCTCTTCATGTGTTTCCAGGTGACTCCTGCAAACATACATCACATGATCTTATAGGCAGTGAGGCCGTTAGAAAGCAGTTAGGCTTTCCATCTGGTTTTATGGAGTTAAAACTACAATAACACAACAGTTAGTTTAGCATCTGGTGTGCTGGCATGCCAAATTAGTGCACCAGATTGACGCCTCCTTTCCGCTCAGGATAAAGTCAACAAACTTGTAGTCACCACCCAATTGTACTCAGTTAAGAATTCTTAATCCCTCCCTAAACATCTACACAGTGTTTCCTAATCCCGCATTGCAACAATCTATAAAATAACAGGACTAATTTATTTCTCAGACAATAAATAGCTCAGTGGAGAGCATGTAGACAGATCCCAGTAAAAAGTCCCCAAAGTTATTAGACTGCAGTCATTTCCTTAAATTAGAAACACTTAGTCATATGCCATATTTAATATTGGTAGCCTGAAAAGATTCCCCAAATTGGTTTTGTCTGAGTTTAGAAACAGCTGCTACATGTGTTTTTAATTTTAGAATTGACTGACCGCAAAAGTGAACTAAAAAGTGTCTAACACAGCATCTTGATGTTTCAGAAAAATTGCTCAGCTTTTAAAAAACTGAATTTAGTTTGACCTTTCCATGAAATGTTATTCTCTAGTTGCTTTTACTGTTGATTTTATTTTCATATTTCATAATTGGTAGAAAAAACAGAGCTGTTCTATGTCCGTGTGTGACAAGTGCTTTTCAATACCACTTCCTGTCAAGCTATTATTGTGGCCTTTTGCAGTTAGTTTTCATT